>OW121740.1:142113053-142713053 GCA_933228675.1 Stomorhina lunata | reverse complement strand
TCCTAGGTCGAATAAATGACAGGATTGAGGATGCGAATGTCCTCGCTGACTCCCAATTTGGATTCAGGCGTGGTCACTCAACTTCACATGAGCTGATGGTCTTTGGTGACTATGTAGCTAGGGGCCTCAATAAGAGGTACCCTACTATAGCAGTTAGCTTAGACATTGCCAAAGCTTTTGACACAGTCTGGCAGAATGGAATCATATTCAAGATGATGAATCTTGGATTTGATAGACATCTTTGCCGGATTGTGTTAAACTTTTTGCGTGAAAGAAAGTTCATTGTGAGGGTGGGTGATTGCCGCTCGAATGAAAAATTTGTAATAACGGGGGTACCTCAGGGTTCCCTTCTTGGTCCTGTCCTTTACAACATTTTTGTGAGCGATATCCCTAAGCCTCCAGAGGGTAACCTTCTTCTGACTTATGCGGATGATATTCTCATTGCATCATCAGGTGCCCGGGCAAGAAGTGTGAACCAAAATGTTAACACATATTTGGCAAGGTTGGCGGAATACTTCGGGAAGTGGAAACTATGACTAAATATTCAGAAATCGACTGCCATTATTATTAAAGGCAGGCGAAAATATTTGTATCCAAACAGTAGGGGGTTCATTCCCTCTCTAATGATTGGTAGTGAGCTTCTTACTGTCTCGGATAGAATAAAATATTTAGGCGTAATTTTCCACGAAAATTTCGAATATTACCGCCACATAGACCTCGTATTGGAGCGCACAAAGCGAACATTTGCTTCTTATCGAAGCATCCTTGGTCGACAAGGGTGCCTAGATAAAAAAGTGGGTCTGTTACTCTACAGACAAATTATCCGTCCTCTCATATCCTATGCCTTCCCGGTTTGGTTTAGAATTTCTTCTGCCCAGATGGAGAGGCTTAGGGTATGGGAGAGGAAAATTTTGGTGGCTTGTCTATGTCTCCGATGCAGACAAGGACCTGACGGAATATACCGTAAACCATCTTGCAGATCCATTTATGGAGGGATCAATTTTGATCGTATCGATGGTTACATGGTCAGGTCGGGCATAGCGTTTCTTGACAAGGCACGTTCTCTTGAGAATAGCCTAGTCAGGGGATGTTTTGAACAATCTGTCCGTGTTGACTCAATCCATCAATCGAGGTATATGTCCCCGGTAGACCTTTTAACGCTAAGGGAAGCTGGTCTTCTCTTTCAGGATGCAGATCTTATGTTTTATCATCGGCGAATTAATACGCTCAACATACGTTCAACGGTATACAACATAGCCCAATAGCTAAAATCTGTATATATTTAACTTCTTCTGTTGTAAATTTTATTTCACTCTATCCTATCACTCTCTTTTGTATATTTTTTCTTCCCTATTCTTATCTCTTTTTGTAAATATTTAAATTTAGTTATAAGTTATTATTATATAAGTATCTTAAAACTCTAAGAATTCCCTTTTTATTCCTTTTTTGGGGTAAATTTATTAAAGTAATGTCTAAAACAACCTAAATTTAAAAGTAAAATTTAAAATATTTATAAATAAATTAATTTGTTAGTTCTTAAAAAATACATTAGTATGTAAGAAAATTTATTAGATCCTTAAAATTTATTTAAAAAAAAATGTAATTACAATTATTTGGAAAATAAATTGAATTGAATTGAAATCTCAACGAAACAAGTCCTTAACCATAAAATAAGTTTCAGGATTGCATTAGGGATTAAATATCATTTAATACCCATGCAAAAAAGTCCCCATTTTAGAGGATAAAGAAATGACTCTTTCTTAAGTTATTGTGTTAAAAAATTGTTTTTAAGCTGAGATGATTTCCTTTTCGATTTTAACAAAACCAAGTCCACTATATTTAAAAAACATGTATGAAAAGTCATATGATTAATATGTGATTTATTCATTATCGACATACATACATATGTATATATAGATTTTCTAATTGTACTGAATTTTGTAATTCTATTCTAATTCCATCATAAGTATGTTTATCTCAGCTATGTAATATATCTTCTTGCTAAGGGACTGATGTTTTATAGAGCTGTAGGGCATATACAAATAACATTTTTGTGGAAAAATTCGAAAACTTATTAAGTTGACTTAGGCGAAATTAAAAAAAAAAATAAAAAAATTCTTTGTTATTGGTCATAAGATCAGAAAAACTATTTAAAATAAAATATAGATACACATAAAACTAAAGAGTTTTTGTACACATAATCTATAATCTCATCCAGATTCGAAAACATATAAAATCCATTATTTCGCAGCAACACAACAAAACCAGTGATAATATACTCTTACATATCAGCAGATATTACATGTATGTATTTACAAAAACTAATGTCACAAAAAATAAATTATTTTTATAATTTTTTTTAGAAAAAATTGTAAATTAAGCAGATTTCTTCATTGATTGAATTTCTGGTAAAGATTAGGTCGTTATAAACCAAAGACCATTAATATTACTATATCCCTGCATATCTAAATATCTTTTAAAAGTTATAGTTTAACAAATAAATGCAAAATATACACAAGTTTGCCGTGAAATAGCCACATTAGGGTAGTTCCGTTTTTTTGAACGAACATTAAAGAATACATGCATACTTTTATTAAATGTGTATGCTTTCTGATAAAACATAAGAATATTTTAATAGGTTATGATCAATTTTGTTCTATTTTATATCTAGGGTTTTTACAAACAACGTATATCGCACTTGATCCAATAATACCCTATGAATTAAAACTTCAATTTTGGTTTTTTTGGTTTGATATACTTTTATTCAATGAGTGGTATAGTTTTCAAAACTTTTCCCTCGAAAAAGTCAGAATTTAAGTTTTTGATTTAAAATCAAATATCTTTAGTTTATATCCACCCTAATGATTTGCACAAAATGAATTACCGAAAAATATTTTAATTCAATTTGGACTGGTTTTAATTAAGAATAAAAAATGTTAATTCAAATTGGAGTAGAGGAATGAAGAAACATTTTATTCATTCAAGTTGATTTTAAATTCCCATGTGAATCAATTCACAAAGAATTAAAAATCAACACATTTTTTTGAATTGTTTTATGGGAATTAAACTTAAGCTACTGTTAAATCATTTTTGAATTCCTAGGAATTAAGCTAATATTTATTTAAGCCTTTCGAAGCTCTGTTATAGATGCATGTTTTGAATATTACGTCAAATGTCAACAGATGTTGCTGTTTTTTAAGGAAGCGGAAATAGTTTTCAAGACAAATCAGAACTGATCACTACATGATTAAAACGTAATTAAACAAAAACCAAAATTTTTAGTATAAAAATTTTCCCAGAATTCGGTAGATAATCTGGACAACAAAATAGAATTAGGTAAAGGCTAAGACTTGGACTTAGACATAAGCTAATAAAGTCAATGACTTAGACATAGACTATTTTCTATAGAAACATTTTCGTTATTAAAATTTTTCTATAGAAAAATGTTCGTTATTAAAATTTTTCTATAGAAAAATGTTCGTTATTAAAATTTTTCTATAGAAAAATGTTCGTTATTAAAATTTTTCTATAGAAAAATTTTTTCGTTATTGAAATTTTTCTATAGAAAAATTTTCGTTAATAAAATTTTTCTATAGAAAAATTTTCGTTAGTAAAATTTTTCTATAGAAAAATTTTCGTTAATAAAATTTTTCTATAGAAAAATTTTCGTTAATAAAATTTTTCTATAGAAAAATTTTCGTTAATAAAATTTTTCTATAGAAAAATTTTCGTTATTAAAATTCTACTATAGAAAAATTTTGGTTAATAAAATGTTTCTATAGTAAAATTTTTGTTATTAAAATTTTTCTGTACAAAAATTTTCCTTTTTCCTTATCAAAATTTTTCTATAGAAAAATTGTCCTTATCAATATTTTTCTATAGAAAAATTTTCGTTATCAAAATTTTTCTATAGAAAAATTTTCCTTATTAAAATTTTTGTACAGAAAAATTTTCCTTATCAAAATTTTTCTATAGAAAAAATTTTCTTTTCGTTATCAAAATTTTTCTATAGATAAAATTTCCTTATCAAAATTTTTTTATATAAAAATTTTCGTTATCGAAATTTGATAAAAAAAAAAAAAAAATGTTGGGAGTAAAAATTTAATAACGTTAATTTTTTCTATATTAAAAATATTATATCAAAAATTTTTCTATAGAAAATTTTGATAACAAAAAGATAAAACTGAAAAATGTTTGTGTGTTTTTGTTCAGATGATAATCTTCGCTTTATGTTGATAATTGTTGGACTCAATAATTCTTATTTATTCTGTACCGCAAATAAGATATAATGTGTGGTTTTTGCTTTGTCTAGAATTAGGGATAATCCATCAAAACGCGTCGAGGAAAGGTTTCCCCACCAACATTTTTTGGTTTTTTCAAAAAACTATTTATTGCAATAATAAATAATTGCAATAAATTGGGATCTTAGTGCAATACACTACCGTAAAATTTTTAATGAAACATTTTTATGTTAAAAAAAATTATAACGAAAATAACAATAATTTGTTATAGAAACAATTTTATAACCAAAAATTTTCTATAGAAATAAATTGATAACAATTTTTTTTTGGAACAAGATAAAAATTTTTTAATATTGTTATAAAAAATTTTTTTAGAACAATTTAAAAAAAAACTTATGACGAAAATTTTTCTTTAAAAACAATTTTTTAGCTAAATTTTATAACGAAAATTTTGACGGATATTAAAAATCTTTATAAAAAATATTTAACAACAAAAATTTTATAAAAAAATTTTTCTTTCAAAAATTTTAAATGGAAAAGTTTCTATTGGAAAAACTTATAATAAAATATTTTATAACATGTTTTTGTTGTTTCTTAGTTTCTCAGGCAAATAACGCAAAACTACTGTGGTTTCAAAGGAAACTAAACTTTTACTTTTTTTTGTTCAATATCCATTATAATGTCAAGTCTATAATAATATTTGTATTGAATTAATTATAACTGATCAGTGATCACTGATCACACTTGATATCGCATAGCATAAATTAGATCTTTATTGTTTAGTTTGCTCAGTAAAGTTTAGTGACCCGATTTTTCGTTAAATAATACAAAGAAACAAAAACGCTTTACACAACATTTTTTTTTTCTTTATTTAATTTTTTATTCAATTACGTTCGCGATCGCTCAAGTTCGCTATTTAGTTTAATTGTACATATCACCGGTAATCTACTTATACATTTGCAATTAACAATAATAATAAAAAAACGCTGATAACTTTTGCTAAAAAGTGTGTTTTGATTATTGTTTAAAAAAGTTTCGTAATAAATAAATTTTAGCTACTTGCCGATCGATAGCTGTAAACCAAAGGTGAGACATGTGGGATTTGCTTGACATATGAAATGATCTTTTGAAAATCGTTATTTAATTGATTTATAGAGGATATAAGAAATTGTTACATTTACATATTTTCGTAGTTTAAATTTTTCGGTTTTTAATAGACACAAATTACAATTTACAAGCAACCGATAAGCTTTAGCAAAGAAAATATTAAGATATTATTCTGTAGATCTCGACACTGTAGGGTACACTTCAAATTCAACCACTATTTTTAAAGTTTTATACCATATCGCCTCATGAAGTTACTTTCAAAACTTTGTTAAAATATTAGACAAAATGTTATAAATTGTAATAAATAATTACAAACAAATATTTATGCATGATTAGGGTGTTTAAAAATTGAGGTCATTAAAAATTAACTCCTTATTTTTTTGCCAATGTAATAAATAATTGAATACAGCATTTAATTAAAAAGGAGTTTACAAATTAAATTAATTAAACTTAAAAGGTGTAAAAAAATATTATAGTAAAGTATTAAATTTTTTAACGAACATTTTTCTATATGAAAAATTTTTTAACGAAAATTTTTCTCCAAGAAAAATTTTCTCTAAGAAAAATTTTTTAAGAATTTTTTTTAAGTAAATTTTTCTTTAACAAACATTTTTTAACGAAAATTTTTCTGTAAGAAAAATTTTTTAGCGAAAATTTCTCTCTAAAAATAAATTTTAACGAAAATTTTTCTATAGGAAAAATTTTTTAACTAAAATTTTTATTTCAAAAATTTTTCTATAAGAAAAATTTTTTCATGAAAATTTTTCTATAAGAAAAATTTTTTCATGAAAATTTTTCTATAAGAAAAATTTTTTCATGAAAATTTTTTATAAGAAAAATTTTTCATGAAAAAATTTTTCTGTAAGAAAAATTTTTTCATGAAAATTTTTCTATAAGAAAAATTTTTTCATGAAAATTTTTCTATAAGAAAATTTTTTTCATGAAAATTTTTTTTCTATAAGAAAAATTTTTTCATGAAAATTTTTCTATAAGAAAATTTTTTCATAAAAATTTTTGTATATTTATTTATTTATTTATTTAAGCTAAATTAATTACAGCTTAGACATTTTTAATACATTAAGTAAAAGTATACATATATAAACATATTTTTATTATTACATAAATATTCTTAACTAAGATTATTTGAATTTAGGAGTAGAAGAAGATTTTTTTTAGATTCTTCTACCCTGTTTGAGAAGTCGATAAAATTATAAAATGAATTCACTTCAGAACATATTCTTCGGAAAGGATCAAAATCCGCGTAGTTTGATCTTTGAAAATTTAAATGGACAGGTTCATAAGATCTAAGACGTCTGTTGGGAACATTAATCTGAATCAAGGATTGTAAATAGATGGAGTCAATTTTACCTTGAAATAAGTTTAGGAAAAATGAAATATTAGAAACAATTCTTCGGCTTACAAGTGTTGGTAAGTTGATGAGAGCTAAACGACTGCGGTACGGAGGAAGATTAACATTAAGATTCCAATTTAAACTACGAAGGCAGAAAATGAGAAACTGTTTTTGAACGGATTCTAATTTATCAATGTAAATATTATATTGCGGATCCCAAATTACTGATGCGTATTCAAGTATAGGCCTCACTAAAGATGTATATAAGCATTTTGTTACATATGGATCACTAAAGTCCTTTGCCCATCGTTTTATGAAACAGAGAACACCATTCGCTTTATTCACGGTCATTAAAACATGGGAATTGAAATTTAGCTTTCTGTCGAACAGGACACCTAGATCTAAAAATGTGTCTACAGAGTTTAATTTATTTCCGTTAATGAAGTAATCATTCAAGACTGGTAAGAATCTAGAGAAGGACATGGATTTACATTTCTTCAAGTTTAATTCCATTAGATTCACTTTGCACCATTCGTAAAAACTATTTAAGTCAGCTTGAAGATAAAGGACATCTTCAAACTTGGACAGACTTAGGAAAATTTTCACATCATCTGCATACATCAGAACATTGCTATACTTCATAGATATTGGAAGATCATTTATGAATAAAAGGAATAATAATGGTCCAAGATGGCTTCCTTGAGGGACACCGGAAGTAACATTAAAATATTTGGATTTAGAGTCATTAAATACAACACACTGCTTACGATTTATTAGATAAGAACTAATCCAATTTAGGAATGAGCCGCAAAATCCAATTAATTCAAGCTTAGCAATTAATAAGTCATGATTAACTTTGTCAAAAGCTTTACTGAAATCCGTATAGATAACGTCAGTTTGAAACCTTTTACAAAAGCTGGAGTTGATGTACGACGTCAGTTCCATAAGATTTGTAGACGTAGATCTACCTTGACAAAAACCATGTTGATTTGGAGACAGGATTGATGAAACTTTGAAGAATAAGATTTCTGTTATGATCTTCTCAAAGAGCTTAGGAATTGCATTAAGGTTTGCTATAGCTCTGTAATTTGTAGCATCATTGCGGCTACCGGATTTATGAAGCGGAATAATATAAGATTGCTTCCAACAGTCAGGGAACAGTCCAAACTTTAGAGAGCAATTATATAGGTATGTAATTGGAGAGGCCAAACATTCAGCACAATTTTTTAAAATACAGCTGGGGATGCCATCTGGTCCTGGAATATATGAGTTTTTTATGTTTTTTAGGCTTTTTAGGACATTTGAAATATCAACGGATGTGATATTGACTGATGAAGTGGACGAAATTGCATAAGGATACCATGCATTATTGTATTTTAATGAAGAAAAAGTAGAGGAAAAGAAATCTGCAAATGTGTTTGCTATATCAACATTGTTAGAATAAGTAGTTCCATTGAATCTCATAATTGTTGGATAAGATGAGATTTTGCGTTTAGAATTGACAAATTTGTATAAGGCTTTCGGATTATTTTTAATATTTAATTTCGTTTTATTCAAATACGATGAGTAACACTTTTTATTTTCCAAATTGAAAAGAGATCCAGCTATAAGGTAAAGACTCCGATCAAAAGAGCTATTGCTTTTTTTAAATTTCTTATGAAGCCTGTTTCTGCGATTTTTTAACCATGAAAGTCTTGAAGAAAACCATGGTGGTCGATTATCAATATACTTTTTAGTAACAGGAGTATTTGCAGATATACACCTTAATACCACTGAATGAAATATATCAATGACATCATTGTAATTGCTTCCATCAATATTACATGCCAAAATTTCCGACCAATTAATGTTGGATAACATAAGGTTTAACTGATGATAATTTGTTTTTTTAAAACACAATACCTCGGATGAGTTTTTAATAACTGTTTTTTGAGGAAATGGTGTAGATATCAAGATAGTTGGATGGTGACGATCTTCAGGAGAAGTTAATGGCGTGGTTCGGCTTACGTCAAATAGAGAAGGATTATTCACAAAAATTAGATCCAAAATTCTTTGATTGACATTTTCAATTTTATTAATTTGAAAAATACCCATGTCTGCTATAGACATAAAAAAGTCAGATGCCCAATCATTTGGAGTAATCGAGGTTAAAAATTCAGTATCCTTTAAAGAAATCCACGAAGCTGAAGGTATGTTGAAATCACCTAAAACCATTATATAGTCACTTGGTTTAAGTTTATCTACAATAGATTTTATTACTAATGCATGCATTTGATATATTTGCTGATCGGAACTAGGAGGTATATATGAGCAGACTATAAACAATGAAGTACTTAGAATATGTACTACTACTGCAATTATTTCTAAATTCTGGGAATTTTCAATTGATATCTCATAGGCAGGATAAAGAGTAGATACTGCTATTAAAACACCTCCACCCTTTTTTCATGAAAATTTTTCTATAAGAAAAATTTTTTCATGAACATTTTTCTATAAGAAAAATTTTTTCATGAAAATTTTTCTATAAGAAAATTTTTTCATGAAAATTTTTCTATAAGAAAATTTTTTCATGAAAATTTTTCTATAAGAACAATTTTTCTCATGAAAATTTTTCTATAAGAAAATTTTTTCATGAAAAATTTTCTATAAGAAAAAATTTTTCATGAAAATTTTTCTATAAGAACAATTTTTTCATAAACATTTTTCTATAAGAAATTTTTTTCATGCAAATTTTTCTATAAGAAAAATTTGTTCATGAAAATTTTTCTATAAGAAAAATTTTTTCATGAAAATTTTTCTATAAGAAAAATTTTTTTCATGAAAATTTTTTCATTAAAATTTTTCTATAAGAAAAATTTTTTCATGAAAATTTTTCTATAAGAAAAATTTTTCATGAAAATTTTTCTATAAGAAAAATTTTTTCATGAAAATTTTTCTATAAGAAAAAATTTTTCATGAAAATTTTTATATAAGAAAAATTTTTTCATGAAAATTTTTCTATAAGAAAAATTTTTTCGTGAAAATTTTTCTATAAGAAAAATTTTTTCATGAAAATTTTTCTATAAGAAAAATTTTTTCATGAAAATTTTTCTATAAGAAAAATTTTTTCATGAAAATTTTTCTATAAGAAAAATTTATTCATGAAAATTTTTCTATAAGCAAAATTTTTTCATGAAAATTTTTCTATAAGAAAAATTTTTTCATGAAAATTTTTCTATAAGAAAAATTTATTCATGAAAATTTTTCTATAAGAAAAATTTTTTCATGAAAATTTTTCTATAAGAAAAATTTTTTTCATGAAAATTTTTCTATTAGAAAAATTTTTTTCATGAACATTTTTCTATAAGAAAAATTTTTTCATGACAATTTTTCTATAAGAGAAATTTGTTCATGAAAATTTTTCTATAAGAAAAAAAAAATTTTTTCTATAAGAAAATTTTTTTTAAGGAAAATTTTTCTATAAGAAAAATTTTTTTTAAGGAAAATTTTTCTATAAGAAAAATTTTTTAACGAAAATTTTTCTCTAAGAAAAATTATTTAACGAAAATTTTTCTCGAAGAAAAATTTTTCTCTAAGAAAGATTTTTTAACAAAAATCTTTCTCGAAGAAAAATTTTTTAAAGAAAATTTTTCTTTAAGAAAATTTTTTTAACGAAATTTTTTTTCTCAGAAAAATTTTTAACGAAATTTTTCTCTAAGAAAAATTTTTTAAGAAACATAAGAAAAATTTTGGTAATGAAATTTTTTATAAGAAAAATTTTGTAACGAACATATCTTTTTAACGAAAAATTTTCTATAAGAAACATATTTTCTTAAAAAAAATTTTTTTTCATGAATATTTTTCTTATAGAAAATATTTTTTATGAAAATTTTTGTATAAGAAACGCGTCGAGAAAAGGTTTCCCCTATTTATTGCAATAATAAATAATTGTAATAAATTGGGATCTTAGTGCAATACACTACAGTAAAACTTTTTAATAGAATTTCTTTGTTTATTAATTTTTTCTAATAAAAAATTTAATTCAAAAAATATTTCACATACAATAGAAACATTTTAGTTATACAAATTTTTGAAATATTAAAATTGTGATGCATTCGAAACAATATTCGAATATTTAATTAAAAGCAACACGAATTTTTCTTTAATTGTAAATTGTATCAAAATCAAAGATGTTGGTATTTCTTTTAAAAATGTTTACAAATGTTAAAATTATTGTTAAACAAGGAAAAAGTCAAACTGAACAAATTTGAAATTGAATTTAAATTTTCCAAGAGGTTTAAGTTTGAAATGCAATTGTGTTGATTGAAATATTGCTTTCTTTTCATTTCGATCTCTTTCGATTTGATCGCGCTGATGCTGTTCTGTTGGTGATGATGAAGAAGATGATTCCTTGCTCTAATAATAAACATTATGACTGACTGACTGACTATTGGATGCCAAGAACAAAACAAAAAAAAAAAAATAAAACAAGAAAATTCAAAACGAAAATTTGTTGGTTCATTTTAAAGGTGTAATTTGAAAGATTAAATAAATTAAGATAAAAATATATAAAAATTAAAAATTAGTCGTAGAACTAAAATTAGATTTCCTACTAAATCTTTTAAATCACAAAAATATTTTATTTCTTTAATACATAAAAATTCAATATTAAATCAATCGTTTGCACTGTTTACCCCCTGGTCAGAATTTGGATTTTTCAAAAAAATTTTAATAACTTTAAGTTAAATAAAGAAAACAATTTTTATTATTACTAACCTCATCTAACAAAGTGCTGTGCATTTTGATATATTTATTTTGAAAATTTATTTAATTCAGTTTATTTAATTTTTATATTTAATTTAAAAAAAAATCTAGATATTTTTTCACTTTACAAACTTTTTTTTATTCTTTACAATTCTGTTGTGTTTCGCTTTTAGTTAAAAACTGAACTGATTACAATTTGAAAAATATTTAAAAAGTTCTCCCTCGCACTGAGAAATAGAAATCAAAATAAAAACATCAACATCAACACAGACGCAGCGACACATCGATCGAATTTTTAACACATGCTCATTTAGCATTTGACAGTCAAAACAATGTTCAAGGTTGCCAGAAATTAGAAATGTTAATTTAAATAAAATTTACATACATATTAAAAGTAGTTGGGCAACATTTGCCATAAGGCAGAATTGGGAAGAAGATGTAATAAATAATATTGTCGGTTAAATGGCAAAAATTATCTTATAAACATGTTATAGGCTAATGACCCTAAGTATTGGTTAATATTTATGCCATATTCTTTATAAATATTATTCCAAGTCTTAGTCGGCTTTCACACACATCAAGTATAACTCAAGTTTCATGTCTTGACTTTGTAGAAGAGAAAGGTAAAGAAAATAGAATGGAGTGTGTTCCCCGTGGCCTGTGATTGTTTCAGCTGGTTTCAACACATATACGGAGCATTTTTCATAACTAGCCACAGAAATCCCTTCCGTCTTTGCCTTGCAAGCAGCTGTCCACAAGCAATCAAACGCCGTTTAACATTTCTGTTTTTAGTTTCTGAATCGCTACCATGTCTTTCAGGCGTTCAATTGCTTCCCTATAAGAAATGAATGACCCAAACTAACACATCCGAATTTTTTTAACATAAGGAATAATTTGTGTGTGGAAGAGTGAAACAACTGCAATTATCTGCAATTATTTCGCTCTTACATACATATATACATCGTGGCAACTGTCAGTATACGTTAAAAATGTTTAATCTTCGAAAACATAAACCACAACTAGACTGTGGATGAACGAACAGGTACATTTAATAGACGTCATCTTCATATAAGAAATGTCATTATACATTTTTTTTATTTTTTCTATTTTTTTGTGCTTAGTAGAATATATGATCGCACTCTATGCGGTACTCTATGTTCGAAAACCTTCTCTCTTTCATCGCCGTGCCGGTCTTCGACATCAAAATCACCGTTCTTGAAGTGTTGAAACCACTCTCGGCACGTTCTTTCACTAATAGCGGCCTCACCATTGGTAATTGAGAGCATTCGATAAGACTCAGCCGCAGATTTATTCATATTAAAGCAGAAAATTTGGCTCGTAGGCTGACATGTTAAATCGAGAATAACTTAATGATGCAAATCGACTTATAATTCGAACGGGTTGTGTTTACAAACACCTAATCTTATTGTATGACATTTACGATCTATTTACTTCGACTTACACTTAAAAATTAAAATAAAGTGGCCTCCACCCTCGGTGACATATTTATGTGCGACATTTTTATCAATATTAAGGATTCTAAAGCGTAAAAGCGCAGCACTATCCAAATTTTATTGTCCCAATTCTCCATTTTCATTAAATCTAAAGGCCCGTCTATTTAATAAAACAAAAATGGAGCAGTTTGGTTACACAGAAAATAAGTTATTACATTCTTTTTTGGTAGCAGCTTTCACCAGCCACCATTAAAGCTGCTACCAAAAAGCGACATTCTAGGTGAATTCCAAGATATATAACTTTTGTCTCTCCGGGGATACTAAATGGACGCAACGTGTATAATTTGGGTATAAAACCAATCATTGTAGTGGTAATTTTATCAATACCAGGACTTGAAGTAGGACCATTATTTGCAGTTTTTACGGAAGTCGTAGTCTTAGTGGGTTAAACACCATTTTACTAATATTAGATACAGAAATGTTTAAAATTTTATTATTAGGAGTAAAACCACATTCTAAATGATTAGCAAATGTTACTTTTTTAGTTGTTTTTTTAGCTCATTGACCATTTCGGGGACAAATTGGTGATAAATACGGAATTTGACATTGAATGTCTTTTATAGCCTTCCAAAAGCTGTAATCAGTTCTTAGTAAAGATATTCCTAAGGTATGATAATAGTTCCTTAGATCGGACTTTGTCTGTTTCTTTAATTTTCTTTGACACTGTCTGAGATTTCAGCCACTGATGTCTTAGTTTTCCCTAAGGATAGATTTGACATCGTTGAGACATTTTTTATTTTTGAATGCTATAACTCCATTAATTAATATATCTGTAAAATTTTGGATGGCGATTGAACTTCATTATACTTATACCCTTCACCACCATAGGTGGAAAGGGTATTATAAGTTTGTGCTGATGTTTGTAACGCATAGAAATATTTGTCTTATACCCACCTTTTAGTATACCAATAGGCTTAGAATCACTTTCTGAGTCGATTTTTGACCATAGCTCCCATACAAACTCTTCTTTAAAAACGCACTAAATGAGACAAAAAATGGCAAAAACGCTCGTAAATCTAAAGATAATGAAAATTTCGAGATAATCGGTCCACATTTGACTCTAGCTCTCATATAAGTGCAAATGACGGAAATAGGTTGAATATATAAGTTTTGAGAAAATGTTTGTATGATGGCAAAATTTAGCAAATATTTGTCTTTATACAGGAAAAATAACACCTTTGACCTTAGTGGTGAAGGGTATCGTATGGTCGGCTTGACCGACTAAAGCGCTTTCTTACTTGTTTTCACTTAGTTTATATCTTAGGGGCTGGCTGTTCACTATAAGTATGTATAACAAAAAAAAAATATACCTATCAAGACGGGGTGGCTACTGTATATATCAAGAAAACTGTTTTTTTAACGCCCACGAAAAAGTGACCCCACTATTCATCATAGATTTTCATGGTCTATATGGCATCGATAGGTATTTTTTGACAATATAATTTTTTTTTTCAAAAGTTATACCCCTACTGTTCACATATTACGTAATGCTATTTTTGCAGATTTTGACTTAACCGAGTAACAAAGTCATACTTTCGCCCTTCCCAAGAGTGTTATGTAATTTGTAAACAGCCCCTTAGTCCATTTTTTACTATGTAAATATATGTAGATATGTTTTTACGATTTAAATTTTCTCAGTCTGGCAAGCTGATTTTTTTTATCAGCAATATGTTAATAATTACTAAGACTAATCCGTTTATTTGTACGATAGACTCTCTCTCTGTATGATATCTTATCATCTGTTTTAGATTTTGTTTAAGTTATAAGAAAACAAAACGTATTTTTATCATATCTGAAGAATTTGTTGCTGATGCCTAAGTTTTCTGTTATATAAATGTAAATTTTCACGTGCTATGTTAGTTAACATTGCAATATAAATCTGTGTATTTAAAATTACATTAAGCAAATATTTGATAAAATTAAGAATCTAGAAAGGAAATATGTTCAGAAAAAGATAAATAAAGCTTAGGTATACGTATTTTTATGTATCTTTCTGACACTGACGTGTTAGAAACGATTTGTTTGTTTGTTTGCAGTTTTCGTAGACAAAAATTATTCAATAATTTTGTTAAAAATATATATGTATATTAGGGTGTGTCAAATTGTATGAGGCCAAAAAATGTTAAAGTGCGCATGGCGATTCTTATATTTGGATTTGGATTATATTTGGGATTGAAAATGTAGGAAATTTTTTTTTTTCAAACTAAACTTCGGCTCAAATTCCGGAGGATCAAAATTTGTTTTAGACCTAGGTTTCTTTGGCAAAGTTTCTTAGAATGACCCATAGACTAACAAACGCGATGAGAACTTGGGGCAAAAAAACTAACACATTCTAATACTATATATATTTTTGGACGTGTTTTATTAAGCCTTTCAATTTTTAAGCCGAACACATAACAGCACTAACCTGAATTTTTTTAAGCAAATATTTGAATGTTGTAGGTAAAAAATTAAATTACATAATAAAAATTATAAAGAAAAAGTAATTGCATTTTTGTACATTATTAAATAAAGAAATTCCTTAAATGCATAATTTAAATGTATAATTTAGAAAAGTAAAGTTATGACAAACTTGTAAATCAAATTTTCCACACAAAATTCCTACAATAATCTCTCTGATAATTTTATAATTCGTTTGTGAATTAGGGGGTAATAATTTAACTCATTTTAATTCTACGTGTTTTTTTTTTAAATTCCGATTAATATAGGTTCATGTTTTTAATTTACTAAAATTAGGTGATGAAATTTAACCTCCCAATTCATAAACATATTTTAAAATGATCAAATTCTTATAATTTAAAATTTGTATGGAAAATTTGAATTATAAGCTTGCAATATCTTAATTTCTTGATTATGAATTAAGGGGTAAGTTTTTAAAAAGTCAAATTTTTTTCCATAGAAATTTATATAAGTGAACAACAAAAATTTTTTGATATTAATTTGTACATTAGGGTGCACCTTATTTTACGAAATTGCGAAATTGAGCCGTAACTCCCCTCAGAAATACTCTACGTAACATAAAAATATGCTGTGCAAATGTTTTAGAATTACAAATGATGGAACACGTGCCGCATCTGCCCACAAAGTGTTAAACTTTTTTGTATGCGAAAAATGGGAGCATTTTCGGTTTTGACTAAATTTTAACCACTAAGAATTAAAGTATTAAAAAAAAATTAATAGAATATAAAAAAGAACTAAAGTGCCTGTATTCTAAGTCATCACAATTAAAAATCCATAAAATAGTTTTGGAGTTATTGGAATTTTTTCCCGAAAATTCGTGTCCTTGATGACACACCTAAGGATATGTAGCCAAAAAATTTACTTAAGGATAAATTAATTTCAAAGTAAGACATGATCTACAATGCTATGATCTCTAAGTACTAAATAGTTGAGTTTTGTTAAAATATTACGGATTAAACAAGCATATATATTAGGATATAACAAAAAAAAAAAAAAAATACCCATCACGACGCACACAGGGTTGGAATAGCCTGTTTTCTTGGATTAATTAAAAAAAATTTTAAGTATCGTCAAAATTTTTTGTACCCGGTTAGAGTATACAAAAGTCTACATCACTTGTCGTTAAATTAAATGTCAAAAGTGCTCTGGTGTTTTTGTAGTAAAAGTTCAAAGTCAAACTTTAGAGAAATTTTTGTGCAAAAAAGGCTGAAAAAAGTGAAAACTTTCCCGTGGAAAATTTTATTTAATTTAAAAAGTATTGCAAAAGTTAACAATTTTTCAATGGAGCCATCAAGTTCAGGTTATTTTGCAAATACTTCGTTAACATTTGTGTATCAAATTGTATGTGGAAGTGTTCTAGATTTAGTTATTTATATTGGAAATGCCAAAAAATTAGCATTTTTATATTTGAAATGGATATATAGTTATTATTTGTCCACATTGATGACGTTGATGATGATGGTATTGATGATTAACTTTAAGATGTGCAAAATGTAATGTTTAATTTCTCATATTGTACTCCTTACACTATATACCTACACTGATATTTGGCATTATTTAATAAAATTATACTCAAATATACTTTGAAAACATCTTTTTTTTACTTATTTTAATGGTATTAACTGAAAAATAAAAAAAAAAATATCCGAACATAGCTTCCCTGATTTGATCCAAGAAAATATGTTATTCTAGCCCACTGTGCGACGGGGTGGCTACTGATGTTTTTATCAAGAAAACAGCTTTTTGAAATCAATTTGGATAAAAAACCTCCCCCCCAAACTTTTTTTTCTAAAAGCTTCCAAAAAATAATAATATTTGAATTTTTATGTTTTAGATACCATACATACAGTCATGTACTATATATTAACTTCAGATACTACAAATTATCTTTGTTGAAGGATATAAACTTAAAATTAAAAGAAAAATAATAAAAAAAAAATTAAAAATCCAAATACTAAACTTCAAAATGATTTGGGGGAGAACTTTTTTAACGCCCGCGAAAAAGTGACCCCACTTTTCATCATAGATTTTCATGGTCTATATGGCATTGATGGTATTTTTTGATTATTTAGCAAATTGTTCAAAAGTTATACCCCTAATATACATACTCTTATTATTACAAGAAATTCACATTTTCGCGAAATTCTACATCACAGGTACGGCGAAACGGTAAAAGATATCGAACAGGTTTTTTTGAATTTTATTTTACCAAGTGGGTAAAGAAAAATCGAGTACGCTGAATTCAATGATGCTAACCGTTTTTTTAGGTTAGCTCTAGTTTTCAAGATATAGCGCTAAGGAGGTTGTGCAATAACATTCGCGTAAATTGGAAATTCGGCAACAAAATTATCTTTTAGAAACGCTAATTATTTTTTAATCCGAGCAGTCGTTTTAGAAATAAATTTTTTGTTTGCAATAAAAATTATTTTTTTTTAAATCACAAAAATTTGCATTTTAAAAAATATATTTTTTTGTGAACAAAAAAATTTATTTCCAAATCGACTGCTCGGACTAAAAAATAATTGGCGTTTTTGAAAGATAATTTAATTGCCAAATTTCGATTTTTTTACTTAGTTCAAGAAAATAAACTGTTTTCGAGTTAGTCGCAACCTCCTCCATTTTTTGAATAACGCTTTATATCGAAAACTAGAGCTAAGAGTACCCGAATTATCTTTAGGTCTTCCTTTTGTCGGTTTTTTCAACTAGAACAGTGTAATTAAAGTTTTTTGCTTAAACTTTGCATAGATAAATATTTGTCAACATAAACTGATTAGCGAAATTTGGTAACATTTGAACCATATTTTATCCTAGCTGCCGGAAATGACATAAATATCTGTGGCAATATGGAAGAATACCTTAAGTCGAAAATTGAAGTTTTGAGATATCATCAATTTTGTGTAATTTTTCTTTTGATTGATTTCTGCGAATAATTTATGAGTTAATATATTGGTATCATGTTTATTAGAGAAGAAGGATGAATATTTAGAAAAAAAAAACTTAAGCTAAAAAGTAAACGTACATAACATTGACAAAAACCCGAATTTTGTAAAACGGACTAAACACACTTAAGCGCCTTTGCTTGTGTAAAGTAATAAACGCCTTAACTCAATTATTTCTTATGTCGACTTAAGCTACTCTTCCATATTGCCACAGATATATATGAGAGAAATTTTTCCCTTTTGATTTTTGGATATTAAACCCTTTTTAAAGGTTTTACACGAGATAAAAACAATGGCGTAATTTTTTTCCCCGAATTCCAAGTTTTTCCCCTGCCTTTTTAAAGGCAAAAACGCTGTTTTTGAGCATCATTTTTTACTACGCGGAAACAGCTTTAAATAGTTGATTTTTTTCTCATAATTAAATTCTACGGAAAATTTTAGTAAGATTGAGACTAATTTTCCTCTTTTAGAATGCACCCTCTAATTGACGGACATCACGAAAAATTAACTTTTTTGATTTTTGTTTTTATTTTTTATACTAATGCCGTCAGAAAATACATTCTTTACTAAAAAGAAATGCGTTGGAAAAAAAATTTTATCATTATCCGTTAAATTTTAATACTAAATTAAAGTTTTGATTATGTACTTACTTACTTAAATGGCCTGTAATTACAACCTGTTTAGGTCAAAGGCCGAGCATATTTTAGAATTCCAAGCACCTCTATCTTGTGCACATATTCTCCAATTTCGTATACCAAGTTTCAAAAGATTTTCTTCTACTTGGTCTTTTCATGGAAGTTTTGGACGCCCTCTTCTACGCGTTCCCTCTGGATCATTATCGAAGACTTTTCTTGCCGGAGTATTTTCATCCATTCTTACAACATGTCTTAGCCAATGCAGACGCTGTTGCTTAATGCGTTTTACTATGTCTATGTCAGCGTATAACTCATACAGCTCATGATTCATTCGATGTCGATACTCATTGTTGACGCAGACTGGTCCAAAGATTCTTCGTAGAATTTTCCTCTCAAATACTCCAAGGATAGCTTCATCTGTCTGTGCAAGTGCCCATGATTCAGCACCATACAATAACACGGGTAGTATGAGCGTTTTATAGAGCGTGATTTTAGTTCTTACAGAGAGGACTTTATTTCTTAGCTGTTTGCTTAGTCCAAAATAGCATCGATTGGCAAGTATGATTCTACGTTTGATTTCGAAGCTTATATCGTTGTTGATGTTCACAGCGGTACCAAGGTATACAAATTCTTTTACAACCTCGAAGCTATAGTTCTCAACGGACACATGTGATCCGATTCTAGTGGTCTGTCTGCCTATAGAAACCATCAGTTTTGTTTTTGATTCATTTACAGCTAGACCCATTTTGTTTGATTCCTTCTCGATATTGGAAAAGGCGGCAGTTACCTCGCGTAGAGTGCCTCCTATAATATCAATGTCATCGGCAAATGCGAGTAGCATATGTTTTCTATTGAAAATTGTTCCTGTTGTATTAACCGCTGCATTTCGCAAGATTTTCTCTAACACAATATTGAAGAGGTCACAAGATAAACTGTCACCTTGCCTGAATCCCCGTTTAGTTATGAAGGACTCTGATAGGTTCTTACCTATCTTAACAGATGATGTTGTATTAGTTAGTGTCATCCTGCATAACTTTATTATCTTCGTAGGGATGGCGAACTCAGACATTGCTTCAAACACCTTCTTCCGTATCGGGCTGTCAAAAGCAGCTTTGTAGTCAACAAAGAGATGATACGTGTCGATTTGTTTCTCCTGGGTCTTCTCTAGGATTTGACGTATAGTAAAGATCTGGTCAGTGGTTGATTTACCTGATTATGTACTTGCTTATTTTCGCATATTTTTCCAAATATTTTTGAATGTATTAAAAAGTGAGACATGAACCGGAATTTACTTAGAATTTCTCTGATTACTCCATGAACTCGGAACCCTTAAATTAATTTTCCTCGAAGATGGCTGTTTAAATTATCTCACTTGAGAGCTTAAAAACTTAAAATAATTATGGGATAAATTTATCTTTTATGATTCAAAAATTCAATTTATCGTTAATATTCAACGGATTATCATAAACAAATTTTTTCAACGCATTTTTTTTAGTAAAAAATGTACTTTCAGGCGGTATACATTAATATAAAAAAGAAAAAAAAAATTAAAAAAATGCATTTTTTGTGATGTCTGTCAACTAGTGGGTGCATTCTAAAAGTGGGAAATTAGTCTCAATCTTACTGAAATTTTTCGTAGAATTGAATTATGAGAAAAAAATCAGCTATTTTAAGTTATTTCCGCTCAGTAGAAAATTATGCTCAAAAACAGCGTTTTTTTTCCTTCAAAAAGGCAGGGGAAGGAGTTGGAATTTGGGGAAAAAAATTACGCCATTGTTTTTATCTCGTGTAAAACCTTTAAAAAAAGTATGATATCCAAAAATCCAAGAAAGTAGATTTACCCTAATATACATACTTAAATGTTATAACTTAATATTATTTGGAATATTAATAGATTAATTTCACCTTAGTGGTATAGGGTATTAAATAGTCATGCTTGACTAACGATAATACTTATTTTTCTTAAATAGGTACATTAATTATTTAAACATACAACTTTTTCACACATAAAATTTAGAAAATCTTTTCATGTCAAAACTATTGTCACAACTTAAATGCCCATCAATTATTCACTTATCTGGTTTGTGCCCAATGTTTGTTAATTTCATATCTTCATATCTAAAATTTTGATTCTAATTGCAAATTTATTTTTATTATTTTTAGGTGTTTAATAAAAATTTCACGCTAAAACAATTAATCGCGTGAATTTTTTTTTATACAAACAATTTGTTTTAAATACTTATTTAGTAAAGATTAAATTAATTATGATATTTAGAAAATAAAACAAAAAAATACATAAAATAATCTTCTTGCTGTTTTTCTTATAATGAGAGGTGAGATTGACACACAATAAATGAATTGAAGACAAAAAATTATAAACAATAAAATCATATTGACCTTGAACGAAAAAATACAAGAAAACGTATACAAATTCAAACATTTGATGGTTAATCATTTATTTAAAAAAAAAAAAAAAACTTTTAAATTTTGGGAGATATTGAATAAAATTTTCATATGTTGTTTGTTTAAATTTGATGATTTCTTTTTCTTTAAACTTAAAAATGTTAATATTATTTATGTTCATTAGTTGTGTTTCAATTTATTTTTTTTGTTTTGTTGGTTTCTGTATTTATGCTCTACCAGCAACAAACTCCTCTATACTGAACCAAGGACGTCGCTGTTATTAATTTGATTTCTTTGTTTTCCAGTTGTATATAGCGTTTCTTTTTTTTTTGTTTTTACTTCGTTGTCGCTTCTCATTTAAATTTGCATAATCATAAACTACATAAACAAAATGCAGCCAAAGCTGTCAGCCAGCAAATAGTCTCTAACCTGGTCTCAGTCCCCCCTCATTCCAATCATCTCAAAAGAAAAAATCAGCATCAAATCTTAATACACCATTTCTGTTATAATACCATATAAAGGTATTATAACACAGAACGACAGTGGTTGGTACACATGAGAAATGTTAAAAGAATAAGAAAATAGACTTAAAATAAAGAAATACGTGTTTCGGCTTTTTGCTGCAGCACGTCAGAATATTAAGAATTTAAAGATTCGAAGGACCGTGGAGGTTCACTTGTAACGTAATACTATTATAAAAAGTTCTTTACAAATAGAATGGGTGAACTGATTTAAATGCTTGAGCCAGTTTTGAAAAGGGAATTAAATTTGGATTTGTTTTTATTGAAAAAAAAGACGCTAGATGGCGCTTTAGTTTTCATTTAAATTAAAAAAAAATCCAAAAAAATGTAATGTAATTCAATGTAATGTAAATGTAATGTAAAAATACAAAAATTAATATGATACCTTAACTATTATTTTGT
The DNA here is from genome assembly GCA_933228675.1 of Stomorhina lunata. Taxonomy (NCBI): domain Eukaryota; kingdom Metazoa; phylum Arthropoda; class Insecta; order Diptera; family Rhiniidae; genus Stomorhina; species Stomorhina lunata. The sequence goes on along the minus strand of OW121740.1, from coordinate 142,690,737 downwards.
GCCTAAATATTGTTTTAATGAATTTCGTACATTTTTTGGATACTTTATAATTTTACATGAAAATTAAAGCGCCCTCTAGCGGAATTTAATTCGCTTTTTTAAACTGGCTCAAGCATTTAAATCGGTTCACCCATTCTATTTTTATATAACTTTTTATAATAGTATGACGTTACAAGTGAACCTCCACGGTCCTTCGAATCTTTAAAATCGATTTTCTTAAAATTCTGACGTGCTACAGCAAAACGCCGAGACACGTATTTCTTTATTTTAAGCCTATTTTCATATTCTATTAACATTACTCATATGTACTCAAAAAAAAAATTGATTTTGTCGTACAGTGTAATGAGTTTAAATTAATTATAATAGCTTTATAATTAGTTATAATGCATGATATTATACATTATAATTCGTTAGAATACATTATATTTTTTTTTTAATTTAGGACCAGCAGTCAGGGGATGACCCTACTTATGCAATGTATTATATTGGAACTAGGAAAATTGGTTATGGGAGGGTGGATAGATGGTGTAGGGTTTATGGACATTTGATTTGAACTTCCCTATGTGTTACGAAGGGATGAGCTGTAACAGATATACGTGTTTTGCGTAAGAGCACTAGTGAGTCAATAGAGTTGGATACCCTACTGTCACCGATAAGCACTTTCGCCCTCTCCTGTACGCGGTCAAGAAGCTCCAAAGTAGACTTTGAAGCACCGTTTTAGCAAGCCTAGACACTTGAATGCTTCTTTCGACACTTGAAAGATGTGCTTAGTCCAACGGACATCACATTAAATTCTCATGCCCAGAATATTTACCGACCATTGATACAGATGAAGTAACATGATTTGCCGTGCGTTTATGCGTAAGCATACAACACTGGGTCTTGCATACATTAATGTCGACTCTAATTGCACGTCCCCATTTGGAAACGGTTTCGAGATCTCGATTTAATGATTTATTCATGTTTTGTCTCATAGCCACAATCTGTGGAAGATCCGGTTTATGATGTTACTATCATCTGCAAAAGAATAGATAGGATTGGAAGTTTGACATAGAAGGTCGTTAATGAATATAACAAATAGAGTAGGAGAAGGAACAGAGCCTTGCGGTACCCCTGAATTGATCTTAAACTCGTTTGATGAGACCCCATCTACAACAACTCTTATAGTGCGATCCCTGAGAAAGCTCGATATAAATCGAGAGAAGGTATTACCGACACCAAAAGCAAAAAGTTTTGATAGTAATAGTAAACTATTTATTTGATCATGTTTTGCTCTTCAACAAAGTTGTTGCTCATGAGCTAGCGAAGTTAAGTTGGTATGACTAATTTCTCACAGGTGGCGCCACTGGAAATTACTCAAAATGATTTAGATCGTGAACTATGTATTTGATCATGCTATGATCTTTAAAAAAGTTGTAGCGCATGAGCCGACGAAGGTTTCTTAGTTGGTATGACCAATTGGTCATACCGACAGGTGGCGCCATTGAAAATTACTCAAAGTGAATTACATCGTAAACTGTGTATTTGATTATGCTATGATCTTAAGCAAAATTGTTACGCATAAGCCGACGAAGGTTTCTTAGTTTGTATGACCAATTTCCAGCAGGTGGCGCCACTGAAAATTTACTCAATGTGAATTAAATCGAAATCCGCATATTTGATCATGCTGTGATCTTTACCAAAGTTGTTGCAGATGAACCGACGAAGGTTTCTTAGTTAGTATGACCAATTTCCGACAGGTGCCGATTAATCAAAGTTAATTAAATCGTAAACTGTGCATTTGATCATGCTATGATCTTCAGCAAAGTTGTTGCGTATGAGCCGACGAGAGTTTCTAAGTATTTATGACCAATTTCCAAAAATTATTCAAAATAAATTGAACTGTAAACTACTCGTATGCATTTGGTCAAGTCAACAAATCAAACAAATTGGATTGTGCAATGTCTTTCCTATAAATTAATTTATTTGGATAATACTTTATACAATAAAATATTTGAAAACTTTAAAGTTTGCCTCAAAATGCTTATCCTAAGGCTCCGTGCAAGGCTCGGTCAGCCAGGTACTATATAATAAAAACTGCAATTTTTTCGATCAGCGAAAAATATTTGACTTTGGAAATTTCACAACATTAAACAGTTCAAGATATTTAAGAACGATTTTTTTATTTCATGAACTGCTGCCTGTATGTTAGTATTTTTTTGAAAAATTATGGATTTAATATCGAGTGCGCAATGGGTCAAAAACTAAAAAAAGTCGAAGAGAAAAATATTTTTATTTTAAGCTGAACTTTAGGTTCTGAAAACACAAGAGCCATCCATCAACGCCAATTGCACCCCTTTAGGTGTACAATATGGTGTGGGATCACATCTGAAAATATCATTGGGCATTACTTCTTCGAGAATGAAGATAGAAGTTCTGTAACCGTAAATGAAGAGCGGTATCGGTTTATGATAGACGATTTTTTTACTTCCTGCTCTTAAAAACAGGTATGGTATGTGGTTTCAGCAGGATGGAGCCTCTGCCTCCACTGCAAATAATTTCCAGAAATTCGGAAATTATTTGGCCAGATTTGACTGCACCTGACAATTTTCTTTGGGATTATTTGAAGGACCGAGTATATGTAGAAGCCAGAGACGATCTTTGAACTCAAGGCAAACATTGTTGCAGAAATTCGAACGCTACAACCACAAATTTTGAAAGATGTTATGTAAAATTCTCTAAAACGAGCCCATCAGTGCGAAGCTGAAAACGGTGAACATCATTTTTCAGCTAATATCTAAAAAAAAAAATGATATCCCGGTGCTGGTTCCACTACCGAACGCAGGAAAGGGTAAACGCCTAACCACGTGCCTTTTAATCAGACAGTTTGTGTAATGACGGACACAAGTAAGGATATATCGGTTCTTAATAGCGATAGTAATCTGTGAGAATGTTTGCTATCTAAATAGGGCCACAACTTTCGGGACAGATGCAAAAATATATATCAAGCTTTTTCTTGTAGTAGAAACTTGCAAGTGGCTAGTCCCATGTCGACAGATTCCGTACATGCAGCTTCGAAGGTGTCTTCAGCAGTGCTGAAGCATTTTTCATTATATTTCTGTGATATAGTCAATACACTTAATAAAAAAGATAATTTATCTCGGAAATGGTGTACATATTAGTGTCTACTGTCCAAGATATACCGAAACAGCAACCGCATCTTGTCATGTTTGCAATTAATTAAGATTTTTTGTGAAGTTTAAATCATTTGAATGCAAATAGCCAAAGCCATTCATTCACTCATTCAGTAAATAACAATTGCTTTGAAATACAAATTGTAGAAAACCAAGTAACAACAATTAATAAGCGAGTGGCTGCTGCTGCTGATTCCCACATTAGCACCATTTGTAGTCACTCGTGTAATTGTAAAATGCACAACAAAAGAATTCTAATGTTTCCAATGGATGTGCTCGATGTATCTCTAAGATATTTAATGTTGAATTAAATAATGAATTGTATTGAATTAATGATGCGTTCAGATATTCTTATGAATAAATACAGTGTATGTCTGCAGGTGGTGTAAATAAAACATATGTTAGTTTTATTAATGAAAATCATACCCCCTAATTCATAAACGAAATATAAAGCTACTTGTTTGTAATTTAAATTTTTTATACAAAATTCCTACTATAAGTCTTTGATAATTTTATTAATTGTTTATGAATTAGGGGCTTATAATATTGAATATTACTGATATATTTTGGTTTTTTACTTACAAGTATTTAGAAACATTATTAACATATCCTTTGGTAAGATCATGTCTATGTGATCACTTGTACGTAAATACTTGATCAATTGTTTGCTTGTTTCTTGGGCAAACATTTTTTTCATATGCAAATTTTTTTTTTGCCATTCAATGAGAATCTCATAAATTTCACAAAAGATCTTTACATCTTCTTAAATTGATTTGTTTTGTTTCTCTAAGGCCAAACCCATTTAATGGATGAAGTGTTGCTTCAGATGAGATATTGATAACTTTTAAAATTTACTTTGGAAAATTAATCCTTTGAAAGTCAAGTTCAACAAAATTTGACCAAGCAAAAAATAGAAAATTAATAAATTATTGTGTGTAAGTAGGGTTGCCAGTCAGGCTGGATTCGACTGGATTGTCCAGCTTTTTTAGTGCTTGTCCAGTGTCAAGCTAAATTTAAATTTGTCCAGCTGAAAGGTGAGAAATGAAATTATTTAAATATTTAAAAGAAATTATTTTTATGAAAAAGAACGCCATAAAACATTTTGCATAAGTATATTTTTTTCTTTTTTACTTAAGGTAATTAAAACTTACTTTACAAAAAAGTGTTAAAGTCACAGGCCGAGCATATTTTAAAATTCCATGCGCTTCAATCATGTGCGCATATTCTCCAATTCGTAGGTCAAGCTTTGAAAGATTTTCCTCTGCTTGGTCTTTCCATCGAACTTTCGAACGTCTTTTACGAGTTCATTCGGAATCGTTTTAGAATACTTTTGCTGCTTGAGTATTTTCATACGTTCGCACAACATGTAAACAAATTCTTTTACAACCTCGTAGCTATAGTTCTCAACGATCACATGTGGTCCAATTCTTGAGGATTGCCTGATTGTAAAAACCAGTAGCTTTTTTTTATTCATTGACCCATTAGATTATTAGATTTCTTCTCGATACTTGAAAAGGCGGTAGTCAAATCGCGCAATGTGCGTTCCATGAGTCAATGTCATCGACAAACACGAATAGCATGTGTTTTTTTTTTAAATTGTTTCAGTTCACGAACGATTTCATTTTCTTTCTATATCGCTGCGGTTAATTACGGTATTCGCAATTCGGTTTATCAAAAATTTAAAGATTTATCGAAGCAAATTACTAAAGCAACTATTTTATTATTAATGTCCAGCTAATTTTTGGGTTGTCAAGCTTTTTTTCCTTATGTCCAGCTTTTTCAGAATTTGTATCTGGCAACTCTGTTATTGATATGACCTTGCCTCAATTAAAGCACAATACCGACTAAAGAAAATGTATCATTTTACAAAAGAAGTTCGTAAAAATCAAAATCCTATGCAGCACTTTTATTCTAAGTGTACTTCAGTCAAAACCAATAATTTCTTCAATATCAGCTGGTCATTATAACTCAAAACACGCGTTTTGGCGTTCGCGCCTTATTATGCCTAGAGGAAGACAGCTATTAAGTGCTATTTCTTTGCACAAGCTGGTCATCCAACGTATTGGCCCTTTGACTTTAATAAAATTCCCGATCTAATTGATTTTTTCCGTTTTCCGACGGCCGCTTTCCTGTGGACTCCAAAGAAGCGCTTGTCGAACAATGTTGGTATTTGGCCTTCGAAGTTTGTGGCCTATCCACCGCCATTTCCGTTGACATACCTCTATAGAAGCAGAGATTTGGTTTGTCGCGTTTAGTAGATCCTCATTTCTTATGCGATTCGTCCACCATATATTAAGGATTTGCCGCCAGAATTTGTTTGCAAAGGTTTGTAGGCGCTTATCGATGGCATTTGTGCGTTTCCAAGTTTCGCAACCGTAATACAAGATGGCTTTGACATTCGATTTGTTTGTATATTCGTAACTTAGATTTCCAAATAGCTCGGAGAATGCCGAATGCAAATTTTATAAATACGCGATTCAAAACCTCGTCGGCGTCACCTTTTGTTATTACCAAACTGCCAACATAATTAAACGTTGATGTATGTCGAAGGGTTTGCGCCATAGCCTCCAGGCATAATATATGTCTTGGAAATATTGATTTCCAGCCCAGCTGCCCGAGATTCAACAGTGATATCATTAGTGTTTTCTTGAAGGTGACCTAAGCTTTGGCTTAGAAGACATACGTCATCAATTCAAGTCCTCGAGTTGTCCATTGGATACAGTGACTACCATTCAGGGCAATGCGCATTATATTGTAGATGAAGAGGATAAAAAGTATAGGTGGCAAGATACATCCTTGTCTTACTCCAGTAGTAACTTCGAACGGATTTGACAATTTGACTTTGTGTCGGACTCGACATTTAAAATCCACGTACATTGCCTGAATTAAGTTCAGAATTTTCATTGGCATGTTACGATTTTCTAAAATTCTCCATAGATAGCTCCTATTAATACTGTCGAAGGTGCGAAATTCATTACATTGCTCTAGTACTGTTCTTACTGTGTTGATTAGGTCAACACAAGATCGATTCTCTCTGAAGTAATCTTCGCGGAAAGAAGCGGAAACTGCATGGGATATTCTGTTCAAAATTACTCGACTTAGTATTTTGCTCGGTACTGGAAGTAATTTTTTTTTGTGGTAATTTGACTAGTATATCTTCATTTAAGGAGGTTGGCAGAGCTTTTTCCCATAATTTATCGACAATTTGATGTCACAGTCTCGCCGATCGTTCAATATCACATAAAAGCGTCTCTAAGGAGATATTGTGTGAGATATTGTTGCGCATAAGGTTTTTAATGGCGTTCTTCACTTCTTGTATTGTTGGAGGATTGTCTGAAATTCCATTGAATATACTGTCATCCAATTGGATTGTTTAATGTTAACTTAAAGTGTTCCATCCAGCGTATTAATAGTTCATCCGGGGTTGAGAGAAGTGTACCGCTACTACTCAAGATGGGACTATTGTTGTAGGTACGTCTATTCTTAAAGGTAATGTATTGTATAAGGTCTTAATGTCACCTTTACTTGCAGCTTATTCAGATTGGCTCGCTTGTTCACCTATCCACATTCTCTTGTCCCTCCTTGTAGACCTTTATATTCTGTCACGGTGTGTTGTATGAAGCACTTCAACATTTCCATTTTCATATAACCCAGCAAAACTTTGGTAATGGCAAGTACTCTGATAACTGGTTACCTTGTAACGACTACAACATACCATCCGAATAAATAATAAGTTATTACAAAAGTACTTATTTGTAATTAAGATGGTAATTTAAACTGAATGGCCCCGGTTCAAATCCCACCAAGGGCAACAATTTTTTTTAGTTTTTTTTTATTAAAAGAGTCTTTTTAAATGATTTTTTAATTTTAAGAACTTAAATATTATCTTCTGTAAAAAAAATTTGTAAAACTAACTCACGTTAATGAAAAATACCATCATGAGTCAATTTTGATTATGTAGGGGATGTTGAATACCAAACACGATTCTAATTGGTCTTAACTTGGTAAGCCCAACTTATCTGGGTCATCCTTCATCTCAACTGTGGACACACACCTCCTCATGGTATCAACCGGGGAGCTAGTTTAACACCCATTAATATTGTGAGTTAACACGTTCCGAGAGTTGTCCCATAAGATCGATAAAAATGGGTTAGGATTACGGGCTAGTAACCCTCTCTTGAAAAAAAATACAATGAAGAGGATAAAATTAGAATTGAAATGTCCCACTACCTAATGTTAGAGGAGGATGTCCGAAACTTCGATAGAAAGACCAAGTAGAGGAGCATTTTTCAAAGCTTGGCCTATAAAATTGGAGAATATTCGCACAAGATCGAAATCCATGGAATTCTAAAATATGCTCGGACTTTGACCTTGACAGGTTGTAACATTTAAGTAAGTAAGAGTCAATCTTATGTAAAAACTTATACAAAAAAGAAGATTTAAATTATTTAAGTTTTAAAATAATTTTAAAAAAATTTTAAAATAATTACAAAAAATCGTATAAAAATATTTTTCCAAAAATTACAACAAAGCCAAAAAAGCAGGAAAAAAAAAGTTATTTTCACATGATTTTGGATCTAAAAATAAAAATTGTTTATATTAATTATAAGCTGCTAAGTTTTCAACATATGAAGTAGCTCAGTGGAAGAGTCTCTGCCTAGCAGTCGGAGGGCCTGGATTCGAGCTCCCATGGGATCATAAAAAAAAATTTGTATTTCGCTTAAAAATATATGTTTTTAATAAAACAACAACAAAAAAGTTGTTGCTGTTGTTGTTTTCAAATTGCTTACCCAAGTCATTACTTTTCTGCAATTGGTAAGTACTTGCCTCCAATGACATCCCCATGTTAATGTAACGACTTAAACAGCGAATGAGTAAGTAGTTCGTGTTCAATAGTTTAACTGTTTAACTCATTATTTGGTAATGAAAAGTTTTACTGGGTAAATTCTATTTTTTTTTAAGTTTTACTTTGTTCAATCGGTCCCATGTTGCCAAATTTTTCTTTTATGATCTTTAAATCCTAACCTTTCGCAGATGATACAGCATTTATTAGTATTTATTCCGATCCCAAAACTGCTTTAGCATTATTTCAATCCCGAATTGATGAGTTTGAGATATGGTTGAACATATGGAAATTTAAAGTAAGTCCGACCAAGTGTGTTTACGTAACGTTTACCCTAAGAAGAGATAACTGCCTCGAGAGTTCCCACGTTAAGTATCTTCGTGTACATTTCGATAGCTGTCTTACATAGTCCCATCGCATTGAATTCAAGATGACTCAGATGGAATTGAAATCCTCTGAACTAAACTGGCTTATTGGGCAACAATCTGCTCTGGAGTTAGACTACAAGGTGCTTTTGTATAAATCAATAATTAAACCAATATGGATCTATGTCATTCAGTTATGGAAAACGGCTTCTACCTCGAAAAAATTACAGATACGACAATCAAGGCTCTTTTGTTTAATAACTAGTGCTCCCCGGTGCATCAGAAATAACAATATTCATAAAGATTTGAATGTTGCATTTGCTTAAGAATAGATTAGGAGGTTTTGTACTAAATGTATCTCTCTAGCAGCTTTTGCACTTTAAAGGTCATCAACGTTTGACTCTGGACCCGGCCAATTAGAACTTCATCACTATCATCACCCACCAGTTTACTATTAAAATTTCAATAAACTCAAAATAGAGTTGTATTGACAACCTCTATATAATATGATTGATGTTAGCTTAAGATTTGATTACTTATTGTTATTTTCATTTCAGAAAGATTCTATATTATTGAATTGGAGAAACAACCATAGAAAAATTTATGAATACTAAGTCTTAGTAAATTTCGATATTTCAGCTTTGTCGTGACATTTTTCGAAAAATTACCATTAACACCTTCTTAAAACTTTTAAAAGGATTTACATTCCAAGCGTGAAGTTATAAAAAAGAAATTAATAAAAATCACTGTTTAAATAATGACAAAATTGATTAAAGACTTGTTTGTTTTAATTTACTTTGAAAGCAGTAAATATGAAATTAAAAAAAAAGTATTAAACAAATTATTACGTAATCTCTTTAAGCTGAACAATTGTCATGATCTTGATCTTTGTGTGGTAAAATAAATAAGTAAAAATTAAAATAAACAAGTAATAGGCGGCCAAGTCATTCCCTATGATACCCTAGACCACTAAATTCTATTGAAAACAATTTATAATTAATATTTTTTTACAGAAAAAAAAATTATAATAAATATTTCTCTATAAAAGAAAAAATTTATAATAAACATTTTTCTATAGGAAAAAAAATCTATAGAAGATATTTTATAATTTCATAATGAAAATTTTTCTATAGAGAAAATTTCATAGCGAAAATTTTTCTATAGAAAAAATTTCATAGCGAAAATTTTTCTATAGAAAAAATTTCATAGCGAAAATTTTTCTATAGAAAAAATTTCATACCGAAAATTTTTCTATAGAAAAAATTTCATAATGAAAATTTTTCTATAGAAAAAATTTCATAGCGAAAATTTTTCTATAGAAAAAATTTCATAGCGAAAATTTTTCTATAGAAAAAATTTCATAGCGAAAATTTTTCTATAGAAAAAATTTCATAGCGAAAATTTTTCTATAGAAAAAATTTCATAATGAAAATTTTTCTATAGAAAAAATTTCATAGCGAAAATTTTTCTATAGAAAAAATTTCATAATTAAAATTTTTCTATAGAAAAAATTTCATAATGAAAATTTTTCTATAGAAAAAATTTCATAATTTTTCTATAGAAAAAATTTCATAATGAAAATTTTTCTATAGAAAAAATTTCATAATGAAAATTTTTCTATAGAACAAATTTCATAATGAAAATTTTTCTATAGAACAAATTTCATAATGAAAATTTTTCTATAGAAAAAATTTCATAATGAAAATTTTTCTATAGAAAAAATTTCATAATGAAAATTTTTCTATAGAAAAAATTTCATAATGAAAATTTTTCTATAGAAAAAATTTCATAATGAAAATTTTTCTATAGAAAAAATTTCATAATGAAAATTTTTCTATAGAAAAAATTTCATAATGAAAATTTTTCTATAGAAAAAATTTCATAATGAAAATTTTTCTATAGAAAAAATTTCATAATGAAAATTTTTCTATAGAAAAAATTTCATAATGAAAATTTTTCTATAGAAAAAATTTCATAATGAAAATTTTTCTATAGAAAAAATTTCATAATGAAAATTTTTCTATAGAAAAAATTTCATAATGAAAATTTTTCTATAAAAAAAATTTCAGAAAATTTTTCAATTTTTTTCTATAGAATAAAAGTCACAAGATTATACATACAATAGGTGTAGTGGTGTAGGGTATAACAACAAAAACATTTAATCGAAACTCATTTTAAAATAAAAGTAAAGTACCGAAAACATGGGTATACAATAGCTACAAAACAATTCAGAGTTTTTTTTTCTTTCTTTTCTAAAAATTTAAAAATAAACATTGATTTTTAAAATAAAATGGATATTAAAATACAAGTCAGCAAAAGCCATGATAAACGTGTTTTTAAAAGTTTTGCAAAAATATAAGTAAGAAAGTAATTTAGTCGGTTAAACCCTGTCATACGTTACACTATTGGGGAAAACGTAGACCGATTTTCAAAACAAGTTGTTTAAAGATCGTATAAAACTTTTATTTGCAAGGGGCACAATCTCTGAGAAAATTCTTTATAAAGTAAGACACCAAAAACAATTAGTTTTGATGGGAGATCTTTTACCATTTTTCCATCAAATTTCCTGTATAATGTCTTCTAGATCTCATTTTATTTATTTACAAGAATAAAGTGTATCATACTCTCAATAGCTTTGGAGATTCAGAAAATAAATTGCAATAATTTTTATAAGTTTTAGCCTCCCTTTATTTAGGGATTGGTGTTACATTAGGTTCTGAGTAGATCGGTATTCTTAAGGCAAGAGTTGCACGATTATTTCAATGCGCTATAAACATCATCCCATACTTACACAGTGCAATACGAAAATAACCTTAGTAAGCATTTAGAAGATTATTTTTTGAAAAATCATCCGAATGAGACTTTTTTAACCAGTTTGGAAGACCAAAAAACGATTTCTCGTCTGCGCGATTGAAAAACTAGTCGAAGTAGATTAGGGCTTATGCTTTGAAACTTACTATTTAAAAATACAATAACAAAAAGCATATTCATTAAAAGTCAAACATTTAAGGGATTGAAATTCGATAGTTTGTAACGCTATTTTGCAAACAGATTTTGCACAGTTAGATGATAAAAAGGTTACTCCTATGGTGTTGGTTTTGAAATACTTTTAACTCGCATAGATTTTGGCTGCTGTAGCTAAGTGGGTTAGCACGCCGACTACTTAATATAAGATATAATTTAGCCTGAGTTCGATCAAAGGTCGCGGCCGTCGATAGAAAATAAATAAAAAAAAACAAGAAATAGCGCAACTTCTTCAGTGTTCTAAAAATACATTTTACACCAAACTTCATCTCTCTACTCTCTAAGGTAACTCGATTCGTATAAACACACTCTACATATGTACAATTGTAAAGGCAAAGTTACTATTTTTTTTATCAACTGAAAAACTAATCAAAATTGAGTCAAAAATGACTCAAAAATGGCTTGTAAAAGACTCATAAAGGTGCTCATAAAAGACTTTCTCAAGGGAGTCGCGGCTAGGTTATCATTTTCTCCCAAAGGCGCAGTCTTTTTCAAATCGAAAATGATAACATATTCGATTGTTTTAATCGTCCGCGGCAGTCGAAAAAGAGTCAAATATGATCAGAAAATAACAAAAATGCTGACTGGGACCCCAGATAGCATTTTTGGAAAATTTAATCAAATATGAGTATTTTTTGACTTCACTACACCATTAAAATGATCATTTATGATATCACTTATGAGTCTTTTATGACTCGTTTTTCTGATTAGAATATGACTGCACACATTTTGCTAGATGTGTTAAAAAAAAAAGAATAAACCTCTTTATTACTCAACACAGTATCTCTATTTTTAAAACACGTCAATCTATTTTTAGAACAGTGAAGTTGCGTTAATAATTACAGAAATCGATGTTGCCGAGTCCGAGGATCGAACCTAGGCTGCTGAATATGATATGTTATGCTTAGTAGTCGACGTGCTAACCAACTAAGCCACGTCGTATTCTAAGCGTTTTAAGGAGTCTTTTTGAAATCTTTTTTAGATCACCAAACTGATTAATCAGTTTTGATCATCTATACAAATCCTAAAAGGCTCATTTTGCTGATATTATCGTCAACAAACACCAAATTGCTAGCTGGGACCAAATAACGGACACCACTACGTAATAAAAGATAAAATAAAATACCCGTCTCTCCCAGTTTTGCCCAAACTCATCCCTTAAAAAAACTGAAAAATTGTTCAGTAAATTTTTCAATTTTGCGGATATATAAATGTTGTTTAGAATCATTCATAGGATGTTCGTTTGTTTTAGAAAGTTGTTTAATGAGATCTTGGGTGTATTTTTGTTGTTGATTGTTTCCTTGAATTTTGAACGGCTTGCTACCTATGGACTTAAACAGGGGAAAAAGGTATAAAAAATTATTATTTTTTAAATTTTTTTTTGCGATTTTGATTTTTGGGATTAAGATATTTGATTTTATTTGTTCATGTCTCAAAGAGTGTATTAAAATTCCGAACGGTTTGCAAGGTATGAGCCTTTCAGGCTCTTACTTTTTTCTAAAAATGACACTTTTTTGTAAAAATGACACCGAGGCCCCAAACTTTTGGGACCCACACTAAAAGGACTTGGGGCAAAAATGGGAGGTACGGTTTTGTTCGTATGTTCTAGAATGTTGTTTAATGAGGTCTTATGTACATTTTTGTTGTTGATTGTTTCCTTGAATTTTGAACAAAAAAATTTTTGTATTTTTTTTTTTGGATTTTGATCTTCAAGGTAAAGTTTATTTCGATTTTATATGTTCACAATTTGTGTTCTTTATGACAAGAGCTACAACTTTGATCCAAAAATCGAAACTCCGAATGGTTTGCCTGAGAAAATTATCACTTCTTTGCAAAAATTACACCGAATCTTTGGGGGTCCCTAAAAAAGGGAGAATAAGTTTGGGCAAAATTGGGAGACAGGTGTCTTTTTTTGGTATTTTATCACTTAATGGTGTCCATTTTTCCTCAATTTTAAATGCTTTTCAACGGAATATTATGACACTAGGTTTAAAAGTTTAGTTCTGAAAATTTTAACCAAATCGGACCAAAGTTTAAAAGCCCATTTTTATGGTGAAAAATGGTTTGTTTTTTATTTTTGAAAAATTTGAACGAAAAATAAATAATTTGTGCAGTAAACATAATCTAATATTAAAGAAGACTACCGCAGCTTTATTTCAAATAGTCAAAAACAAAAATGAAGCAGTTTTGGAGTTATTCCATTTTCCCCCTGAAAATTCATGTCCCTGAAAACGCGCCTAAGGATATGCACCAACAATTTTATGTTGTAAATAAATAAATTTCAAAGTTAGACGTGATTTATCATTAAATGACTCATTAGTATTGAATAGTTCGGTTTTGCTTAAATATAATCGAATTTACTTAGTTTTTTTTCATGTTAGAAAATGGTAAATTTTTCTCAGGTCGAAAATTTTATTCCACAAATATTAAAAATTTCAGTGTTTTAATAGGAGAATAAAACTCAAAAAAATTTAGGTCGATATCTTGAACAGTTTCGCCGTACCTGTGATAAATGATAACTCATGTCTAACTTTGAAATTTCTTTATTAACAACATAAAATTTTTGTTGCATATCCACAGGCGCGCTTTCAGGGACATGCATTTTCGGGGGAAAATTACAATAACTCTAAAATTACCTCATGGATTTTTGTCTTTCAAGATTTTAAATAAAGCTGTAATAGTTCTCTTTAATATTTTATTATTTTTTTCTTGTAGAAATTATTTATTTTTGGTTAAAATTACCAATTATTTATTTTTGGTTAAAATAACCAAATTTCCCCATACAAATGCGCTCTTAAACTTTGGACCCGATGCGCGCCCTTGGAACGTTGTCCGATTTGGCTCAAATTTTTAGAACCAAACTTTTAGACCTATTGCTGCAACATTCCGTTGGAAAAGTTATAAAATTCGAAAAAACATTTTCTTTCATGCAAAAAATGCACCCTAATATCTATACATGGTTATTTTTCCATGACTTAAAAAATTACATACAGTATCAAAATACCTTACCACCTATGGTGTACATAGTGTATAATGTAGGGCATACAAAATATCCAAACAAATCGAATACAATTATTACCTAAATATAAAAGTAAAAACGTGGGATCCATATATAATTAATTACGTTCAGCATAAAAGTTTTAATAAAATGATATTGCAGTTTAAAAGTTAAAAAATATAATACAAATTTGTTTAACTATTAAAATTGTTCATGATATTTAATTATAATTCTCCAACGCCAATCGTTAATTTGGCAATTCCTAACAAAAACTTGGATAAAAATTCTAAAATGTTTGTATGGTCTATCGTTACTTAAAAATTTACTTCCTTAATAGCAATTGGCAGTTTAAACATAATGACAAATTTTGTTAACGTTATTGTAAATTTCAAGTATTTTTTTGTCATTGAATTAATTAAAGAATATATTTGTATGTATGTATATTTTTATATACAAAAACTTTCAAACATGCCACATGACTAAAATGCATTAATAATAATAATTGCAACAGCAAATACATTAATAAAATATGCAAATTATTTTTTTTGTTTCATTTTGCATTTGACCAACATTAATCGAATACATTATTCGATTATTATTTGAATAACAACAAACATTTTTAACAAATATTTGCAATTGCAAGTGCAATAATCAAGTTTTTCGTTTTTTTTTCTTTGCATACAATTGTTTAACATTGCAAAATATTTATTAAATTAACAAAATATAATAAAGTCATATTGCACTTGTGTTGGTGGATTACACTAGTCAACAAAATTCAACTTTTTGCTTGGCTTGTTATTAAAATCGTAGCTTTCAAAATAGTCTGATGATATACTTTTTCGGCAAAATAGGATTACTTTTTCGGTGGCCGAAGTTAGTGTATCTAATTTTGTACAAATCGGCCCATATTTAACCATTTCTCCCATACAAGATACATTCTTAAAAGCCTTTTAAATACCCAGAAAAACACAAAAACGCTTATAAATCTGTATTTTATTACTAAAACTTTGCACAGATAAATATTTTGTTAATATAAACCGATAATTTGGTAACATTCGATCCACAATTGACTCTGGCTCCCATATCAGACCCTCAGCCGGAAATGACATAAATCTACTTAAGTTCTCTAAATTTTGAAAAAAAAAAAATTAAACACTGAATGTATGTATGTCTCTAAGACTAAGAAAAACTTGGTAAATTGTTGGTCCATATTTGACCTTAGTAGCGAAGGGTCAAATATAATATATAATCGACCAAGCCCGACTATAGCTTTTCTTACTTGTTATTATTCGTAGTGGTCTTCTGATTATAAAAACGATGGAAATTTATATTTTTCAATCGGTTGATTTTTATAAAAAAAAATTTACAAAATCTAAAAAGTTTGGTTTATCTATTGTATCATATCTGTGGAACGGATTTTTTGATTTTGGTGAAAGTCTCAGAATATAATAGTAAATAAAATTATATTCAAATCACATTAAAATATTTTTTATATGTTCAATGGATTCAGAGTTATTTGCACTTTAAACCAAAAAAAAAAAAATTATAAAAAATTTAAATTTTATCGGGTGTTTTTTATTGAGGTATAGAACTTTAAGTTGGCATCACTTTTTTAACTGGAGGCCATTTTGTCAGCTGTCAAGTGATTAATATTTAGTTTGGTTTGCCATTTCATCATGAACAGGTTGACAAAAGAACAACGCTTGCAAATCGTGCAAATTTATTTCGAAAATAATGGTTCAGTTCGCGAAGTTTACCGCAAGTTCCGTCCATTTTATGGTCGACATAATCGTCCATCAGAGCAATTAATTCGGTTAACCATGGATCGTTTTCGCACTACGTTTACTCTATGTGACGCAGCGACGTCGAACAGTGCGCACCGAAGAAACAATTGCCGCTGTAGAGCAAAGTGTTGAAGAGGACCCGAATGAATCGATTCGCCACCGTGCACAGCAATTGGAGCTTTGTCCATCAACTTTATGGAAGGTTTTGCGCAAAGATCTTGGCTTGCGACCTTACAAGATCCAGCTTGTGTAAGTATTGAAGCCGCGAGACCATGCAATGCGTCGTGATTTTGGTGTATGGGCCGAAAATGAGATTGATCTCGATGCTGATTTTCATCGCAAATTGGTCAATTGGCCAGACGCGGCGGCCACATGCCCGAAATCATATTTAAACATTTATGGCATAAAATTATCCTTCCAATAAAGCCAAATTGATGGACATTAAAACGATTTTCTTGTGTTTTATTTCAATTCGAAGTTCTATACCTCTAAAAAAAAACACCCATTATAATTTTTTAAAGATTCATACAAAATTGAGGATGGCAAAAACGTACATTCGAAAAATAAGCCTTATTTTCTGAAAATTCACGAATAAATAATGATTGTATTAACAATAAAATAACCAATTTTGTACGTTAGCCATTTTCGCTCTTGGAAAGTCAGGGTCAAATGTAGACAGATTTTTTCGAAATTGAGCAATTTAATAACAGTTTATACAAAAATTATGTGTGCAACAAATTAAAATAAAATTATTTTCAATTTAGGAGCGTTTTCATAAATTTCGACTCATTTCAGTAACTTTTGTTAGAAGGTCTTCGATATTTAAAGTTTTATAAAGAAAATCAAAAGTTTTCTATAGAAAATGTCGATATCTTAAGATTTTGGCAGTTTTATATTGAAAAGCTCTTCATATAGGCTGTTTTTAGTAGAAAGCTTTGGATATTAAAAGTAACCTTTAGGAAATCTGTCAAGATATTTCGGTTTTCAATCCGAAATATCTTGACGACAAAAGTTTTATTATAGGAAACCTTTCGACATCGATAGTTTTATATAGGAAATATTTTTTTTAAAGCTTTTTATACACTCAGGAAATTATTACAGTAACTGATTGTATGTTGTTTAGGAAGTTTTCGGTTATGTTGTCTTCAAAGTGTGGGAAATAAAGAAATGATAAAACTGAAAAATGTTTGTGTGTTTCTTTTCTGTTTATGTTGATATTTGTTGGACACAATAATAATAATTCGTATTTATTCAGTCCCTCAAATTATACATAAAGTGAGGTTTTCGATCTGTCTGGAATTAGGAATAATCCTCCTGATGAGATGGTCTAACCAACCATCGAAACGCTTCGGGGAAAGGTTTCCCCACCAACATTTTTTGGTTTTATCAAAAGACTATTTATTACAATAATAAATAATTGTAATAAATTGGGATTCTTAGTGCAATACACTATAGTAAAACTTTTTAATTGAATATTCATTTAAATTTACATGAAAATTGATTTTTAGCATATTTACACATTTGTTTAAAAAACAACCTACAAAAAAATACTGAAAATCATTTGAAAATATCAGTTGTTTAGTTTTTATATATTTTTTAAATTCTTGTATCAAATATAATTCGTATTTGTTGAATTATTGGTTTTCCTTTTTATAATACTCGTACTGGCGGCCTATCACGGGGCCTAAGCAAACAGCAAACTTTGTTGCCTTAAAGGATATAACCTTTAAATGGTTTCGTCTTTTTTGTTACGTTAATTACAAAAACAAATGAAAATTGCCCGTTTTACTGAAATTTTACGTAGTTTTTTTTACCAATTTTATAAAAATAAATGAAAATTTCCGTTTAAATTTTTGTCAGTATTTTTTTTTTTTTGATAACAACTGAATATTCCGTTTTTAAAACTGAAAATGTAGTTTAAATATTTGTCAGTTAAATTTAAATGAAATATTTATTGAATTTAAATGAAAAATCAGTTGACCGGTTTTTAAATGAATATTCATTCATTTCAAATTACATTTTCAGTTTATTTTACCTTCATAATATTCTGAGTGTAGCAAAAGTTAACTATAGGAGAGCTTTTGATATTAAAAATTTTATGTAGAAAAGTTTTATATAAGAATACTTTCGACATCGAAAGGAAATAGGGTAGGAATTTTTAATATAAACAGTTTTTTAAAAAGCTTTAGACATTAAAGTTATCTATCGGGAAGCTTTTGATAATGAAATGTTTCTATAGGAAAGTTTTCTATCTGAAATATTTCGACGACAAATGTTTAACATAAGAAATCTTTCGATATCGAAAGTTTATAATAGAGAACCTTTCGACATCGAGAGTTTTATATAAAAAACTTTAGATAAATAATGACAGTCTTTTATTGGAAAGCTTTCGATGTGGAATGCTTTCTGTAGAAAGCTTTAGCTATTAAAAGTTACCTATAGGAAAGCTTTTTATATTAAAAGTTTTCTATCCTAAAAATGCTGTCGTCAAAAGTTTAATAAAAGAAATCATTACACATCCAACCGAAAGCTTTAAGATTCGAAAGTTTTCTATTATATGTAGATGCAACGACACTTAATTTTTGTAAGAAGCCCTAACATAGCTTTTAAGAAAATTACTTAAATAACAGCTAATTTTGATAAAATTGCCTTAAATTTTTTTGAGAAGGTGTATTTACGTTTAATGCATTGGAAGCACAAAAAAATCGATTTCGAAAAAAGTGTGAGTTAGGGCCTATTTATATGAGGCCAACGATATATAAGTATATTCTAAAAAGAAAATTATTTGGAAGGTTCCTCAAAATTTTTAACGATTTTGTTCTTGTAGCAAAAAAATATTTCATGCCAATTCTTATGAAAGTATCTTGTGAATTGTGGCATTAACTCAATTCTTTTTTCGAAAATAGTAGGATTTGTAGGACATATATCCGCTAAAATTGGGTATTAATCAATTAATTTTTCTAGAATAACTCTTGTTATTTGGAATATTCATAGTTTTACGATCGCTGAGAAACGATAGTATGTTTTTGTCATTTTCGATGTTTAATGTATTTTAAAAAATACATTTTTTTTAATTTTTCCAAAAAAAAAATTAATTTTAAATTGTTAAAAATCTCAAAAACCGTTAATAATTCAAAAAACTTGTGTTAGCACTATTTAGAGCCAATTTTGTTCCTAATCCATTAATGCACTTTTCTATAAAGTTGGATAAGACGTTTTAAATATATGGTAATATGGAAAAAGTGATCAAGTATTTTAAAAAATAACATTTTTTCAATTTTTCCAAAAAAAAATTTAATTTTAAATTGTAAAAAACCTCCAAAACCGATTTTTTTTGTTAAGTGCTCAAGTCTGATTTTTTGTTTTTGCAGTCTTAAATTTTCGGGTAAATTTTTAAAAAATAATTTCTGTTTTAATGAGGGCAATCAAGTTATAAAAGAAGATTTGTTGTTTGGACAATAGCTTAATAGTCTGTTCCACGATTTCGAAAGAAAATCTACTCGAAAGAAAGTGAGTAACTCGAATTCGAAATAATGTTGGTTCCACTATTTCGAGGCCTTTCGAAAGCAAAATAATGGGTGTTTTTTTTAGAGGTATAGAACTTCGAATTGAAATAAAACACAAGAAAATCGTTTTAATGTCCATCAATTTGGCTTTATTGGAAGGATAATTTTATGCCATTAATGTTTAAATATGATTTTCTACAGGTCCAATTTTCAACTACTTTTTCGAGCATATGGGGCCGTATGTTGGCAATAACGCCACGAATGTTGGCTTCCAAGTCCCCTAATGTTTTTGGTTTGTTGGCGTAGACGAACGACTTCACATATCCCCAAAGAAAATAATCCAGTGGTGTCAAATCGCACGATCTTGGTGGCCAATTGTCAGGTCCATTCCGCGAAATTATGCGCTCATCGAATGTTTCCTTCAATAAATCAATTGTGACGTGCGCTGTGTGGCATGTAGCGCCGTCTTGTTGGAACCACAACTCATCCACATTCATGCCATCCAATTGGGGAACAAAATAGTCGGTTATCATGGCTCTATACCGGTCTCCATTTATGGTAACTGACTCTCCAGCATTATTTCGGAAGAAGTATGGCCCAATGACTCTACCAGCCCATAGAGCACACCAAACAGTCAGTTTTTGTGGATGTAATGGCGTCTCAAGGGTCTCATGTGGATTCTCTTCACTCCAAATGCGGCAATTTTGCTTGTTGACGTAGCCATTCAACCAAAAATGAGCCTCATCACTGAACAAAATTTTGCGATGAAAATCAGCATCGAGATCAATCTCATTTTCGGCCCATACACCAAAATCACGACGCATTGCATGGTCTCGCGGCTCTAATTCTTGCACAAGCTGGATCTTGTAAGGTCGCAAGCCAAGATCTTTGCGCAAAATCTTCCATAAAGTTGATGGACAAAGCTCCAATTGCTGTGCACGGTGGCGACTCATTCGGGTCCTCTTCAACACTTTGCTCTACAGCGGCAATTGTTTCTTCGGTGCGCACTGTTCGACGTCGCTGCGGATGCGTATTATCACATAGAGTAAACGTAGTGCGAAAACGATCCATGGTTAACCGAATTAATTGCTCTGATGGACGATTATGTCGACCATAAAATGGACGGAGCTTGCAGTAAACTTCGCGAACTGAACCATTATTTTCGAAATAAATTTGCACGATTTGCAAGCGTTGTTCTTTTGTCAACCTGTTCATGATGAAATGGCAAACCAAACTAAATATTAATCACTTGACAGCTGACAAAATGGCCGCCAGTTAAAAAAGTGATGCCAACTTAATGTTCTATACCTCAATAAAAAACACCCGATATCAAGTGATTCATTTTGACATTTACTTTCGCATTGTTTGTTCGTAATAGTGGAACAGAAATCTGTATGAAAATATTTACTTTTTCTTTCGACTTGTTTTTCGACTTATCTTTCGCATAAAATAAAGTTAGTGAAACGAAAAACAAAATTCTTTCGTTAAGGATAAGAAAGAAAGCATTCTTTCCAAATCGTGGAAAAGGCTATAAAAATATTAAAGCTTTTAGTACTAATGAGTTTACACATTAAAAAAAATTAAGGAAAAGGCAATTATGCTATAACTTTTTTAAAGCTCTTACTAAATAATATAAACTTTGCCCATGTGTAGTTTTGAAAATGGAGATTTCAAAGCTGCCCTTAACTCAAATTTTGCTTAAGTCAATTTAAGAGCTTTGTTCCTTTTTGACATAGATATAACAAAGACAACCTTGTTAAAAATCCCTGTAGTTGCCTGTTGACCAGTGTTATCGTAAGTAGAAATGAAATAAAAAGTGACTTGAGTAAAACCAAACCCATCCGACTTTATTAGTACATTTATTTTAAATACTTACAGTTATAAACATCATTGAGAATGTATTGCGTACATACATGACTTTACTGTATACATATGCATGTAAATGGCATTTGAGCACAGTGCTTCTATTTAAGACAAATATGCCAAATAACTTTTGGGTATATTAACATGTGTATATAAGGGTTTTTTTTGCAAAGGTATGTTTTTCATTCAACTTCGCCTTCTTTCCGCGTCTCGGCAATATAAAAGTTATATATACCGAATTTTATGAAGATTGGATGACGTTAAGAGGTTGCACATTTTAACGACTTACGCTCTAATGGCCGGAAAAAAAAGTAAAGGTATTATTTCCATAAAATTCTGTTTGCCAACCCACTGTGCAGAATAATCATTAAAACACCATGTCTGCTTTTTCATAATAATTCAAATAAAAAATTTGGTATTTTTGTAACTTTTTAAAAAAAATTATTTGTATAATCATGAAATGCATTTAGGTTGGTGAATCTACAATATCTACATAGATCACATATGTTCATGATACTCGTTTCAATGAATAATAGTATAACTGAAAAAAGTAATTCTAACTTGAAAGAATCATAAGTAATAGGAGTTCACTTTCGTGTATTCATTTATATAGGCATCTCTTGATAAGTGCTACCTAATAAAACCTAATACTAGTAGCGCCATGCATGTTTTAGTCTATTTTAGACCATCTGTTCAAAACCACCAATTTGGAGTTATGCCAATATTGATGTAAATAAGCCAAATGTATATTTAAATCTGCAGGCATGATTCAAGTATTAAGTGGGTTTATTGTTAATTTATTATAATGGAAATTCAATCAAAACAAAATTAATATGTATTAAGATTGCATTGATTTATGGCATTTGAAATAAATATGTTCGTATCTACAAACAATATTTTTATACCCACCATCAAAAAGAATGGGGGGTATATTGGAGATTGTCATTCCGTTTGTAATTTCCTTAATATTGGCTCAAAAACCAAAATTGAAGTATATTCTGAATTCTTATGAAATTCTAAGACGATTGAGCGATGTCCGTCTGTCTGTCCGTATGTATGTCTGTTTGTTGTCGACACTACAAAACCTTAAGGAAAGGATATAGGTCATTGAAATTTGGCATAAATATTCTTCATTTTTTGGTATTGAAATCGGGCAAAATCAGTTCACATTAGACCATAACTCCCGTATAACCTCGTCTAGGCTAATCGCTTATTTGCTAATAAATGACAAACTATAACAGCTATGATGATACAATTTGGTATCTAGAAGTTTTACATAAGCCATAGGCAGCATATAAAATTAAATCGAAATCGGTTCACATTTAACCATAGCTCCCATACAAAAAACTTACGGAAACAGCCTAAATTCCGCCTGAAATACACTTAAACTGTAATAGATTTGGCCACTAAATTTAGCACAAGGAAGTCTTATACGAATACCAGCCAGAGTGCAAAATTTTGTCACAATCGGTCATTGACCATTTGACAATAGCTCCCATATAAAAAAACTTACGAAAACACAAAAATACAAAAAGAAAAGGGGGTTTGTGTCCATCTGTCCATTAGATAAAAGTGCGATAGCGCCTTAACGTAAAGGCCTACAGCAATTACAAAAGGAAGTCTTATGTGAATGCCAGCCAGTGTGCAAAATTTTGTTACAATCGGTCACCATTTGACCATAGCTCCCATATAAAAAAACTTACGGAAACACAAAAATAAAAGGGGGTTTATGTCCGTTTATCGTCAGATAAAAGTGGGAAAGCTCATTAACTACAAGAGCTAGAGATACAAAATTGTACAAAAGTATTTTTGATATGTGACAGAATTTGTGTACTGATAATCGGCGAAATCGGTTCACATTTAGTTAGAGCTCCCATATAACCCCGCCCCGGGAAACACATGAATGCTGATAAATTGAATACAATTGTAATAGCTATGACGACTAAATTTAGAATAGAGAAGTTTTATGCAACTATTGGTCAGTATATCAAATTTTATAGGAATCGGTCTATATTTGACTATAGCTTTCATACAAAAAACACTCCCGGAAACCAAAAAAAAAAAAATGTAGCAAAGGCCAGTTAAAAGCTATTAAATTAGAAACTATGACAGCTATGGCCACTAAATTTTGCAAGAATAAGCTCTATATATATACCAGCCACTATGTAAAATTTGATATATAAATGATACAATCGGTCAACATTTGGCTATAATTCTTAAATATTTATATAACATCCCCTTTTTATATCTACAATCAAAAAGATTCCAGACTTTATATACAGTAGATGCATTAGGAACTCCTAACAAAATATATAGACCTGTCGTATTACTATCAGCATATTTATCCTAACAAAATATTAAGCTAAACGAAAAGTATTTAACAACTTATTAATGTAAAACCTTATCTGGTTACGATAACGAATTTTGTTCAAAGAAAATACTAGGGAAACCACCCAGTAAAACTTTTCATTACCAAATAATGAGTTAAACAGTTAAACTTTTGAACACGAACTACTTACTCATTCGCTGTTTAAGTCATTACATTAACATGGGGATGTCATTGGAGGCAAGTACTTACCAATTGCAGAAAAGTAATGACTTGGGTAAGCAATTTGAAAGCAACAACAACAGCAACAACTTTTTTGTTGTTTTATTAAAAACATATATTTTTAAACGAAATACAAAATTTTTTTTATGATCCCATGGGGGCTCGAACCCAGACTCTCCGACTGCTAGGCAGAGACTCTTCCACTGAGCTACTTCATATGTTGAAAACTTAGCAGCTTATAATTAATATAAACAATTTTTATTTTTAGATCATGTGAAAATAACTTTGTTTTTCCCTGCTTTTTTTTGCTTTGTTGTAATTTTTGGAAAAATATTTTTATACGATTTTTTGTAATTATTTTAAAACTTTTTTAAAATTATTTTAAAACTTAAACAATTTAAATCTTCTTTTTTGTATAAGTTTTTACATAAGATTGACTCTTACTTACTTAAATGTTACAACCTGTTAAGGTCAAAATCCGAGCATATTTTAGAATTCCATGGATTTCGATCTTGTGTGAATATTCTCCAATTTTATAGGCCAAGCTTTGAAAAATGTTCCTCTACTTGGTCTTTCTATCGAAGTTTCGGACATCCTCCTCTAACATTAGGTAGTGGGACATTTCAATTCTAATTTTATCCTCTTCATTGTATTTTTTTAAGAGAGGGTTACTAGCCCGTAATCCTAATCCATTTTTATCGATCTTATGGGACAACTCTCGGAACATGTTAACTCACAATATTAATGGGTGTTAAACTATCTCCCCGGGTGATACCATGATGAGGTGTATGTCCACAGTTGAGATGAAGGATGACCCAGATAAGTTGGGCTTACCAAGTTAAGACCAATTAGAATCGTGTTTGGTATTCAACATCCCCTACATAATCAAAATTGACTCATGATGGTATTTTTTCATTAACGTGAGTTAGTTTTACAAATTTTTTTTTACAGAAGATAATATTTAAGTTCTTAAAATTCAAAAATCATTTAAAAAGACTCTTTTAATAAAAAAAAAAACTAAAAAAAATTGTTGCCCTTGCTGGGATTTGAACCGGGGCCATTCAGTTTAAATTACCATCTTAATTACAAATAAGTACTTCTGTAATAACTTATTGTTTATTCGGATGGTATGTTGTAGTCGTTACAAGGTAGCCAGTTATCAGAGTACTTGCCATTACCAAAGTTTTGCTGGGCACTTAGATACTTTTAAATGTTGAACTATAAAGCTACTGCAACCGAATTTAGTCCAAATATTTTACCAACAATACCAACTAGCATAACAACTTTTTTCGAATTTGGTCCACATTTTGAATTTGCTGCACCTTCGTAGATATATGAGATATGTTTCTAAATTTAACACAACTTGATGGTGGGTATATAAGATTCGGCACAGCCGAATAAACACTCTTACTTGTTGATACTAATTTTAACAAACCGGAAAAAAAGCTGTTTAGCGTTTTTAATTTTCCAAATTTAGTTAAAAGGTATTTTTAAAAATTAAATTATAATTAAAACTAAGCTAAGTGGGTTGTCGCTTAGCTAAACTTATAGTTTTAAATTTGAACTCAAATTTAAAAGTACTCTTTTGTTAACTGATCAGATACTGATCAATTCAAACACTTTTGATGTGCATGTATGTAAATTATTGATATTTCAGGCTGTTTTTACTAACTAAATCATCAGTGGCTGCAGAAATTTGTTCATAGTCAATAAATTCGATACGTTTTTTTAGTTTTGTTATTTCTTTTAATAAAGTTTTGAAACAAGTTGAACACGCGTACCTCCTAGCATACAGATGAAAAAGAAGATTCAATTCAAACTCAAAAAAACAAACGTGTCTGCGTTAAAAATGTCAGACGGCAGCCAGTTTCAAAAATATTATTATTACTATTATTATACATACCTTAAACATATAATTAAACATTTTTATTTATGTTTATTTATTGTGTTTTTTATTATTGTTTTACGTTGTTTGTGTTAAAAAAATGAAATTGAAATTATACAAATTGTAATAGAATTTTGAAAAGAAACATTTTCATAAATAAACTGTGTTTTATGGTTAGTGGATTAGTAGAATAATTTCAAAAAAATTAAACTTGTATTAAAAAAAATATCATATTGAAAAGCATAGATAGATACGATTTATAACAGGAAAAAGGAAATGTTAAATGTTTCATTGTAAAATTTCTTTTATTATTTTTTAATCACTCATGTTTTGAATTCATTATGTTTGATTTAGAATCAGAGTCCGAATAGCAACAGACAGAAAGACAGACAACCTTAAACTAAATGCAATAAATTAAGCATTATTGTTTATCAGTTTGTTCGTTTTTTAAATAAATCATTTCAAAAGTTTTTGAAATAATTTTTGAAAATTTTTCTTTAAACAAAATGTTTCTATAGATAATGAAAATTTCTCTACAGAAAAAATTTCATAATGAAAATGTTTCTATAGAAAAAAATCATAATGAAAATTTTTCTATAGAAAAAAATTTACAATGAAAATTTTTTTTGGAGAAAAATTCATAATAAAAATTTTTCTATAGAAAAAAGTTCACAATAACAATTTTTCTATAGAGAAAAATTCATAATGAAAATTTTTCTATAGAAAAAATTTCATAAAGAGTGTTCTAAAAAAAATATGCATTTACTATTTTAGACAAAATTTATCCATAGTGCAAGAAATAATTTATTTTTTGATCAAGTTAGTTTCTATAGATATGTCAGATACTATTATTTTAGAAATTATTCATTTTCAATAGTTATTTCAATCAAAATGGACTGCGAAAAAAAAGTTCGTGAAAATATAATTAAAACTTTTCAAAAAAATCCGTCATGGACTTTTAAAAAAATAGCT
This sequence comes from Stomorhina lunata, assembly GCA_933228675.1. Lineage (NCBI taxonomy): Eukaryota > Metazoa > Arthropoda > Insecta > Diptera > Rhiniidae > Stomorhina > Stomorhina lunata. The sequence continues at coordinate 142,663,776 of OW121740.1, read as the reverse complement.
AAAAATTGTAAAGTTGACCCTCGAACGGTTTCTAATGCCATCAGACAGTATAAGGAAAACCTGAGCATTGAAAGAAAACCTGGATCAGGGAGGAAAAAAGGTCCTACAGATATTGGTAAGGCAAAAGAAGTCGAGCGACTCTTTCGAAGAGCGCCTAACACTTCTTTAAGAAAAGCAGCTCGTACGGTGAAATGTTCTACGAATTTTTATGTTGCTGATAAACGGGGCAATGTTCGGCAAGAGTTTCGCACAAGAAAACAAACAAAATTCCCTAAGAAGTTTCTCGTGTGGCAAGCTATTTGCAGTTGTGGCAAAAGAAGTAAAGTATTTGTGGCATCTGGTACAATAAACACAGAAATTTATATAAAGGAGTGCCTAGAAAAACGGTTGTTACCCTTTTTAAGAGAGCACAGAGTGACTACATTTTTTGGCCCGATTTGGCATCATGCCATTATGGAAAAAAGGCACTTGAGTGGTACTCAAAGAATAATGCCATTTTTGTACCACGAGAGGCAAATCCACCTAACTGTCCAGAACTTCGGCCTGTGAAAAGGTATTGGGCTCTGGTAAAAAAGGAATTGAAGAACACAGGAAAGATTTCCAAGAACATGTCCGATTTTAAGCGCAGGTGGAACACATGCTCCAAAAAGGTATCAGAAGCAACTGTAAAATCTTTAATGGGAGGGTTTCCGAAAAAAGTCGATAATTTTGCAAAACCCGAGTACTAAGTAAACATTTTAATTCTAAATGATTTTGTATAATATGTCATTATATTTGTGTATTTTGTAGAGTTTTTATATTAAAAGGTTTGATTTTTATTTAAGAAAATCCAACTACAAATTTTATTTAGAGCACTCTTTAATGAAAATTTTTCTATAGAAAAAATTTCATAATGAAAATTTTTCTATAGAAAAAAAAATCATAATGAAAATTTTTCTATAGAAAAAAATTCATAATGAAAATTTTTCTATAGAAAAAAATTCATAATAAAAATTTTTCTATAAAAAAAAAAATAGAAAAAATTTCATAATGAAAAATTTTCTATAGAAAAAATTGATAATAAAAATTTTTCTATAGAAAAAAAATTGATAATGAAAATTTTTCTATAGAAAAAAATTCATAATGAAAAATTTTCTATAGAAAAAAATTGATATAGAAAATTTTTCTATAGAAAAAAATTCATAATGAAAATTTTTCTATAGAAAAAAATTCATAATGAAAATTTTTCTAAAGAAAAAATTCATAATGAAAATTTTTCTAAAGAAAAAATTTCATAATGAAATTTTTTCTAAAGAAAAATTTCATAATGAAAATTTTTCTAAAGAAAAATTTCATAATGAAATTTTTCTATAGAAAGAATTCATGATGAAAATTTTTCTATAGAAAAAAATTCATAATGAAAATTTTTCTAAAGAAAAAAATTCATAATGAAGATTTATCTATAGAAAAAAATTCACAATGAAAATTTTTCTATAGAAAGAATTTCATAATGAAAATTTTTCTATAGAAAAAAATTCACAATGAAAATTTTTCTATAGAAAGAATTTCGTAATGAAAATTTTTCTATAGAAAAAAATTCATAATGAAAATTTTTCTATAGAAAAAAATTTCATAATGAAAATTTTTCATAGAAAAAATTTCATAATGAAAACTTTTCAATTTGAAATTTTTTCTATAGAAAAATTTTCATTATGAATTTTTTTCTATAGAAAAATTTTCATTATGAATTTTTTTCTATAGAAAAATTTTCATTATGAATTTTTTTCTATAGAAAAATTTTCATTATGAAATTTTTTCTATAGAAAAATTTTCATTATGAAATTTTTTTCTATAGAAAAATTTTCATTATGAATTTTTTTTCTATAAAAAAAATTTTCATTATGAAATTTTTTTCAATAGAAAAATTTTCATTATGAAATTTTTCCAAAAGAAGTTTTTGGAGTTTTAGACCAATTTTTAAAAACATGTGGATTTCTAGCACAGTGAAATTTTTATAATGAAAATTTTTCCATATAAAAAATTTCATAAGGAAAATTTTTCTATAGAAAAAATTTAATAAGGAAAATTTTTCTATAGAAAAAATTTCGTAATAAAATCTTTTCTATAGAAAAATTTTATAATGAAAATTTTTCTATAGAAAAATTTCATAATGAAAATTTTTCTATAACAAAGATTTTATAATGAAATGTTTTTCCTCAAAAACTTTTGTAAGAAATTTATTTTAAATATTTTTCTATAAATAGCAAATAATCGGTTTTAATCAAGGTCTATTTTAACTAAAATTGTACACCAATTTCGCTTTTTTGCCAACGTTAATTATTTAATGCCCTTTTTTATTTACGCCTTTTCTGTATTAAAATTTAATAAAACCAAATCAAATTAAAACATTAAAATCAATCAATCAATCATAATTGGAACAATAAAAAATATACAAAAATACATAATGAATATTCAAACTCTTGGACTTCAAAAGAGTGTATGTGACTTTTACATATTTTTTTTTTTATTCAAAAGCTACTTTTATACGAAATGTTAAAAGATATTTTCAAATTCAGAGAATATCTCGTATTTGTGGAATATGATAGGATGTGATACATAATTAAAGAAATACACATAACCACTTTCAAGGGCCTAGCAAAGATTATTTGATACGTGTCTGTTGGAAAAGTACCACCTTTAAATAAAGTTCAAATTCATGATTTGTTATGTTTTCAAAAAACAAAAAAATTAGAAAAAATACATTTAAAATCTTATATGAAGAAACTTTAAAGTTAACACGATTTATTTGTCTATACACCCGGAGATCATCTATTTATGATTACAGCATCTTTTTTAAAGTTTTATATCTAATGGTTTTAGTTTTAATTTTTTTTCTTCAAGTTTCAGCAAAAAATCTACTCAAGCTGTTTCGTTACTGGCTCGTTTGGCTGCTGACTTGCTGCATTGGCTGATGACCTTTAAGAGGCCAACCAACAGTAACGTAATCAACCAGGAACAGTGGTTTTCAAAGAAATTAAATTATATCAAAATTTTCTCATAGAACACAACATGCACTAAAAATGTTTCTATAAGAAAATTTTTCAATAGATAATATTTTTAAAAGAAAATTTATCTAAACCAAAAATTTCTAATGAATATTTTTCTAAAGAAAAAATTTTATCATAAAAATGTATCTATAGAAAAAATATAATGAAATTTTTTATAGAAAAAATGTTTAATGAAAATTTTTCTATAGAAAAAAATTTTTAATGAAAATTTTTCTATAGAAAAGTTTCATAATGAAAATTTTTCTATAGAAAAAATTTTATAATGAAAATTTTTCTATAGAAAAAATTTTATAATGAAAATTTTTCTATAAAAAAAAAATTTATAATGAAAATTTTTCTATAGAAAAAATTTTATAATGAAAATTTTTCTATAGAAAAAATTTTATAATGAAAATTTTTCTATAGAAAAAATTTTATAATGAAAATTTTCCTATAGAAAAAATTTTATAATGAACATTTTTGTATACAAAAATTTTTTAATGAAAATCATTATACATAAAGCATTTTTAAATGACAATTTTTTTATTAAAAAAATTTTTTGATAAAATTTTTTCTATAGAAAATATTTTATAATGAAAATTTTTCTACAGAAAAAAATTTTTTAATGAAAATTTTTTAACATAGAAAAAATTTTTTAATAAAAATTTTTCTATAGAAAAATTTTTTTTGTGAAAATTTATGCATATATACAAAAAATTTTTTAATGAAAATTTTTGTATAGAAAAATTTGTATATAGAGAAAGTTTTTTAATGAACATTTTTCTACAGAAAAACAAATTTAATGAACATTTTCCTATAGAAAACATTTTTAACGAAAATCTTTCTATAGAAAACATTTTTTCAATGAAAATGTTTCTATGGAAAACATTTTTTCAATGAAAATGTTTCTATGTAAAACATTTTTTAATGAAAATGTTTCTTTAGAAAAATGTTTTTAATGAAAATTTTTCTATAGAAAATTAAAATTTTTCTATAGAAAAATGGTTTTATTGAAAATTTTTCTGTATTTTGAATTTTTAATGAAAATTTTTCTGTAGAGAAATTTTTAACGAAAAATTTTTTATAGAAAAATTTTCTTTAGTATAAATTTTTTAATGAAAATTTTTATATAGAAAAAAATTGTTAATGAATATTTTTCCATAGAAAAATTTTGTTAATGAAAATTTCGTTATCAAATTCTATAGAAAAATTTTTATTACAAAATTTTTCTATATTTATTAAAAAATTTTAGTTAATTTTTTTTTTTATAGAAAAAAATTGATTGAAATATTTTTCTATAAAAAATTTTTTCTATCAAAAAATATTCACTAAAAATTTTTTTCTAAAGAAAATTTTCATTAAAAAATTTTTTATTGAAAAATTTTAATTTTTTTATAGAAAAATAATTGTAGTAAAAATTTTTCAATAGAAAACATTAAAATTTTTCTATAGGAAGAAATTTTTAATGAAAACTTTTCAATAAAAAATTTTTTAATATTTATTTTGCTTTAGAAACAATTTTCTATAGAAAAAATTCTTTGAATGAAAATTTTTTTTAGAAAAAAATTTTCAGTGAAAATTATTCTATAGAAAAAAATTTTTAAATGAAACTTTTTTTATAGAATAAATAAGAAAAAAATGAAAACTTTTCTTTAGAAAACATTTTTTAATAAAAAAGTTTCTGTAGAAAAAATTTTTAATTTTTCTATATAAAATTTTTTAACGAAAAATTTTTTCTAGTACAAATTTTTTAATGAATTTTTTTCTATAGAAAAATGTAATTTTTTAACGAAATTTTTTAAAGAAAAATTTTTCTTTATCAATTTCTACAGAAAAAATTTCAATAAAAAATTTTCATTAAAATACTTTATAATTAAAAATTTTTTCTAACGAACAATTTTTATTAATAATTTTTTTCTATAGAAAAATTTTAATTAAAAAATTTTTCATAAAAAAATATTAATGTTTTTTATAGAAAAATTTTTTAATGAAAATTTTTCTATAAAAAAAAATTCTTAATGAAAAATTTTTTATATAAAAAATTTTTGAATACAAGTTTTTCTATAGAAAACATTTTTAATGAAAATTTTTCTATAAAAAAAAAAAAATGATAAAAAATTTTCAATAGAAAAATTTTTTTAATGAAAAGTTTTCTATAGAAAAAATTTTTAATGAAAATTTTTCTATGGAAAGAAATTTCCTAAGACCACTGTCTACTGTACAACGGAAGGTGCTTGTCTACGAATTAATAAAAAAAGAGAAAATTTATTGTTAATATGAAAAAAAAACATTTATAAAACTAAAGTTTTTTTTCAAGATGAGATTATCTATAAACTAAAACGAAAGTAAATTGTAATATTTGGTAATACATTTAAATTATACACATTTAGCCACATAATGCGTTTTGCTCACACAGACTGACATTAACTAAAATTCATTTTGTTATCTTTAATTATAGACAAGTTAGGGATATCCATGTCGTTCCCTACCTTAAGCTTAACCACATTAAAAGTAAATATCTAATTTATTCGAGATCCCAAGAAAAAACTAAACTGGAAGAGTCAGAAACCGTATGTATTCGCTGAAGTTGTTTAAACTAAATAATTGCGAAAGCAAGATCAGCAGCAAAATGAACGTTATCTTTAAACTTTCTTTCATCATTTCAATTGAGGAAGTTATAATTTATGCAAAATGATGGGAAAATATATAATATAAAATAAAATCAGTTGCATATCTCTTGGAATAATGTTATTCATATATTATAATTGTGGTTTTCATTAATTAATTTAGTTTTAATCTACATAATTGTAATTAATTATTTGAGATCTTAACAGGAAAATTTCTAATGATTAAATATTTTTTCATTTCTTAAGCCTACATTAGAGATTTAATCAAATAAAATCGAGGTCATGATGCTAAGAGCAATAAATTTCTATTTGATTTTCGGATTGAGACATTTTTAGAAACCGACTAAGTTCAATCCAATATAATATAAAGATGTTGCACTTTCATACATTAATTTGCCGTGTGGTCTTTTCGATAAGTCCCAAAAAAAAAGAGAGTATACCGCTTTTACTCTAATTCGGAAACAACTAATGGAGACTATTATTCAATGAGAAAAAGCAAAGGCACACACACGTGATCATGAAATGTTGTTTGTTTGCGTGTTTATGTGTTTTTCATTGTACTTTTTCCACTTTAATTTCACTTTTGATAAAAAACAAATGTAGGGAAACCTTTGTTTTTATGATACTAATATTAATACTAATGCTGCTACTAATACTGATACTAATACTAAAAATAGTATTGATCCTAATAATGATACTAGTAATGATACCTATACTAATACTGATACTAATACTGATATTTATCTGCTCACATTATTACCAATTCATAGGCTAAAACCGATACTAATACTGATACAAAGATACTTATATTGAACCTAAAAATATGTTAAAAAAAATGTTTAATTAAAAGTTGTAACAACATTTATGACATTGTAATATTAACTTTCCATGAACTTTATTAAATATTTATGAATTTATTGTAGTATCTAAATATTTATCTATTACTAAATGTTATATTTCTGGTTACTGATAAATACAAAAACAAATAACTTAAAATTGCAACTTGTATAGGTTTGGTTACAAAAAAAAAAAAAAAAATATTTTAATTTTTTTTTTTTTAACTTTTCAACAAAATTTATTAAAATATTAGTTTTATGCATTTACACACAACTTAGGCCAAGGCTATCAGCTGCCTGCTACCAGTGCATAAATGTCAACACGGAATAGAAATATAAACATAAAGTCTATGACGTTCAAAATTAATGAAAAAAAAAAAAACAGCAGTTAACTGACTTCAATTTCAAATATTCACTTTTTTTATTCTACAAATATTACAATATTTGCAAAAAAAGTAGAAAATATTCAAAACAAGTTTTAAGAAACTTAAAAACTAATTTATGTCACTAAAACAAAAAACGAGATAATTTCATAAACTTTTGAATTCAAATAGACAAAAACTGCAATAAAAATATTCAAATCAAACGTTAAAAGTAACATCTTTTAAAACAAACTATGAAAAAAATTGAAACGTTTTTTGTTTTATTTTTGCATTTTCCGAATTGCAAGATACTAGACAAGTAGCTCCGAAAAATACTTTGACTACGACGACAACAGCTATATTTTTTGATGAACAACATTTTCGAAATGTCTTGATCTTAGAAGCAGCAACATGATGCACAACCCATACATAAAACTTGTTGTTGGTTGGAGTTTATCGATTAAATGGCAAAATACTCGATCATACAGAAGCTTAAGCAGATAGAGGGACAGACATTTGATTTCTAATCTGAAATGTCGGAGTGATAAATTAGTATTAGAATGAGTATCATTATCACTACTAATATTAATATAAGTATTAGTATTAAAATAAGAGCAAGAAAAAGTAATTTTATTTTAGATAATATTAGTATAAGTGTATGTTTTAATATCAGTACTAGTACAAGTGTAAACATTAGTATCAGAGTTAGTAGTTAATAGCATATTTTTGTTGGTATCACTATTAATATAAGAATAATTTAACTTACTAATATCGACCCAGTATTAAAATAACTAATATCAAAAGTAGTACAAGCATTAGTATCACTATTAATATCTGCATTAGTATCGGTATCAGTAATAGTATCAGTATTAGTATCATTAGTTATATGTTAGTGTTATTATCAGTAATAATATCAGTATTAGTATCAGTAGTAGTATCAGTATAAGTATCAGTATCAGTATTAGTTTCAGTATTAGTATTATTATCAGTAAAAATATTAGTATTAGTATCAGTAATAGTAACAGTATCAGTATTAGTATCAGTATTAGTATCAGCATAAGTATCAGTATTAGTATCACTATGTATTAGTATCGGTATCAGTAAAAGTATCAGTATTAGTATCAGTATTAGTATCATTATTAGTTTCAGTATTAGTGTTATTATCAGTAATAATATCAGTATTAGTATCAGTAGTAGTATCAGTATAAGTATCAGTATTAGTATCTGTATCAGTATTAGTTTCAGTATTACTATTATTATTAGTAAAAATATCAGTATCAGTATTAGTATCAGTATTAGTATCAGTATAAGTATCAGTATTAGTATCGGTATTAGTATGAGTATTAGTATTAGTTTCAGTATTATTATCAGTATTACTATGAGTATTAGTCTCTGTATTAGTGTCAGTATTAATATCGGTATTAGTATCATTATTAATATTAGTGTTATTATCAGTATTAGAATCAGTATAGGTATCAGTATTAGTATCAGTATTAGTATCAGTATTAGCATCAGTATAAGCATCAGTATTATCATCAGTATAAGTATCAGTATTAGTATTAATATCAGTTTTAGTATCAGTATTAGTATCTGTATTAATATTATTATCAGTATTAATATCAGTATAAGTATTAGTATCAGTATTAGTTTCAGTATTAGTATTATTATCAGTATTAGTGTCGGTATTTATATCAGTATTAGTATAAGTATCAATATTAGTATCACTATTAGTATTAGCATAAGTATTAGTATCTGTATTAATATCAGTAATAATATCAGTATTAATATCAGTTTTAGTATCAGTATTAGTGTCAGTATTAGTATCTGTATATATATCTGTATTAGTATCAGTATTAGAATCACTGTCAGTATTTATAACAGTATTAGTATCAGTATGTCTTAGTCTATGTCTTAGTCTATGTCTTAGTCTATGTCTTAGTCTATGTCTTAGTCTATGTCTTAGTCTATGTCTTAGTCTATGTCTTAGTCTATGTCTTAGTCTATGTCTTAGTCTATGTCTTAGTCTATGTCTTAGTCTATGTCTTAGTCTATGTCTTAGTCTATGTCTTAGTCTATGTCTTAGTCTATGTCTTAGTCTATGTCTTAGTCTATGTCTTAGTCGATGTCTTAGTCTATGTCATAGCATATGTCTTAGTCTATGTCTTAGTCTAAATCTTAGTCTAAGTCTTAGTCTATATCTTAGTCTATATCTTAGTCTATATCTTAGTCTATGTCTTAGTCTATGTCTTAGTCTTTACCTTAGCCTAAGTCTTAGTCTTTGTCTTAGCCTATGTCTTAGTCTATGCCTTAGTCTATGCCTCAGCCTATGTCTTAGTCTATGTTTTAGTCTATGTCTTAGTCCATGTCTTAGTCTATGTCTTAGTCTAGTCTATGTCTTAGTCTATGTCTTAGTCTATGTCTTAGTCTATGTCTTAGTCTATGTCTTAGTCTATGTCTTAGTCTATGTCTTAGTCTATGTCTTAGTCTATGTCTTAGTCTATGTCTTAGTCTATGTCTTAGTCTATGTCTTAGTCTATGTCTTAGTCTATGTCTTAGTCTATGTCTTATTCTATGTCTTATTCTATGTCTTAGTCTATGTCTTAGTCTATGTCTTAGTCTATGTCTTAGTCTATGTCTTAGTCTATGTCTTAGTCTATGTCTTAGTCTATGTCTTAGTCTATGTCTTAGTCTATGTCTTAGTCTATGTCTTAGTCTATGTCTTAGTCTATGTCTTAGTCTATGTCTTAGTCTATGTCTTAGTCTATGTCTTAGTCTATGTCTTAGTCGATGTTTTAGTCTATGTCATAGTATATGTCTTAGTCTATGTCTTAGTCTATGTCTTAGTCTATATCTTAGTCTATATCTTAGTCTATGTCTTAGTCTATGTCTTAGTCTATGTCTTAGTCTATACCTTAGCCTAAGTCTTAGTCTTTGTCTTAGCCTATGTCTTAGTCTATGCCTTAGTCTATGCCTCAGCCTATGCCTTAGTCTATGTCTAAGTTTATATATTAGCCTATGTCTTAGTTTATTTCTTAGCCTATGTCTTAATCTATGTCCAAGTCTATATTTTAGTCTAATTATTTACCTAATGCATTTTATTCAATTACAAAACTCTCATTATTCGTATGCCCAAAGATTTCGACTTAAATTGCTTTTGCTAATTGTGTTAGTATTATTGCAATGAATGTGTCGTTTTGGAAGAAATTGTGTCTTGAGAAAACAAGAAACAACTCATTTGTTTTGGTGGGTTACTACTTATATGTACGATGTCCAGACCCGTCAATACGAATAACCACCAACAAGAAATAAGTAAGAGACAAACCAGCCATTCAGCCAACCAACCAACCAAACAACACACCAAGCTAACAGCTAGCCAGCCTGGCAGTCCGTCATCTAGCTACCGAGCAAGCTAACTAGCCATCAGCCAGCCAGATAGACAGCATCTGTAAAGCCAAGCTAATATTAAGTTGGCATTTAAATAGTTAGTACGGTTTGGGTGTTCAGAGCGATCGGTTGATTAACGTAAAAATAAGCTCTCGTGGAAATAAAATAAAAAAAATTGGATAAAATTAAAATTGGAAATAAAAAAGAAATAATTAATTTTGTCAGTGTTGCAAAATCTAACACAAGAAGTGAATGTAAGAAATTGGAAATAAAAAAAAAAACACACACACACATACATATGTATAAAAAAAATATACATATATAAAAATTATAAAAAAGGATTTTTGAAAAAGTCCTTGAAATAAAAAAAATTTTTTAAATTAAAAAAAAATATATATATAAATAAGTTTTTTTTCATTTTTTTTAATACAGTTTGAGTGATTTTCTCCTAAAAATAACGGTCAAAAAACGGCCTAATAGAAATTAAATTTAGTAAAATATCAAAAATCAAAAGCAAAAATGCTGCATCCGTTACTAAGTCCCAAAATGCTCTATGTATATGGATTAATCTGTTTAAGTTGTAAGTAAAAATAAAATGATAATTATTTAAAAGTTATTTTAATTGAAACAAAAAACAAAATTTGGTATTTTAAACAAAAATTTTAATATTTAAAAAAATGCATTTATTATCCAAAAATTTGAACAAAAAAAAAACTGGAGATTCATTAATATTTTTTCTAGTTTAATATTATTCATTTTGGTGTAAATTTAAAAACAAAAGACTTAAGCTACAGACTTGTTTTTATTTTCTTGCATTTTGTTTAAACTTAATGGAAAACAAAAGACTTAAGCTGCATACTTGTTTTTTTTGTGTCTTTTTTTTCGTAAACCATATTTAAAACGAAAGACTTAAGACACATACTTGTTTTTTTGTTTTGATGTTTCTTTAAATCTAATTATGTTTGATATGTTTTTTGTTGAATTTTTATTGGGTTTTTTTTTAAAGTTTCAAGTCAAGTTTTATATAGATATTTAAAAAATTATACAAAATTTATTATGCAAATTTATAACAATTTTTAATTTATCTTTTTGAATAAAAATTTTCCTAAAACCTTTTCGGCTTGATACAATTTAAGGCCTTCTTCTTTTTTCTAACATCATAAATTTTGCAAAATTGTGTCAGTGTTTGGAAAAAAAAACAATTAATTTTTGGAATAAATAATATTGAATAAATAATATTGAAAGGTTTGCATGACCTTTTTAAAAAAGACTTAATATTATTTATTCCAAAAATTAGCTACTTAAGTCAAAAAAGTGTACATTTTTTGTTATTTACAAATGTATAAAAAAAGATATGTCATTCTGAAGCGGAATCTGTTTCTTTTATTTGATGTTAAAAAAATAAAATCGGAAAATAAAATTCTAAATATTTAAATATACTTTAGTAATAGCCCATTCACACTATAAGTTTTTAGGTGTTTTCGGAAATGAAAACACCATCGAAAACTTAACCATTCACATTATGAAAATTTGGCATTTCATAAGTTTTCGGAAGAAATTTAATTATTCACTCGCGATTAATTTTAAAAACCGAACACCAAATGCTTCCCACTCATTAGATTTCAGTAAAAAACAATAAAATAATAACTTTTTCATCACTTTTTTAATGTTTTTTCAGAAATTTAAAAATTTTTTTTTTAAATTTTATTTTACACTGACATTTATTTTTGAATATTTTCCCATTTTTCTAATATAGAGTTGTAATAAATGGTATGAACTCAGTGTTGTATCTGTATTTTAATAGTTTTCAAATAAGTTTTCGTTGAAAACTCATACGAAGAGAGTTTTCGTTTTGTATGTGAAAACTTAAGTTTTCAATATTGTTTTGAGGCGAAAACTACTTTAACTAGTTTTCGAGCTCAATGTGAATGAGCTATAACATAAAAATCATGGCCCGGAAGTTGTGAAAATTCTGCGCGTACATAAGTTTTGTATTATTCTATCACTTAAGTATTGGATTTACAGAATTTTGTTCTTCATCTGAAAATAAAACCGATTGTTTCGAATTGGTTCTTGTTTTCAAAATATAATTCTTTTCCCAAAATGCAGTTTATTTTTTGACGACTCATGTCAATACAAGGTTTATTCTATTAAGGCAAATTAAAAATATAAAAATTAAAAAACAACTTTTTCATTGAGTCGTTTTACGAATAAGTCTTAAATTGCTCATCAGGCTGAGAGATATTAAGCAATTTATGATAAATTTTTGCTGTAAAGCTTATGGCGAGTGACCTCGTGTTATTACTATATTACGCAGGTCAACAAGATTCTGCGTTATGAGATTTGTTGACCAAATCTAAATGACTTTGGTCTGCTCAACCCGAAAGTGACAATATTTATATATATAGTTTTTTCCGAAAAGTATTAATATAACTCACAAACTGCTGGTTATATTGAGCAAAAAAGAAAAACCGATCTTCGGGAATAACTTTATTTTTAAGTTCTCCTCACATTGTTCTTAATCCGCTTAGACGTTTAAGAAATTTTTTTTTTCGTTGTTAAAAAAATCATTACCTAATTTTTAATAAAATCAATCCTTTATAACCAATTTTAACAAGATGTAGCACATTTTTCTTAGATCATATCTATCTATACAACAGGGGTAAAATAATGGAAGATTTGTTGTTTTTATATTTTTTATAATTTTTTGAAAAAAAAAAAAAAAAAAAAACAATTTTTTGGTATAAATTTTACAATATCTCTGAAATTGCTATGTATATTAAAAAATATTGTAAACATTACATAAAAACAATACTGTCACCGAATTTCATTTTTTTGCTTATTAAATAGGGTACAACATTTTCAGTTATATAAATTATATGTCGAAAACTAGAGCAAACTAAACAAACTTAAAATAATTTTTGGATTCTGCAGGCAAAATTTATCTAATATCTAAGTATTATACCAAAAGATCGTGTTGCAGCAAGAGAACCGCCCTGGTATAGCAGGTTAGTCATCCGCCTAGCATATAGATTTCCCAAGTTCAATCCCCGGTCAGACCTACTTAAAAAAATTAATTTTCAACAAAAAGCGGCGGTTCACCTCATAACTCAGCTGGCCACTAGTTATTGAGTATTAGGCTATGTAAAACTTTTCTAACTAATGCATTTGCCGTTCGGAGCCGGGGTTAAAACGTAGGTCCCTTTCAATGAGTCTAAAAATAGAATCGGATGCAGCTCATTGTCTGAGAGAAGTATCCCTTGTTCGAATTGGAATGTTGTCGGGGAATTATATATATATATATATATATATATATATATATATATATATATATATATACTATATATATACTATATATATATATATACTATATATATATATATATATATATATATATATATACTAAAACCTCGACGAAATAATTCCTTTTTAATTCCAGCCAATAAAAAGAAGATGCTGACATTTATCTTCTTTTTATTGACTATCGAAATGCTTCAAACCGGCTTATTCCTTTCCAACTTTAGAATATCATTTCTTAGTTATTATCTAATTTCCGCTTACTTCATTTAAAATTCCTACTTTATTTTTAAATATAATTAAATTTAGGTATTGTTGTAATAACAAATTTCTTAGAATTTTTTTTTTTACAAAATAATATCTAAGTAAATTGATAAACAAATAAATTTTTAATATTAAAATGCTCATTATTTAAAATAGACAAAGTATAATTAATAGTCTTCATATAAAAACAAACTATATAAAGTTACAATGATCATGATCTTTAAAAAAATTATACATTACAGATTTTGTGTTTATGGATATGGGCTATCTCATGTTAGGTCCGATTGTTGAGAATTTTTGAAACGAAAAAGAAAATATGAATTTTTCTTTAAATTTTTATAAAAATTTTAATATTATAAAAATAATTTTTGAAAACATTCCTATAAAAATAAGAAATTTTTGAAAAAATTTATATAAAAATATGAAATTTTTAAAAAATTCTGATAAATTAAGATATTTTTGAAAAATTTCCTATAAAAAAAGGAACTTTTTAAAAAAATTCCCATAAAAATAAGAAATTTTTGAGAAATTTATTATAAAAACAAGAAATTTTAAACAAATTTCCTATAAAAATAAGAAATTTTTGAAAAATTTCCTATAAAAATAAGAAATTTTTGAAAAATTTCCTATAAAAATAAGAAATTTTTGAAAAATTTCCTATAAAAACAAGAAATTTTTGAAAAATTTCCTATAAAAATAAGAAATTTTTGAAAAATTTCATATAAAAATAAGAAATTTTTGAAAAATTTCCTATAAAAATAAGAAATTTTTGAAAAATTTCCTATAAAAATAAGAAATTTTTGAAAAATTTCCTATAAAAATAAGAAATTTTTGAAAAATTTCCTATAAAAATAAGAAATTTTTGAAAAATTTCCTATAAAAATAAGAAATTTTTGAAAAATTTCCTATAAAAATAAGAAATTTTTGAAAGATTTCCTATAAAAATAAGAAATTTTTGAAAAATTTCCTATAAAAATAAGAAATTTTTGAAAAATTTCCTATAAAAATAAGAATTTTTTGAAAATTTTCCTATAAAAATTAGACATTTTTGAAAAATTTCCTATAAAAATAAGAAATTTTTGAAAAATTTCCTATAAAAATAAGAATTTTTTGAAAATTTTCCTATAAAAATTAGACATTTTTGAAAAATTTCCTATAAAAATAAGAAATTTTTGAAAAATTTCCTATAAAAATAAGAATTTTTTTAAATTTTCCTATAAAAATTAGACATTTTTGAAAAATTTCCTATAAAAATAAGAAATTTTTAAAAAATTTCCTATAAAAATAAGAAATTTTTGCAAAAATTTTTTATAAAAACTACAAATTTTGAAAAATTCCTTGTAAAAATAAAAAATTTTTGAAAAATTTCCTATAAAAATAAGAATTTTTTGAAAATTTTCCTATAAAAATTAGACATTTTTGAAAAATTTCCTATAAAAATAAGAAATTTTTAAAAAATTTCCTTTAAAAATAAGAAATTTTTGCAAAAATCCTATAAAAATAAGAAATTTTTTCCAAAAATTTTTTATAAAAGTTACAAATTTTGAAAAATTCCTTGTAAAAATAAGAAAATTTGGAAAATTGTCCTATAAAAATAAGAAATTTTAGAAAAATTCCCTATAAAAATAAGACATTTTTGAATAAATTTCCTATAATAAATTTTTGAAAAAATTGCTTTTAAAATAAGAAATTTTTGAAAAATTTCCTATAAAGAACTTTTTGAAAAATTTCCTATAAAAATAAGAAATTTTTGAATTTTTCAATTTTTTCTATAAAAATAGGAAATTATTGAGAAATTTCCAATAAAAATAAGAAATTTAAAAAATGTTTCTATAAATATAAGAAATTTTTGAAAAATACTAACTCCCCAAATTAGCAATTTTAATTGTAAATTAACTTTCTGTTTATTTTTCGCATATTCTTAATGATGATTAGTCATTTAATTAACAAAAGTCAAAGATTTAATTTAAATAATTTCTGTATTTACAGTTAATAATTAAAAGAAAAAAAATTTGCAAATAAATGTAAATTTTTTTAAATCTAATAATTTATTCACATCATGACTATTGAAAATTAAAAAAACTAATAATAGCTTAAATATGCAAATTAAAAACGAAATAAATTGGAACATTGATCTTTGCAGCCAACGATGGATTTTTCCGCAGGCAAGACAAGAAGTTCAAAATGCCGGCCACGTTGACATTTAAAATTTTTTATTTTTCGATTTTTATTAGTTTCTTAAATTAATCGTATATGTATATTAAATTTGTATTTGATTTCAATATAAAGAAGAACGAACGTCTTTGAATTTGTGCAATTTTTAATGAATTTTTACTAAAACTGTGTGCAATACTTTTTCTAACCTGCCATATTCAAGAAATACCACACAGTGGGGCATTTGAGTCTTAACTCATGCAAATCGGCCCATATTTGACAATTGCTCCCATACCAGACCTTCTTACATTGAGACGAAAATCCTAAATCTGAAGAAAAATACAATAAAATGTTTTTTTGTTGTACACATGATATTTGTATAAACTTTAATGAAATTGTAAAATTTCCATAAACTTATTTTATGAGAAATTTTTCAAAAATTTTTTATTTTTATAGGAAATTTTTCAAAATTTTAAAAAGGAAATTTTTCAACAATTTCTTATTCTTTTTATTAAATTGTTTAAAATTTTCTTACTTGTACAGGAAACCTTTAAAATGTTTCTTATTTTTAAAGAAAATTTTTCAAAAATTTCTTATTTTTATATGAAATTTTTCAAAAATATCTTATTTTTATAGGAAATTTTTCAAAAATTTCTTATTTTTATAGGAAATTTTTGAAAAATTTTTTATTTTTTATAGGAAATTTTTGAAAAATTTCTTATTTTTATGGGAAATTTTTCAAAAATTTTTAATTTTTATAGGAAATTTTTCGAAAATTTCTTATTTTTATAGGAAATTTTTCAAAAATCTTAATTTTTATAGGAAATTTTTTTAAAAATTTCTTATTTTTATAGGAAAATTTTTCAAAAATTTCTTATTTTTATAGAAAATTTTTCAAAAATTTCCTATTTTTAAAGGAAATTTTTCAAAAATTTCTTTTTTTTATAGAAAATTTTTCAAAAAATTTTTATTTTTATAGGAAATTTTTCAAAAGTTCATTATTTTTATAGGAAATTTTTTAAAAATTTATTATTTTTATAGAAAATTTTTCAAAAATTTCTTATTTTTAGAAGAAATTTTTCAAAAATTTCTTATTTTTATTGGAAATGTTTCAAAAATTTCTCATTTTTATAGGAAATTTTTCAAAAATTTCTTATTTTTTTAGGAAATTTTTCAAAAATTTCTTATTTTTATAAGAAATTTTTAAAAAATTTCTTATTTTTATAAGAAATTTTTCAAAAATTTCTTAATTTTATAAGAAATTTTTCAAAAATTTCTTATTTTTATAAGAAATTTTTCAAAAACTTCTTATTTTTATAAGAAATTTTTTAAAAATTTCCTATTTTTATAAGAAATGTTTCAAAAATTTCTTATTTTTATAGGAAATTTTTTAAAAATTTCATATTTTTATAGGAATTTTTTCAAAAATTTTTAATTTTTGTAGGAACTTTTTCAACAATTTTTTATTTTTATAGGAAATTTTTCAAAAATCTTTATTTTTATAGGAAATTTTTTAAAAATTTCTTATTTTTATAGGAAATTTTTCAAAAATTTCTTATTTTTATAGAAAATTTTTCAAAAATTTCCTATTTTTAAAGGAAATTTTTCAAAAATTTCTTTTTTTTATAGAAATCTTTTCAAAAAATTTTTATTTGTATAGAAAATTTTTCAAAAGTTCATTATTTTAATAGGAAATTTTTTAAAAATTTATTATTTTTATAGAAAATTTTTCAAAAATTTCTTATTTTTATAAGTAATTTTTCAAAAATTTCTTATTTTTATAGGAAATGTTTCAAAAATTTCTCATTTTTATAGGAAAATTTTTCAAAAATTTTTTTTTTTTTTAGGAAATTTTTCAAAAATTTATTTTGAGAGGAATTTTTTTTTAAAAATTTCTTATTATTATAGAAAATTTTTCAAAAATGTCACATTTTAATAGGAAACTTTTTAAAAAATTTCTTATTTTTAAAGGAAATTTCTCAAAAATTTCTTATTTTTATAGGAAGTTTATCAAAACTTTCTTAGTTTTAAAGAATATTTTAAAAAAATTCCTATTTTTATAAGAAATTTTTCAAAAATTTCTTATTCTTATAGAAAATTTTTAAAAATTTTCTAATTTTTATAGAAAAATTTTCAAAAATTTACTATTTTTAAAGGAAATTTTTCAAAAATTTTTTAAAAATTTCTTATTTCTATAAGAATTTTTTTTGTTATAAGAAAATTTTCGATAGTTTCTTATTTGTATAGTAAATTTTTCAAAAATCACTTATATGTATAGCAATTTTTTTAAACTTCTTATTTTTATAGGAAATTTTTCAAAAATTTCTTATTTTTAAAAGAAAATTTTCAAAAATTCCTTTTTTAGGAAATTTTCTTATTTTTATAAGAAATTTTTTAAAAATTTCTTATTTTTATAAAAAAATTTTTAAAAATTTCTTATTTTTATAAAAAATTTTTAAAAAATTTTTTATTTTTATAGAAAATTTTTTAAAAATTTCTTATTTTTATAGAAAATTTTTTAAAAATTTCTTATTTTTATAGAAAATTTTTTAAAAATTTCTTATTTTTATAGAAATTTTAAATTTTTTTTTAATTTTTATACCAAAAACAATTACATAAACCCACTGTGCCTACTACCTTCGTTAATTTAAAGCTTAAACTTATGGTTTTAGTGGCAAATATATATTTTTGTTTTATTTGCTAAAAACTTGTTTATAGTTTGTAATTTTTTATTATTTTTTGCAATTTGTTTAAAAATTTATTTATTTGTATTTTTTTAACTGGATTTTTATTATAAGTTCATGCAGTTAAACAACATCTTTTAAAGTATTTATAAACTTAATTTACTTTAAACTAAACAAACGTTTACATACACAGATACATAAATATGTATGTATGAACTATATGTGTGTATATAAATACATATTAACAATTTCTTATTAATAATTTTGTACAATTGATCATTAACATTTATGTCCAATTTATTTGATTTTAGTTCATTTTATTGCCTTTTTATGATATTTTTTTTTATTTTGCGATTTATGATTTTTTTTTAGTGTGTTAATGTGTTTTTGTGTCTTTGCTATAAAAATGGGGTTTTTGAAAAAAACGTTACAATCTCTGATTTAAATTTTTATTTACAAGGTAAAGGCTATTGCAACTTTAATTTGTTTCTTGATTTTGAATGTGATTTATAATACTCTAAAGTGTTTTTTAATTTAATTTGCAATTGATTATTTATTTCATTTTGGGTGTTTGTTTTGGTGGGAGGGTTGAACGTTTTTGCAACAAATAACATAAAAAGTGTTATTTTGCAAATGGTTAATACTCGTCAATACAAGGTTATTTCTTTTTTGTGCAAATGGTGGCTTAATAAATTGCATTTTAGACAAATTATATTATTATTCGAAAATGAAGAAAGGATTAAGATGGTTTGTTGTTCTCTATAAATCAAGATTTTCGTAATGAAAGTTTTTTGTAGGAAAATTTTTTAATAAAACTTTAAAATAGAAATAATTTTTATAGAAAAATTTTTGATAGAAAACTATTTATTGCCAGAAATTTTCAATAGAAATATTTTAATACCGAAATATTTTATGCAGAAAAAAATTCAATACAAAAATTTAAATATCAAAACATTTTTAATACAAAAATTTGAATATTGGAAAATATTCAATAGAAAATTTTAATACAGAAAAATTTTCTATAAAAATATTTTAATAAATTTTTTTACAATGTCTTATTTTGATTTTTCAAAAATGTCTTATTTTTATAATAATTTTTTTAAAAATTTCTCATTTTTATAGGAAATTTTTCAAAAATTTTTAATTTTTATAGGAAAGTTTTAAAAAATTTGTTATTTTTTTAGGAAAGTTTTCAAAAATTTCTTTTTTCATAAGAAAATTTTCAAATATTTCTTATTTTTATAGAAATTTTTTCAAAATTTTCTTATTTTTATAAAATATTGTCTAAAATTTCTTATTTTTATAGGAAACTTTTCAAAACTGTCTTATTTTTATAGGAAAATTTTAAAAAATTTCTGGTTTTATAGAAAATTTTTTCGAAAATTTCTTATTTTTATAGGAATTTTTGTTTTTTTTTTAATTTTTTATTTTTATGAAAATTATTGAAGTTTAATTTTTTAATGAAATTATTAAAATTTTTATAGGAAATTTTCAAAAATTTCTTATTTTAATAGGAACTTTTTAAAAAATTTTTTATTTTAATAGGAACTTTTTCAAAAATTTCTTATTTTAATAGGAACTTTTTCAAACATTTCTTATCTTTATAGGAAATTTTTCAAAATTTTTTTATTTTTATAGAAAATTTTCCAAAAATTTCTTATTTTTATAGGATTTTTTTTTAATTTCTTGTTTTTAAAGGTAATTTTTAAATTTTTCAAAAATTTCTTACTTTTATAGGAAATTTTTAAAAAATTTCCTATTTTTATAGGAAATTTTTCAGAAATTTCCTATTTTTATAAGAAATTTTTCAGAAATTTCCTATTTTTACAGGAATTTTTTTTTAATTTCCTATTTTTATAGGAAATTTTTTAAAATTTTCTTATTTTTATAGGAAATTTTTCAAAAATGTCTTATTTTTTAAAGGAAATTGTTCAAAAATTCCTTATTTTTATAGGATTTTTTTTTAACTTTTTTATTTTTTATTGAAACATTTCATTTGTAATATCATTAAAAATTTCTTATTTTGATGGAAATTTTTCAGAAATTTCTTATTTTTATACGAAATTTTTCAAAAAATTCTTATTTTTATAGCAAATTTTTCAAAAATTTCTTATTTCTATAGGAAATTTTTTTTAAATCTTATTTTTGTAAGAATTTTTTAAAAATTTCTTATTTTTATAGGAAATTTTTCAAAAATGTCTTATTTTTATAGGACAATTTACAAAAATTTCTTATTTTTATATAAAATTTTTCAAAAGTTTCTTTTTTTTGTTGTAAAATTTTGAAAAATTTATATCGATAAATGTTTATAAAAAAATTTTTATAGAAAAGTTTGTATAACAAAAAAATTTCTATAGAAACATTTTTATAACGAACAATTTTCTATAAAAAAATGTATATATTGAAAAATTTTTATATCGAAAAATTATCTATAGAAACATTTTTATATCGAAAAATCTTCTATAGAAAAATTTTCTATATAAAATTTTTATATCGAAAAATTTTCTATATAAAATTTGTATATCGAAAAATTTTCTATATAAAATTTGTATATCGAAAAATTTTCTATATACATTTTTTATATCGAAAAATTTTCTATATAAAATTTTTATATCGAAAAATTTTTCGAATCATAAGTTTTTTATGGAAATTTTTTTTTTAACGAAAAAATTTCTATAGAAACATTTTTAGATCAAAACATTTATTATGGAAAAAATTTCTAAAAAATATTTTTATATCGAAAAATTTTCGATAAAAAATTTTTTTTCATATCGAAAAATTTTCTATAAAAAAATGTTTGTATTGAAAAATTTTATATAGAAAAAATTACAATAGAAAACTTTTTGTATCGAAAAATTTTCTATATCTATAAAAAACTTTTTGTATCGAAAAATTATCTGCAGAAAAATTTTTACATCTAAAAAGTTTCTATAAAAAAAATTATATTAAAAAAATTTTCTATAGAAGAATTTTTGTATGGAAACATTTTCTATAAAACAATTTTTATATCTAAGAATGTTAATGTTCCGTATTTAAAGGGAATTTTGAAAAATTTTTTATGTGGAACATGGTTTCTTGAAATTTTTTCTGAAATTTGTTTTGTAAAAAAAAAAAAAATTTGAAAAGTTTACCACTTTTATCCATCATTATGTTTGTTTCATTAATTTGCATATATAATTGTTGTTCATATTTTTCACAAAAACGATTCCCAATGACCCTTTTGTATGTGAATCCCGATGACCTCATTGTATGTAGAGAATAGAAATATGTATAACCTGTTAATTTTTTGCAATCGTGATAAGTCGTATTTGAAAGTAGATAGAATAATTTAATTAAAATTAAATCTATAAATATTTATAAATTTCTTAAGAATAACAAATTAACATATAGAATATCTAATTAAAAAAGAAATGAGGTCAAATCATAAATAAAATTTTAGTTAATGATAAAAGTTTATGGTTAAAAATTATATTTTTCATAATTTATGAAAATTTCGTTCTTTAAATTAATAAATTAAAAAGTTCTAAATTAGAGACGAAGTTTCCAGAAAAAGAACCCAAATTTTTAACAATAAAATTTTATAAATAACAAAAAAGTAATAAAATACGAAGAAATCAAGTTTTTGTCTTAAGTCTTTTGTTTTTTGGTAATTATTTTTGAATGAGAAGAAAATAAACAAAAAGATAACATAATAATTAATTACTAAAAATTAGATTATTTATTAGTTATAAATAGCGAAACATTTCAATTTTTTGCGTATTTATGATTAACTCATTTTATGCTTTTGTTTATTAATTTGTTTCTTTTCTTTTTTATGTTTTTATCTGTTAAATTTCTATAGTGCTCCCATTTACCAGTGCCTCATTTCCATATTTTGGTACAAAAATTGGTTCATTAAAGCGATTACATCATGGTGTTTCCGGTGATGTCTATGCCGTTGATTCAAGAACGATATTTGTGAAAAAATTCAACTATGATGGTGAAGCTCCAGGTAATTTAAAACGCAAAAATACAAATACGTATGTATTTTTCAACAACAAAAACATGTTTAATTATAATAAATACATTTATTATTTTTTAAAACAAATTTTTAAATCTCATAGCTGCCTATTTCTATGTGGGCAATACACCAAAACCCAGTAATGAGGGTGCCTATCGTTTGCGTGATGAAAGAGGAGGCACTGCTTCTCTTACCAGACGCTATCGTAACAAAGATATTACCTTGTCTCTGCCCGAGGGCATAAGTCTTAAAGATATTAAATGGTTTTCTGTGTGGTGTGATGAATTTGCTGTTAACTTTGGTGATGTTAGCATACCCAGCAATCTGGATTTTCCCAGGCCCCAGAAGATTAATCCTTTGAATGGGGTCCATGATGTTAAGTCCGATCCTATTGTTATAGTAGATGCCCAAACCTTGTTGGTGCCAAATTTTAGTTACGATGGCCAGGCTCCCGGTAAGTAAAAAGAGGGTGTGAAACTTCCTTGAAAAGTGCCTCAATGTTACAAAATTCTTGTAGATGCAAAATTTTGGGTAGGCCAAGGTGATCGTCCCTCGCCGAACGGGCTGCGTATACCCGATGAGAATGGCAAAGAGGATCCTTTAAGACGCTACGATCGTAAAACTATTGTACTCACCCTACCCGATGATTTGACGGTCTTTGATATTGGGCATTTTGGTGTGTGGTGCGAGGCCTTCACTGTCGACTTTGGTCATGTTCGTGTGCCGAAAAATTTGAATGTACCACCATCTCTGAAAATGTTGGGTATTAGTCCTCAGGTAAAAAAATATCCAAAATCAGTACTTAATTTTCTAGGTGTGTAGATACGTTTTTGTTTTTCTTAAGAAATACCAAATTTAATAATTAAAATTTAGGACAGAGCTGTAAATGAGTGAATTATTGAGATTTGTTTATGGTATATTAATGCTGGTTATTTTAATGTAATTATAATGTATCATAAGCAAGCATGTATTGTATGGCATTAAAATATATTATAACGAATTATAATGCAATGATAATGTATTATAACGCATTATAAAGCTATTATAATGTACTATAACTAATTATAATGCTGTTATAATATCTCATAACGCTTTATAATGCAATTATAATAACTTATGACACATTATAAAGGGTTATAATGTACATTACATTGCATTACAATGTACTATAGCACAATTAAAATGCATTATAATGAGATAATAATGTGTTCTAACTCATTATAATGCAGTTTTAATCTATCATAACTCGATATAATGCGATTAAAATGTAGTCTTGCACATTATAAAATAATTATAATGCAATTGTAATGTATAAAACTGCATTATATCGCATTCTAACGCATTATAAAGCGATTATAATGTATAACAATGTATTATAGTACAATTATAGTGAATTATAATGCGGTTTTAATATATTATAATGCGATTATAATGTATTTTGGAACATTTAATGTGTTAATAATAATGTACAAAACAACATTATAATGCATTATATAAATGTCTTATAATGCATTATAATGTAATATGTTGCATTATGAAGCGTTTATAATGCAGAAAAATGTATTATAATACAACTATAATGCATTATAATGCGATTATAATGTATTATAACTCATTATAACGTATTATGGCACAATTTAAAGCCATTATAATGCAATTATTATGCGATTTTAATGTATCATAACGCCTTATAATACGATTATAATGTATTATAGCACATTATAAAGCGATTATAATGCATTATAACTCATTACATTGTATTATGGCACATTATAAAGCGATTATAATGCAATTATTATGCGATTTGAATGTATCATAACGCTTTATAAAGCGTTTATAATGGATTATAGCACACTATAATACTAATATAATGCATTATAACTCATTATATTGTATTATAGCGCATTATAAAGCGATTATTATAATTTATAATGCAATTATTATGCGGTTTTAATGTATCATAATGCTTTATAATGCTATAATAATGTTTTATAGTACCTTCAAAAGCGATTATAATAGAATTATAATGTATTAAAGTGCATTATAATGTATTATATCGCATGATAGTGATTTACAACGTATTATAGTACATTAATAATGCATTATAATGCGATTATAATGTATAATAAACTTTTATAATGTATTATGGCATATTATAAAGCGAGTTTAATGCATTATAACTCATTATATTGCATTATGGCACATTACAGAGCGATTATAATGCATTATAATGCAATTATTAAGCGTTTTTAATGTATCATAACGATTTGTAATGCGATTATAATGTATTATAGCACATTATAAAGAGATTATAATTCATTATAACTCATAATATTGCATTATGGTACATTATAAAACGATTTAAGTGCAATTATTATGCCGTTTTAATATATCATAGCGCCTTATAATGCGATTATAATGTATTATAGCACATTCAAAAGCGATTATAATGCATTATAACTCATTATATTGTATTATGGCACGTTATAAAGCGATTATAATGCAATTATGCGGTTTTAATGTATCATATCATATTGCGATAATAATGTTTTATAGCACATTAAAAAGATATTATAATACAATTATAATGTATTAAACTGCATTATAATGTATTTTATCGCATTATGTATTATAATAATGTATTATAATGCGATTATAATGTATTATAACTCATTATAATGTATTATGGCACAATATAAAGCGATTATAACGCATTATAACTCATTACATTGTATTATTGCACATTATAAAGCGATTATAATGCATTATAATGCAATTATTATGCGGTTTTAATATATCACAACGCCTTATAATGCGGTTATAATATATTATAGCACATTATAAAGCGATTATAATGCATTATGATTATTATTATTATATTGTATTATGTCACATTATAAAGCTATTATAATGCAATTATTACGCAGTTTTAATGTTTTATAATGCGATAATAATGTTTTATAGCACATTCAAAAGCGATTATAATACAATTATAATGTATTAAACTGCATTATAATGTATTATATCGCATGATAGTGATTTACAACTTATTATAGTACATTAATAATGCATTATAAAACGATTATAATGTATTATACCCTTTTATAATGTATTATGGCATATTATAAAGCGATTATAATGCATTATAACTCATTATATTGTATTTTAACGAATTATAAAGCGATTATAATGTATTACAATTTATTATAGTACAAATATAATGCTATTATAATGTGTTAAAAATCATTATAATGTAATTGTAATGTATAATGCGATTCTAATATATTGTAATGTTATTATAAATGATTCTTTTACAGCTCTGTTGTGTAGACAAGTTTTGTTATTTCATAATATAAGCAAAATGTTGAAATCTAATTGCAAAACAAAAGTAATTTAAAAACAAAAATCTCATCTTGCATAAAATTTACAAAAAAAAAATAAGTAAAAATAATTTGTTAAATAATTATCTAAAGCTAAAAATTAAAAACCTTCATTTTTCATAAATTTTTTCTAATTTTAAGTTCCAAAATATTTTATTATTACTATTATTATGTTCATTGTTTTTATACTATTTAAATATTTATTACAATTTTTAAGATAAAAAGATTTAAAAAAATGAAGAAAAAACTTAAATCCTAAAAATGCGCTGAAAGAAAAAAAAAATTGTTCAGCATTTTAGAGTTTTCATTGTTTTTTTTTTTCCAACAGAAATTAAGAATTTATAAACTTTTTTTTATTTAATTTATAATTTTTTAAGTTTTCTTTATTAAGTTTATAACTTTTTTAATGACAAATAAAATTTGTTTTTGTTTAAACAATATTTTACCCAATTAAAAATTGTGTTTGAATATTTGTTTTTTTTTTTTTGCAATATAAATTTTTGAAATTGTTTAAAATATAGATACAAAGTGAAATATGTTTTGTAAAAGGAACTTATTATAAAAATATGGATTTAGGTTTATGTTTTTATGCTTTTTTTTGTTTGCTTATTGCCTGTTTGTGTGACAAGAAAAAATAAAACCTCTACCCAAACCCAATCAATCAATCAAACACCCAAATCCTGTATCACAAAAATACCCCCCATCTGGAAAATCTTACTAACTACTTTCAAAACATTTTTTGTTGTCTTTTTTCGATTTTTCAAAATTCTTTAACTTACACAAAATATTTCTTAAACTTTTATTTAGATAAATCAAAATTTCAAAATTTTTCTTACAAAGGACATTTTTCATTTTGTATTGTATATTTTCATGTTACAATAAAAAAAAATTATATTTATAAAAAAAAGAAAATTATTCAAAAACACAACAAAAACAACTACAACAAACATTATAAATTAATTAAGTACCACCAACATAAAACAATAACACCAAAAACCATTTAAGTTTTTTTTATTTTTTGATAAAAAATTTATTGAAAACCTCTAAATTACCCAAGGGCTTCTGGTTATGTGTTTATGTGGTTTCTAAGGTCTAATTATTTAAAATCCTTCCTTACTTTTTTGACTCTAATTGTAAATTATTCTCAAGGCTTTTGTCATTGGCATCCAATCAAACTCATCTCTTTTTTATATTTTAAATATTTGCTTGCTGTTTATTATTATTTTTTTTTTTGTTCTTTTTAATTTAATTTCTTAATTATTATCTTATGTATTTATTTGTTTAATTTTTAATTTTCCAAATTTTTAATTGTTTTTTTCTTATTCTAAAAGTTAAAAGCAGGTTTGTTATTGTTTTGTTTTTGTGCCATAAAATTAATTAAATTACTTTGCCATAATAAATTTTTGTATTGAAGATTCTAATTAACATTTTTATAGTCAAAACTTAATTGCGAAGTCTTATATGATGATAAGGCCTTCGAAGTCCGTTGGGCCATGGCTGGTGATAGTATCGTTGTGCAAATGGTAGCTAAATTGGGTGAGTAAAATTTTTGGTAATAAAAAAACACAAAAAAACTAACCTCTATTTATAAACGAAAAGTAAAGTTATGATAAACTTATAAATCAAATTTTTAATACAAAGTTTCTACCATAAGTATTTGATAATTTTATAATTTGTTTATGAATTAGGGGGTAAATTTTTATTTAATTAATAATCATACATAATAATAGTTGAATATACTTTATAAAATATTATAATGGTGTTAAAAAACGTTAAATAACACTTAAATGCCATTATAAAGCTTTATATACCGACATGTGATGGAAAACGATCGTTTTTAAAACGAACGATTTCTGATAAATTTTTTTCTTGGTTATTTCCCAAAAAAAAAAAAAAAATAAAATTTAGACTTTAATCTTTTTGAATGATATCTTATCTTTCATTTGGTTTGAACTTTTTGTGGAAAATAGAGAAAATTATCTCGAAAATAAATCTGAAATCGATCGATTTCCATCGCACCATAATGCATTATAATTATGACATTTGATATACAATTTTTAAGGCATTATAAATAATATATCCAAAGTCATCAATATGCGCTTTTATGTGAGTAATATTGTAATATATTCGAATTATAACCTTAAAACGTCTCCATTGGTCCATTGTATAATATATCACAATCGCGTTATAAGGAGCTTTAATACTTAAAACGCGAAATTATTCACTTTATTCACATAATTATGTGGCTTATTTAATTATAATGCATTACATTGTACTATAGTACAATTATAATGTTTTATAACTCATTACAATGTATTATTGCAGGTTATAAAGCGATTATAATGCATAATAATGCAATTTTAATGTATAATAACGTTTCAAAATGTTTTATAGCACATTAGAAAGCAATTATAATGTATTATAATGCAATTCGAATGTATTATAATGCAATTCTTATGTATTATAATGCAATTACAATGTATTATAATGCAATTATAATGTATTAAACTGCATTGAAATGTATTATACAAATGTATTATATTGCATTATAGTGTATTATAACGCATCATAAAGCAATTATAATGTATTATAATGCAATTCGAATGTATTATAATGCAATTACAATGTATTATAATGCAATTATAATGTATTAAACTGCATTGAAATGTATTATACAAATGTATTATATTGCATTATAGTGTAATATAACGCATCATAAAGTGATTAAAAATGTGTTATATAACAATTATAATGCATTATAATGAGATTAAAATGTATTATAACTCATCATAATGTATTATGGCACATTATAAAGCGATTATAATGCAATTATAATGTATTAAATTGCATTATAATGAATTAAATAAATAATTTATAATATAATACTGTCAGTACAATGTGTTATAATATATTGAAATCGCATTATAATGTTATATTACAAATTTTATTGTATTATATTTGCAATAAAATGTGCAATAATACAATATAATCGCATTATAAAGAGTTATACAACATAAAAGCTCTGAATTATTTACTATGTTCGCATTATAATGCATTATAAAATTGCATTATAATAGACTTTAATATATAATAATAGCATTTAATGTGCTATAATGTATAATATAATGTATTATAATAAGTTATATTCTTATCAAAATGCATTACATTCGCATTTAAATGTGCTATAATACATTATAACTGCTTTATAATGTGGTTAAATACATAATAAATACATTATTAAGTGCTAGAATTTATTAAATTGACAGAGTAAATCTCTATAATACATTATAATCGCATTTTAATGTGCTATAATATAATAGTCTCGTTATAAAGAGCTATAATACATAAAAACACGGAACTATTCAATATATTCGCATTATAATATGCTATAATATTTTAAAATATATTAAAATGTACTATAATACGTTATAACCACTTTATAATGTCATTAAATACATAATAGTCACGTTATCATAAGTGCTTTAATTTATTAAATTCTCAGAATAAGTCTTTTTAATACATTATATTCGCATTACAATGTGCTATAATACATTATAATCGCACTATAATGTGCTATAATATATAATAATCGCTTTATAAAGTGCTATAATATATTGAAATCGCTTTATTATGTGTTATAATAAGTATTATTCTTATTATAATGCATTATATTTGCATTAAAATGTGCTATAATACATTATAACTGTATTATAATCTGGTTAAATATATAATAATCGCGTTATAAAGTGCTATAATTTATTAAATTCGCAGAATAAATCTCTATAATACATTATATAACGTGCTATAATACATTTTAATGTGCTATAATGCATTAACATATAAAATAATACATAACAGTCGCATTATAAAGTGCCATAAAATATTATAACACATTATATTTGAATTAAAATGTGGTATAATACTTTATAAGCGCATTATCATGAGTAAGAATGCATTACAATTATGTTGTAAAATGCTATAACACATTAAAATCACAACAAAATTTGCTATAATACATTATGTTCGCATTATAAACGCGTTAGAATACATAAAAATAACTTTATAATTTGCTATAAAACTTTGTAATCACATTTTGATACGCTACACTTCATTGCAAACACATTAAAAGATGCATTACTATAAATTATAGTGGATGTTCATTTTCAATATTTCAAATCTTTACATGAGCTTGGAATGCCAACAATCTCTCTAACAATTTTACTTCACAAATGAAACATATTATGCCAAAACACGTTAATGAAAGTTTTATAACACCATAATAACAACAACTGGATACAAACTACTTTTGCCGATATAAGGAAAAATTGTTTCATTCTCTATAATTATGGTCACAAGTCCATCTATGTATCTAGTAAAGTTTTTTTTTTTTTTTTTTTTGTAACATGACTGACGCGTTCACATTATAAAAAAAACAAACTTGAAAACAACATTCCTAAGTGTGTTATTCGAACAATTTACTCCGTTTATTGAACTTCATATTTGAGAGGAGTATATGGCATTGTACAGATGTTGTACAATATTCTAACAGTCAACTCCAGTTGATAAACGAAATCACCGTAATTTTGGAAAAAAAAAACGAAAAAAAAAACAACGGAACATATGGAAAGTTGGCTAACTGGTATATATGAATGGAAACGGGCAGACAGACTCCCATGAAATTCAATTAAACACATGATTTATAAGTAAATTGTACCCTAAATTTGGTTTCTTTAATAACACTGTGCTCGCTTTTGACAACTTTTTTTAACCGACAAAAATTTCCAAAAAAAAAAATATTTTTTTTGCAGACAAAAAATGTATTTCCAAAACGACTGCTCGGTTAAATAAAAATAATTAGTGTTTCTGAAAGATAATTTTGTTGCCGAATTTCAATTTTTTTTTTTAGTTCAAGAAAATAAACAGTTTTCGAGTTACGCGAATATTTATTGCGCAAACTCCTCCATTTTTTATAACGCTATATCTCGAAAACTAGAGCTAACCTAAATAAGTAAGAAAGTGATATAGTCGGTCAAGCCCGACCATACGATACCCTTCACCGCTGAGATCAAAGATGTTTTTTTTCCTGTATAAAGATAAATATTTGCTAAATTTTGCTATCGTACAAACATTTTCTAAAAACTTATATATTTAAGCTGTTTCCGTCATTTGGACTTATATGAAAGCTAGGGTCAAATGTGGACCGATTTGGCAAATTGATTACAGTTTTTACAAGAATTATGTGTGCAAAAACTAAACTCAAAATTCTCATTATCAGAGTTATGAGCGTTTTAGAGATTTTTGTCGCATTTAGTGCCATTTTACAGAAGAGTTTGTATGGGACCTATGGTCAAATGTGAACCGATTTCAACGAAATTTGGTACAGTGATTTTGATTTCCATAAGCAGTATTTGTTTTTAATTTCATAAAAAATATTGATATTTGTGGCAAAAATATCAATTCCGGTAAGTGGGACCTATGGGAGGTACCATAAATAATGGACTAATTTTGATCTGTGCCAAATTTCATCAAGTTATCTTAAGAAATGCGACCTGTACTTTGATTACATGGTTTACATGGGGGTCCAGCCAGCTAGCCGGCCAGACGGACGGACTGACATCGCTATATCGACTCAGAAAGTGATTCTAAGCCTTTTGGTATACTAAAAGGTGGGCCTAAGACAAATATTTCTATCCGTTACATACATCAGCACAAACTTATAATACCCTTTCCACCTTTGGTGGTGAAGGGTATAAAAACGGTTAGCGCCATCATTCAGCGTACTCGAGTTTTCTTTACCCACTAGGTCTCCCTTTTGTTAGTTTTTTAAACGATCACAGTGTAATTGAATTAAAAACAAGTAAGAGTGGTATATTCGGCTTTGCCGAATCTTGGATACACTTCACCAATTGTGTTCCAAAAGTAAAGTACAAAATCGTAAGAATATATTGATAATTATATAGTTTCTGATTACTGACTTAGTTGAGCCCCATACAAATGCTTCATATGTATATTAATTTTCTTTTGTTCATACTAAATGTAATTCCTAGCAATATTTGGTTATACTAGTATTATATGCAAAGAATCTTTAACATTAAGAGTCGGAAAACGAAAAGCTTTTCGGTGGCGTCATCATCTAGAATAGTTATGGACCCAAATTTTTGGTTGGACAGGTGCCTTATGTCTAAGGCAGCGTCACTTGGATTCGAAAGTGATATGTGTCTATTTTACGAACATTTAATAAAGTTCGATAGATCAGATAAACCGTGCAGAAAAGATGCTTCAAAATGTAGATACCCTTACATCTGCAATAGCACATCGATTTGATGAAGATTAAGTATTCTGGCATGCAACCCAAAAACACAGTGCCCAGTGAGGGTTGTGTACTTTAATTCATACGAATTATCCAACTAGTAAAAGTTCTTGATTAGTTATGTAAAACTTTGAAGTTAGCGGACTGATTTAGGTCAAAGCTTTAACAATGATTGTCAATGTATACAAGCCTTAGAATTATAAGGTATATACTCTTAGTTTTAGATACATACGAGTACGAGAAATATATAGCTTTTAAATGAATGAATATCAGCTTTGTCGGAAAATTTATTAAAGATTTACTTATAAATCTGAAGTTAGTTAACTAATTAAGATGAATACTTCAACAATAATATTTGGGATGTATTGTTCTTTCGATCTGTCCGATGGATGTGTGGAAAGTTTTGCTCTAGTTCTTTATGCAATTATAATGTGATTTAATTTATCAGCATTAAAGTGATTCCCGGTCGGAGTTATATGGGAGATAACAGTAAATGTGAACCGAGCTCGCCCATTTTCAATACCGAACTTTTCAAGAGATCAGAAATATTTTTGTCAAATGTTGTCCCTCTATTATAATAGATACGATGATGACATTTAGTATAAAGATAATTATAATTTGTCATTTATTAGCTACTAAGAGATTGCCTTAGGCGAAGTTATATGGGAGCAATTGTCAAACGTGAACGGATTTCTCCCAATTGCAATTAAAAAATTTAAATTTTCGTTGATATGTGAGATACATACATACAAATGTAGGTTTTGAACGCATATCATGTACTTAGCTGCATTTTTTGTACTTACTAGGAAGACTGCCTATAACTTGATATATAATGCATTCTCAAATGTTATAATTATGTTCAAAAGTCAGACACAAAATTAAGATAAATGCAGTGTGTCTGTCTGCTAAAATCAGATTTGTGGAGCTCCTGGAAGGTATACCCATATGCATTTTACACAAAATTTTGGGATATCGTCCCACCCTGCATTTCATTGTTGTCGATCAAAACACGTGAAATATCGCTTAAACACTAAATTATATCTACCACAAATTACCGAGTGCATCAGAATTTAGGTAATCCGCTGTGAAGAACGCTATTAAATTTGATCAAAATAAACATCTAAAATATCGACAAAAAAGGAGCTCCAAAAACTTGACTACAAAAGCTCCAAAGGACAGGTAGACGTACTGACGGACAGACAGGTAGACGGACGGACAAACAGACGGACGGACGTCGCGAAATCAATTCTCCTGCCGATTCTGAGTCGATCGGAACAATTTGAATGGTATTCATAATAAGATTTGTGGAGTTTACATATCAGACTTTAGGAAATCCTCACACAAAGAACGCTGTTAAATTTCATCACAATCGGTCCATAAACACCTAAGATATCGCTGAAACAATACTTACAAAATGTAAACAAAATTTCTTAGACACGTACTTTGGGCAATTTCCTGTACATCACAAGTAGTGTTTTGATAAAATTTTACAGAGTGCTTTGGGGAACCATTTCCTACAATCTGATATATAATATATTATCACATATACACCAGGAGTATAGTTTTTCTCTTGTTATTTAAAAGTGTGTTTCAATCCAAAATTTTAAAATTTTCTTCTAATTTTTGGTATTTTTTCGATATTTTCGGTGTTTATAAACCGATTTTAATAGCGTTCATTGCGGGAGAATTTCCTAAAATCTGGTATATAATTTATGTAAGTCCATCCTCCAGGGGCTTCAGAAACTTGATTTCAACAGACAGACGGACATCGCTTAATCTATTCTCCTCCCGATTCTGAGTCGATCGGTATAATTTTTATAGGGTCTACGATCACTAATAAAAAAAATTACAGACGGAATCACAAACTTATAATACCCTTTCACCTATTGGTGAAGGGTATAAAAAGGACAACCAGGTAGACGGACGGACAGACAGGTAGACGGACGGACAGACGGACACACGTCGCGAAATCTATTCTCCTGCCGATTCTGAGTCGATCGGTACAATTTGAATGGTATTCATAATCAAATTTGTGGAGTTTATATATCAGATTTTAGGAAATCCTCCCACAAAGAACGCTGTCAAATTTCATCACAATCGGTCCATAAACACCTGAGATATCGCTGAAAAAATACTTACAAAATGTCAACAACATTTCTTAGACACGTACTTTGGGTAATTTGATGTACATCACAAGTAGTGTTTTGGCGATATCTCAGTTGTTTATGGACCGCTTTTGATAAAATTTAATAACGTGCTTGACGTGGGAATTTCCTAAAATCTAATATAAAATTTATGTATGTCCGTGCTAAAGGAGGATGGTTTTTTCCTATTTCTGCATTTAATTTTTTCAACAAACATTCCCTAATGCGTACTTTGGGCAATTTGCGATACATCAAATTTAGTGTTTTGGCGATATCTCAGTTGTTTATGGACCGATTTTGATAAAATTTTACAGAGTGCTTTGGGGAACCATTTCCTACAATCTGATATATAATATATTATCATATGTACACCAGGATTTTCTTTTTGCCCTTGTTATTTAAAAGTGTGTTTCAATCAAAAATTTTAAAAGTTTCGTCTAATTTTTCGTATTTTTTCGATATTTTCTGTGTTTATAAACCGATTTTAAATTTAATAGCGTTCATTGCGGGAGAATTTCCTAAAATCTGATATATAATTTATATAGGTCCATCCTCCAGGGGCTTCAGAAACTTGATTTCAACAGACAGACAGACAGACAGACGGACATTGCTTAATCGATTCTCCTCCCGATTCTGAGTCGATCGGTATAATTTTTATGGGGTCTACGATCACTAATAAAATAATTACAAACGGAATCACAAACTTATAATACCCTTTCACCTATTGGTGAAGGGTATAAAAAAATATTCGAAAATCGCCTAAAGCCATTTACATTAAAATTTCATTATCATGCATAACAATTGGTTTTTAATGCAGTATAATCGCGCAAAAAGCGTCATAATGCATAATAACACAGTTATAATTGAAATGTGAAGCGTTACAACACAATACAATTTCACTATAATGCGTTATTACACATTATAATCGCCTAAAAGACATTATAAGACTTTATAATCACATTATAATGCGTTATAATAACGCACTCATATAATATAATAATATTATTAGCTTAGCATTATATACTTTGTAATAATAATGAATTCTGCGTACTTGAATTATCTTTACCCACTAGATCTCGCAAATCAGCTATAACAGTTTACATCAAAATTGCATTGTAATGCATAACAACTGGGTTTTAATGCAATATAATCGCGCGAAAAGCGTCATAATGCATTATAACACACTTATAATAGACATGTGAAGCGTATAACGCAATATAATTTCACTATAATGCGATATTATACATTATAATCGCTTTAAAAAAAAAATATAAGACTTTATAATCACATAATGCGTTATAATAACGCTTCCATATAATATAATATGATTAGTTACACTACATTGTCATCTGCATTATATGCCTTGTAATGCATTATTATTACATTATTTTACGTTATAGTTCATTATAATGCATTATAATTGCATTGAGTTATACTACACAACAATTACATTAAAATGCATTAAGTTATATTCTTCTTCTTCTGTTATCCTTGACTCCCAGTGGAGCATAGGGCCTCAGTTAAGTTATATTACAATATCATAATAATCGCATTATTATTCATTATAAAACATTATTATTACATTATAATCGTATTGTAATGCGTTATAATTGCTTTATAATACGTTATAATAATAATTGTCATAATGCATTATATACAATTGTAATCGGAATTTGAAGCGTTATAACACAATATAATTTCACTATAATGCAATGTAATTCGATTTTA
Organism: Stomorhina lunata; assembly: GCA_933228675.1. NCBI lineage: Eukaryota > Metazoa > Arthropoda > Insecta > Diptera > Rhiniidae > Stomorhina > Stomorhina lunata. Next base: position 142,627,580 of record OW121740.1, on the reverse strand, counting down.
ATGTGTTATATTATATTCTAATCGCATTATAATTTAAAATATACTTTGTAATGCATTACAATGCTTTATTATTCATTATACTGCATTGCAGTCGCCTTTTGGTTCGTTAAATTTCATTATAAACTGTTTATATAATACTTTCTCTTTCAGACGATAACGAGTACATGGCTTTTGGTATTTCACCAAACAAAGAGCGCAGTATTATGATTGGTTCCGATGTGGTCGTCAGCTGGGTGGATAGATTATCTGGCAAAGGTTATGCCATCGATTATTTCCTAGAAGATAAATCTCAATGTTCTGGCAAACGTGGCAGCTGTCCCGATATCAATATCGAAGATAACACTAACTCCATACGTTTACTTAACGCCGCCATGGTTAATGGCTATTCCATTGTCACCTATCAAAGATCATTGAATGCTACCGATAAATTGGATTTACCCATCTCTAGGAATGGTTTTGAAGCTATTGTCTGGGCTATTGGTCCATTGAATGAGCGCAAAGAAACATCATTCCATTCACATTTTAATAAGCGTACACACTACGTTGATTTCGGTCGTCAGCCAACGTGGAATTGTCCCACACCTGAGGGTCAAAAGCCGGGTGGTCAAGATGAGGAGGAAGAAGACGAAAACGAAAAAGGTTATCCACCGGCCACAAAACCTGTTAAAGGAGAAGGTGTGCCCGAAGAAGAATTCTATGATAATAACAGAGCTCAGGCTTTGCAAGGAGCAAATAGACGCCAGGAGATAACAAACACTAGATTAGGCCAAGGACGTCCGGTGCCCACACCCAAACCAGTTTTAAATGAAAATGGCGCTTGGGATATACCAGCTATTCAGTGTTATGAACCTGAAGATGGTGTGTTCTATGCACAAATGGGTCCAACTGGAGGCAAACATGGCTATTCAGCCATTACAGGTAATTATTAAGTTATTATTGTAATAAAAAACAACTTCCGAAATATAATATTTTATAGGACATGTTGGTTGGGGTATTTCCTGGTTTATTAACGGTCTTTTGATCCCCGAAATTCATGTTGTTCGTGGCAAGACTTATACTTTTGTTGTGGAAGGTGGTAATAATCCTGATGTTCCAGCCAAATACCATCCATTTTATATAACTGACGATCCAGTAGGTGGCTATGAACATAAACGTGAAGAAGAAAAGAAGGTAACGCTTATTATTTAAGAAATTGTTAATATTTCTTTAAAAATGTATTTTTTTAGAACATACGAATTTTTGCTGGTGTGCACAGATCACGTTCCGGCCAAGTCACACCCACGGGCGTTGGTCGCTTGTGCAACTGGACTCCCGATATTGATGGACCACCAGCCGATGACTACCAATCGTTTGGAGCCTATCAACGTACTCTGACTCTTAAATGTGACGCCGGTGAGCCTGGCGTTATAACCTGGAAACCAGACAATAATACACCCGATACTGTATATTATCACTGCTTCACGCATCGTTATTTGGGTTGGAAGATACATGTGCATGATACCTGTGATGACGCCCGTTTTGCAGCCTCGGAAACACATGCAGTTCGAGTGCCGGCACCCGTTGCTCAACAGGATGATGAAGTAGCAGAAGCATCTATACGTCATGAAACAAAGGTCAGCCCCAACGATAATTTTTTGTTAAAGCACCAAACAGATTTAATTAAGAATCACAATATGAACGGAACTCCGCCGAAATTAACTTTTGAAATAACAAAATCAACGGAAATTACTAAATTGATTTCAGATGGGATCCGAGCTGCTGAGGCTCTCGAGGATAGCATACTGAGGCAAAAACACCAACAACAGCAGCAACAGGCAGGTGGGTTAGTGAATCAAGGTTTGGCCAACAACTACTTAGTCAACAGCAATACAAACAAGAACAGCCCCAACTTTAATAGTGTCAATGGTAGTCCTTCAATTGGTACTAGTGCCTCCGCCTCCCCTACATCCTCTTCAAGTCATGATGCCTCTAAGACTTCACAAGCTGGCTCCCCTCATCCCTTGGTGCCACCACAGCAGCCACAAATATCTACACAACCTCCAGAAACTCTTCATGGAGAAACTAATATACAACCATATTTAAATTCATTACAATCCTCATCTTCATCATCACAATCACTCTCATTAGCACATAACAACAACAACAGACCAGTTTTATTAACCACCTCTCAATTACAATCACATTTAAACATGCCATTTAATAACTTTCATTATAATCCTGCACAGCCACAACATCATAATACTGCCAGCAATTTAACCAATAATTTAACTTCACAGAAACCTATAGGACTCTCAGAGTTCTTAAGGCCACCATTTAATGCTCCTCTTTTCCATCCTGTTAAGCTGCCAGGTCGTCGTCCATATCCGGGACCTATCAAAAAGGTACCTGCCTCCAAACCTGTTTTACCACAACAGCTACCCAGACATCCTCCCGGTCTAAATGGCCCAGTACCACAGCCTTCACTTATAGTCAATCACTATCGCAAACCTGTACCCACCCTATTAAGACCGTTCGTCAAAGAAAAACCTTTTCCCATACAACCTTTGGCAGCATCTGTTCTTTTATTGGGTCAACCCACCGAATTGACTAATACACGTAAAACAGACAACATAATTCATTTGGGCAAAAATCCTGCATTTCCAGTGCCCTATGCCGATCTGGTACCTCAAGGAAGTCTTTCAAAATCCGTTTACAATAAAAATTTACAAGAAAAATTAAAACCTAAACCAGTTTCTCCACCCAAAGCTGCAGTTGGTAACATAAAATCGCCTGAATCTACAACCTCAGCGACAAAAACCACCAGTGGTCTTAATCCCGTAGGTGTTTTCAAGGAACCTTTTGACATGCAGGAAATAAAAGAAGAGCCTACTGCCGCTGAGCTAGCCACTATGAAACCTGCGGTAAATGAGGGCTTTAAGCCCGATACAGTAGTAGTGGAAAGTGGGTTTAAGCCTATACTTAGACAAGATGGACCTATGCCACCACCAGAGGTGGTAGAACAAATTGCAAGTCGACGTGAAGATCCTGGTTTAGAAATTGATGAGGCTATGGAAACGGATACTCTCTTCTTGACATCTCAGCAGCAAACCGAGACCCAAAACTTTGAGCCCATGTTTATACCTTCTCCACCAGACAGCACAAATGCCACCATCATTATACGTAAATCCTCGGGACTTCAAAATCTAAATAAAAAACCTCTAACTTCAAACTTTAAAGATTTGGGTTATAACAAACCCATAAGTTCGATGCTAAAATCCACCTTAAATCTACCAGAAACAGCTAAGTTAAGAAATGCTTCACTAGAAGATATACTCCAGGAGTCAAGTGAACAGGATATTGAAGGAAATAGTGGAGAGTCAAAACAAAATAACTTGCAAGAAACAACAAGTGAAAATTCACAAACAACAAAACCTAAAAAAGTTATTATTAAGGAGATTGAGGATATTTATCAGTCTGATGAGTATCTGGATATGGAAGACTTACCAAATGAAGGAAAACTTAAACTCATAGCAACAAGTTCAGAGAAAAATCCTAAAGAGGACCCAACAACTCAAACAGCTACTAAAAGTGAAACGATTTTAAAATTAAGTAAAACTAATACAAAAGATAAATTTGATTTAGCTGATATTGAATTTGATAATGATTCAAATGTTGAAGAATCTAAAATTACCGAAAAAGAACTCAATGATGACGATGAATATTTATTCGATTTGGATCAACCCGAGGCTCAAGCTAATGAGCGTGTTGATACCTATTATTTGCCACCCGATAATCGTAAAATACCACATGCCAATATACCCAGTGGTTCTGTAATAACCTATGATGGTAAATCGGTAATAGATAGTTCATTGGTCTTGCCGCCCAAATTAGATAAAGAAAGAGAAGATGATGTTTCCTCATCTCAAGCTCGATTTTTCGGTAATGGTAGACAGGGACTTTCAAAGTTGGAACAGTTAATAAGGAGTACACCCCAGGTGGTACCATTTCGTGGTGAAATACCACCTTTATCACCCGATTTAAGTCCCGAAACAACACAGCGTTCATTTCAAACTAACACAAAGTTTAGTTCATATTCATCGCCCTCATCTTTGAGACCATCACAATCAACAAAATTACAAATTTTAAAAAACAATTAGTACCACATCAATAATCATTTAAACATCATCATTATAGATCCATCTTTCATCTGAATAATCTCATAGAGGCATTAGATTTGTTTCTCTTTTTTTCTACTTATTTTTTAGTCTTTATAGGCAACAATCACTATCTATCTCGCTCTACGCTCCATCATCCACGAAATACTTAGTAACTTGCCATCATCACTGAGAAGGACGGAGGCCTTCCACTTTAATATGTAATAATAAATAATTAACAGTAGTAATTAACCAATTCATATACAAATTATTAATTATATTTATACATTTAAGCTCTCTTCGCCTTTTTTTTATTATTTTGTAAACATGATATTTTCATGCAAATTTATCTATTTTATTTTTGAAAATTTTTAAATATAGAACAAATTGTGTGCTAGATATAAAGTTCATATATGCGAAAATATGCAAATATATGCACTTTATATTATTCATATATTTAATTATAAGAAATTATACTTTACCTTTGAAAATAAAAAACAAAATATTGTTAAAATTAAAATTATTATTATCTTCTTATTATAATTAGTGACGTTAGGACCACGCCATAAAATCACTGTTTTGTCCGCCTAAAAATCAAAAATAAGTCAATTTCTATTAGGGTCAGTTCAGAAATCTCCTGTTCAGTTTCAAATCATAAATGATCCACTTATGTTAAAAACGTTATCTCCCCCGCCTCTCCTACTTCACAACTTGATCTCAGTCATATCATTGAGGAAGAGAGTTTTACCCATCCCTTTATCTCCGCCCATCCCTAGTGAATCTTGGGTGAATAATTTCTATCACATAATATACATATTTTTTAAGCTTCTTGTTTTCTCTAATGAACCACTTATACCACAGGTTGTGGGAGTCAAGAAAATCTTGGTTATAAATTAGGCTATAGCGCCTAAACGATTACGAACGATAGAGTATGGCACGGAGCACTTCTATCGAAACTTAATAACTTCTGTCGGTTTATATCGAGCTTCCTAAGAGATCGCACTATATTAGTTGTTATAGAGATGGGTTTTCTTCAAACGAGTTCAAGATTAATTCAGGGGTACCACAAGGCCTTGTTCTTTCACCTTCTTCTTCTGTTATCCTTGACTCCCAGTGGAGCATAGGGCCTCAACCATCCTTTTATATCGAACTCTATTGCGAGATGTTAAGCATACATCATTCCATGAATAGTTTGCTGCTCCTACTCTTTCACCTACTCTATTTCTAATCTTTATAAATGACCTTCTATCAAACTTTCAATCCTATCTAATCTTTTGCAGATGATAATAACATTTCCCATTCATATTCATTCAATCGTAGGCCAAGCCTCCTTGAGTTTAGCGCTATGAGACAAAACATGAATAAATCATTAAACCGCGATTTAGAAACAATTTTAATACGCGGAAAACTCAATGTTGTATGCTTACGTATAAACGCACTTCAAGCCATATTACTTCATCTGTATTAATTGCTGAGGAATCAGACGCTCTTCATGTTTTAGGCATGAAAATTCAATTTGATGTCCGTTGGAAAAACATATATTTCAAGTGTCAAAAGAAGCATTCAAGTGCCTCTTTTTTCTAAAACGGTGCAAGAGATATTTCACTTCATATGTTCTCCTTACTATTTACGCCACCTACATCCGACCGAAAATGGAATACAACTCTCATGTATGGGCCGGTGCTTAAAAGTCTATTTTGGAGCTTTTCGACCGAGTGCAGGAAAGGGCGAAAGTGCTCATCGGTGACAGTAGGGTATCCAACTCTATTGATTCATTTCCGCTGCAAAAAATGCATTTTTCACTTTTCAAAAATCTAATCATGCCATTTTATAGAGAAGAATCTGTCAATATATAGAAAAAATGTGAAACAAAAATGTATGGTAAAATTATTGAAATTTAAAGACTTATGTATCAAAGATATTTTAACTGTCAAAATGTTATCAATTTTATTTAAGTCTGAGATCTTGTTTTTGTTTAAAAGAAAAAAAGTTTATTGCATACGTAGTTTGGGAGATATAAGCGCATCAAAATTGTCCTATAAAATTCAGCATTGGCTGGCTGTTTTCGTTGGAGAAAAAGTCAGTAAGCTCGGTTTACCTCCGTGCTCTCAGTATAAAAAAAATGAAAGGGAAAAGGCCTTTCTTTCGAATTAGCTAAAAAAAAAAATCAATCAATCTTTTGAAAAAATCAAAATTTAGTAAAAAAGGTAAGGAATACTTAAATTTTTAATCAAATTGCAGTTATTAATCCTAACATTAGTTTAAATTACATTAACTTGAGATTTACGAAGTGCCTCTAGGAGTCTACGGATTTAAATAAAAATTAGTAGAGTTCTTTCTTGGATCAACTAATAGGCATGTGACGAATTTCACTAAATTTTATTGAGAAGTTCGCCTTATTCATTGAAAATAAAAATACATGAAATAATAGGGGTCCAAGGCAGGTACCCCAAGAAGTCGACGGATTTCAACCAAAATTAGTATAGCTCTTTCTAGGATTAAAAGTGTGCCGAATTTTATCAAATTCTATTGAAAATTGCGGTTTATACATTGAGAAGGAAAATAAGTGAAAAATGACGAATTTCAACCAAAATAAGTACAGCTCTTTTTTGGGTTAAAAAATAAAAGTGTGCCGAATTTTATCAAAGTCTATTGAAAATTGCGGATTATACATTGAGAAGGAAAATAAGTGAAAAAATGGGGGTGCAAGGGAGGTACACCAAGGAGTAGACGGATTTCAACCAAAACTATTAGAGCTCATTTTTGGATCAAAAAATAGAAGTGTATCAAATTTGATCAAATTCTATTGAAAATCGCGTTTTGTACAATGAGAATAAAAATAAGTAAAAAAAATGAGGGTCCAAGGGAGGCAACCCAAGGAGTTGACGGATTTCAACCAAAAGTGAAAAGTGAAAAAATGGGGGTCCAAGGGAGGTACCTGAAAGAGTAGACGGATTTCTTATCTATATAAAATTAAATAAGTGTGCCAAATTTCATCGTTGTAGGATCACTCCTTATATTTTTTTGCAGTTAGATGTATGAAGAAATATCACTGTGCGTCGCAATGTGGGTAGTAAGTTTACTTGCACACCAGTCAGATTTGGCTTTGTATGAGAAAAAGCTGACAGAATTTAAATTGATACAACCTAACCGTACCATTAAAGCTGAATTCACCCATTTTGTTCGAAGAAAATTTTCGTCCGGACAAATTTTTTTTATATGTAGTTTGAAAGAGAGCTGTCAAACTACATATAAAAAAAATTTTGTCCGGACAAAAATTTTCTTCGAACAAAATGGGTGAATCCCGCTTAAGTTTACAAAAATTTTGAAAATTTGTTTAAAATTTAAGTCTACTTTCACACCAGTCAGGTTTGGCTTATCAAGTCTTGAGTTTGTATGAAAAAAACTGACAAAAGTTGAATTTGATATAAACCTGACAGTACTATCAAGTTTACGAAAATTTTGAAAATTTTTATGAAATTTAAGGTAAACTGAAAACTGAACGTAAATTCAGGTTCAAAAGAAATTTGAAGAAAGATTGTTCAATTAAACCTGATGTGTGTGAAACAGCACTAACATTCTTGTTTTTCTAATCTATTGCAAGGGCAGTACGACACACTTACAACCAAGGCATATATATTGAAGGTAATTTCACTTGCTTTCATTAAATTTTAATAAGGGTTTTTGGAGTTTGTTTTTCTACGTCATATCAAATATAACGTTACCACATTATAAAAACTATTTTCTTGTTTTTTTGGAAATTTTTTAAAAAAATGTGTAATGTGTACAATATAAATTATACATGAACAAATGTTGTTAAAACGAAGAATCTCAAACTCTAAATTGTTCGCTTAAGCCAATAAAGTACTAGCTTGAAATGAAATACGCAAACAGAAATAAAAATGCATCAGATGCAAACTGAATTGAAGAGGAAAAACGTAGCCAAGCAGACTCATAAAAGAAATCCTTTTCGCAGCAAGGGAAGGTTATTGTCAGGATTAATCATATGATCAATAACACAATTAAAAGCAATGATATTTGATATATGATATAAAATTTTAGTAGAAGTACAAAGTGTCAGAAATCCTTATAATATTAGCTACGGCCTATAAACATGCCCGTAAAGCACACAAAAGTATAAACTCATCATCATACTCTAGTTCTTATCATACTCTAGAAAACAGGAATATAAAATGTGCTTTTTCTTTTTAAACATCTACAGCATCAATACAATTTAGATGGTTTAATTGGTTTAAATAATTAACAATTAGAAATTGACGACTTTTGTTTTTGATATTTTCCAATTGCGCGCTCCGAGATTCTTTCATCTACCAAATTTAATGGAAAGTTCCTAGAGCCAAATAAGGAGGCAACAAAGACCATGCCCCTGTTAAAGAGTGATGTTTTTAGAGTTATAATAATATTTTTAGACTTAAAGTATATTCAAATATATTAATGGAAGTACGCCATTAAGGGACTCAGCAGGGAAACAATAACACCATTAAAATTGGGCAGGGACATCTTTCGTAATCGAGAAGGATTTGTCGGATGAGGAAGTATTCGAAAAAGTAAATCGAATTTTCAGAAAGCGGTTTTGCATCATAGTGACTCCATTAATTTAAATTTTTTAACACAACTTCAATTTCTCAGCATTATAGTTGATAGTGCAGCGCATTTCCTCTAAAAAAAACAACCAATAAAAATACTGATAATGAGGATGAGATTAAGCTACTAAATTGAGGTCCTGTACTAAAGGATGATGAAAACAATGTTTGCTAAAAAGAGATCCACTTTTTCTGCAAAAAACGTAAAATATTATTTCTATTTTGCTATTTTTTTAATTTTTAACCTTTTTGATTTTTGAAATAATTTTATTTCGAATTTTTTTTATTAATTTCTAATACTTCAAATTTCAGCTGTGACTACAACATGAGCTATATGTCTTTTTTAGAAATAAAAAAACTAAACAAAAATGAATTATGTGTTCATGCCATCCAGCTTTATTTCTCCACAAACAATTAGATAATGGTTAAACAGTAAGATATGTGGACGCATATGCAACAAAAAGTAAATTGAGCAATAAAAAAAGTGTTTAAATTTTTACACATAACTCATATTGTCGACGCAGCGATGAATAAAAAGGGAAAACATAACTTAATATGGTAGCTTTATTTCTATTGAAATGTCAGAACCCTTAAAATTGTCAGAAAGTGAAATTAAATTTAGTAACTTAAAGTGAAATTACCTTCATTACAATCTACCTTGCTTACAACATTGTTTCAGCAAAAAAAAAAAACACCCAATGTAAACGAATCTTGAAACACAAAGGGACAGCAAAAGAAAACGTCAAAATATTTGAGGGGACATTCACCCTCCTGTGAATTGGCTATAACAATAAAAGCTCTAAATTAATAATTTACGAAATTTTGAGTTGTACTAAAAAAATTACAAACAACTGTACTGCAATAATCATTCCTAATTTTTCGTTTTGCTGTTTGAAAAGAAAAGGGATATATCAAATTTAGCATTCAAAATCATTTTATGTCATTTACTATCCAGATGCATCTTCGTCTTATTTCATATTTGCAGCACTGGGCACTGTTGCTCAATGTAATTTCACTCTAGAAAACCAAACTTCGATAAACTTGTCATAAAAATCGCTACATCAGCATCATTAGTCATCACGTGTATTCGTCAGTAGATGCAGTGAAAAGGTGGATAAGTAAACACGATAATTGACAGAGAATATAGGAATTAACAGAAAACGAAAAAAATAATGTCGGAATTCAAACATTCGGTAAAAGTGCCCACCCAATATAGGAAGACTGCAGCAATTTTAAAAACTGCCTTGGAAAATCGACAAAAGTCATTAAAATCTTTAATTTATGAAGAAAAACATGCTGTAAGTATAAACAAAAATTAAAAGCTAGAGAAAAACACGTGTTAATTTCCACAAATTGATCATTGCAGCGCATTGGTAGCATGCAAGCAGTCCTAAAACTTTACACTGAAAATCGTGGAGCCATAGATAATGCTATAGAACAAACAAAAATTCTAGAAGATAATCCTCGTTTGAGTCCGGCTTTGTGCAAAATTTTGGTAACGGAATTAATATTTGGACGCAAAACTTTAAACGGCGATTCTAAGCCAGTACAAACAGTGCGTGAATATCGGGAGCGCCTATCAAAAGCATTGGGTGTCGACGCCAACTCAACTGAAAAACCTGTGACCAAGGCAAAAGGCAAGATTTTCTTAAATATTTATACAACAAGAATTTGAAGGAAATTGAGATAACAATGGGCAAAAATAAACTTAATGTTAATGCCAAAGACGATGACGCACATTTGTTGGAACGAGTACAAGAAGACAATAATTTGACAACTGTTAACCAGGCACTTGAGGATGGGCATGAAGAAGACACTAGTACCTCAGCCTATTTGTGGCTTTTGGTATTTTCCTTCTTAATGTTTACTTTTCCATTTCTCACCTTTTACGGTGTTCGTTCTTGGCTAAATGAATCTTTTGACTTCAGCACTTTTGAAGTAAACTGTTTCTCTGTTCTGGCCGCTGTAATCGTAGTCAACTTTATTATTTGTTTATACGTTTACAAAGGCTTCTCGGAAGGCGGTAGAAGATCAGCTACCGCCAAGAAGGATGATTAATTATAGCCATTTCTTAAGTCTTACTTTAGTTCTCTTTAATTTGAAACATCAAATTTGAAATAACCTCATTCCCGTTTTATAAATAAATCATCTATTCAATATTTAAATAAATTAACTAAATGTCTTTTATTCTTCTGTAGATCGTAAACCTCGTTATGTTCGAGTTAATACAAATTTGCTTAGTATGGAAAATGTCCATGACATGTTGTCAAAAGAAGAGTTTCGCCAAATCGAACGTACCTTTGAGAATTATGAAGATTTCTTAAAGGCTGTTCAGGATCTGGCTGAAGAGGAATACATGCTAGATATGCATGTGGATAATCTCTTGATATTTCATCCAAAGAATAAACATTATTTGGCTTGTCATCAGTATACAAAAGATAAAAAGTTTTTGCTGCAAGATAAGGTGGGTTAAAAACTTTAAATACAATATATTGTATATTATATGTTTCATAAATCAATCCTTTCTAGGGCACCTGTTTGGTAGCAGAACTTTTGCGTCCTCCTGTAGGTGCTACCGTCTTGGATATGTGTGCTGCACCTGGTATGAAAACCATACACACTTGCAATGTTTTACAAAACCAAGGCACCATCTATTCTATTGAACAAAGCCCTCAACGTTATAATATACTCTGTGAAATGACTAAAAAGTCGGGTTGCACTATAGTTCAACCAATTAAGGCTGATGCTTTAACCATAACTCCCGATATGTGTCCTGGTGTTGAGTATATACTTGTAGATCCCTCATGCACAGGTTCGGGTATACAAAATCGCTTGTCACTCGACACGGAAGAAAAGAATCCCCAACGTATACAAAAATTAGCGGGTTTACAAATAAAAATGCTTAGCTATGCCATGTCTGCATTTCCGGATGTTAAGCGTATTGCTTATTCTACCTGTTCCCTGTACGAAGAAGAAAACGAACAGGTTGTCCAGAAGTGTTTACGTTTAAACCCAAATTACAAGCTGCTGAGTGGCAAAAAGGCTCTGCGTAACAAATGGCGTAGTGTTGGCAGTACAGATTATAAGAATATTGGTAAAAATTGTATTTATACACGACCAGATGAGGATTTGACTGAGGGTATTTTCATAGCTATATTCGAGAAATGTAACAGCTCCGGAGATGAATGAATAATTTTATTCCTTAACTCGTTTAATGATTTTATTTTAAGAATTTTATATTTTGTATGATAATTTTACAAATATTTACATGAGATTTATGGTTGAATAAACAAGTTTATTTGAATTTAAATTTTATTTGGCGATTATCTAACTCATTCGACAACCAATTACTTATATTTGAGCGTCTTTCTTTTCTTGAACACAATTGATATTTAATTGTTGATCATGATATATAGAACAATTTAATCATATATCGAATATCTCTTTACATCTAGTTGATCATTATATCAGGACCAGTGGCGAACACTAACATTCGAATAAAGAAACAACTATTTGATACAATTAAACTTTTGTAAAAAAAAATATTAAAAATAGGTTTTATCGGATTAAAAAGTCTGCTTACAACAAGCAAGAAAGTGCTATGTACTGGTAAGGTGGACCCAGACTAATATTTCTACATACACCACCACATAATTATTCAGGCATGTCACAAAATCCATTCGAAATTGAAACCATTCAATTCCGATAGAAATATATAATGTTCTATAATTCCGAAAAATTCCACTTCCGATCGAAATTGAGTTCTGAGACATGGCTGATTATATCCTTTCCACCTATAGTGGTGAAGGGTATAAATATACTGTTTATTGAAAAAAATTTGTTTGAAACAAGTAAAAAAGTGCTATAGTCGGTCAAGCCCGACCATACGATACCCTTCACCCCTAAGGTGAAAGGTGTTTTCTTCCTGTATAAAGACAAATATTTGCTAAATTTTGCCATCATACAAACATTTTCTCAAAACTTATACATTTAAGCTGTTTCCGTCATTTGGACTTATATGAGAGCTAGGGTCAAATGTGGACCGATTATTACAGTTTTTACAAAAAAAATTGTATGCAAAAAATAAACTCAAAATTCTCATTATCTTCAGATTTATGAGCGTTTTAGAGATTTTTGTCTCATTTAGTGCGTTTTGACAGAAGAGTTTGTATGGGAGCTATGTTCAAATGTGGACCGATTTCAACGAAATTTGGTACATTGATTTTGTTTTACATAAGCAGTATTTGTTTTAAATTTGTGACCAAAATATCAATTCCGGAAAGTGAGACCTATAAGAGGTACCATAAATAATGGACCGATTTTAACGAATTTCAATAGCTATAGTCCCACGATCAAAAAATGATTTATGCCAAATTGTATCTAATTATTTTTAGAATTGCGACCTGTAGTTTGATTACATGGTCAGTCAGCCGTCCAGCCAGATGAACGGACGGACATCGCCAAATCGACTGAGTGATTCTAAGCCTATTGGTATACTAAAAGGTGGGTCTAAGACAAATATTTCTTTGCGTTACATACATATTTCAGCACAAACTTTTAATACACTTTCCACTTATAGTGTTAAAGGGTATAAATACGAAATATATACAGAAGTAGAACATGGCTGATAAGGACCCATTGGAAACAAAATCACTTAAAGCAAAAGAAGAAAAAATTAAAACACATCAAATTTCAAATGTTCAGTAATATAAAAAAAATACATTTATTTAAATAAAAAGCGTAATGTAATTATTACAAATCGTTTTAGTTGAATGGTTCATTTTTAATTTAAGCGACACTACAATATAACATAACTTTTCATGAGTTATGTATACGAGTGATTAAACTGTATATAAATTATTTTATACATAAATAGTAAAATATTATTACTTATAAAAAAATATTTAAGAGTTTTAATTGAAAATTAAATAATATTATCAAAAAAAAAACACAATTTTGTAATTTAAATCGATAATTTCAAGAATACAAACAAAAACGTATAGAACCGAAATGTTCCTTCAATATTAATTATGTTATATAATTTCTATAAAACGAAATCTTCCGAAAAATCTTGAATCATTGAAGATTATTTTGATAAGTCAAATATTATTTTCATTTAGGATAATTAAGTTAAAATCTCTTTTTAAATAGTTAAAGGTAATTTAATTGATAAAACATAAATTGTTATTGAATTAAGATAAATAAAAAAAAAAACAAAAACTTAAAACGAATTCTCTTTTGATCAACAAATAGAGAAATACAAATTTGATTTCTTTTAAAATTAATTTTATAAAATATTTTATATTTTTTGTAATTTTTAAAATTCATAATAGGATAATTATTTTGAAGTTAAATTGAATAATCAAAGAAATTATATAAAAGTTATGTAAAATAGTGAATTGAAAATTAAACAAATTAGTTTTTGTTTAAATTTTTGTAACTGTTAATCTTGTATATAATTAATTTGTAATATTTTTATGAACATTTTGAATTTTTTTAAAACTTATCATCTAATAACGATAACGCATCTAGCGTTTTAATTGATTCAAATCTAAAATTTAAAATTCATTTAAATTTTGGAACATGTTTCTTGAGTTGTATGTTTTATATCAAATTAAGTTGATATATTTATCAGTTAACTCTTAAAACGAAACGTTAAAATCAAGACAATTTGATTTTGTTTATACTTTCATTTGTTGCTTGTAATAGGTAGTGCCTTTAGCTAAACGGAACGATTCCGCTTTGATGGCATCCTCCATTGTTATAATGGGTTTCTGTGGACAATACTTGACAGTATGGGCCATATCACCGGATGCTTTGCAAATTGGACATATATATGTTCTTAGTTTGGGACAGAGTACTCTGCCCAATGAATCACGCACGGCATGAGATTTTACAACGGCTTCTGGTTCATTGTTGTTCTCACAGAAAACACAATGTTTTGCCGAAGACTGTTTAAGAATTAATATAAATATTAAATAAATATTTTTAACAAAATATTTAAAAATAAGCAAGTACTTACATATTTTTCATTTTTAGTGCCATTGTTATAACGTTTTGGCATTTTCTTTTGATTAGAATTATAATCCATATTAACGGCTGCAGCAGCAGTGGCCGCTGCAGCGGCAGCAGCTGCGGCTGTTACCGCATTAGAATGCTGTTGCATATGTGTGGGCAACATTTTCCAAAAGTTATTATTAAAATTAATATTTAAATTGTGTTGTTGCAACTGATGCAATTGCTGTTGATTTAATGCAGCGGCTGCCGCCATAGCAGCTGCTGCTGCATTTGTATTTGTTGCAATTCCGCTATTTATTTGACCTTGTCCATTTGTAGTTGAATTAGGCAAATTAACGGAATTTATTCCAGCAGATGCAGAACTATTGGATAAATTCATACCCAATTGATAACGATTTAGTTCATCACAAATATAACCATTACAAGCAAAATCTTGCATCACATCATCAACAACTGTTTGTGGTGGTAACTGTTGATGATGATGAAGATGCTGTTGTTGGTGATGATGATGTTGTTGTTGATTATGATGTTGTTGATGCTGTTGTTGTGGACTAATAGCGGAGGTTTCTATAAGGAATTTGTAGCAAAAATGGTTGAAAGAAAATTAATATGAATTTTTATAGCAGGTTTTCTTAAAGTTCTGAAAAAATATGCATGTGGACTGTTTTTTCAACATTTAAATCGACTGAGGATGTGATTCTAAGTCGATTACATACATACACAATTAACACGACATTCCAATTGGAACAATGGATACTTCTCTCAGACAATAAGCTGCATCCGATTCTATATTTAGACTCATTAAAAGGGGCCTAAGTTTTAACATCGGCTCCGAACGGCAAATGCTTTAGTTTGAGAACTTTTTCATAGCCTAATACTCAATAACCAGTGGCTAGCTGAACCGGTTTTTTTGAAAATGTATTTTTTTAAGTCGGTCTGACCAGGAATCGAACTTGGAACCTCTGGAATGCTAGGCGGTTAAATAACCTTCTATACTAAGTCGATTGGTATACTTTCTATTCGTTATTAAAGAGCACAAAATTATTATACCCTTTCCACCTATTTTTGACATTATCTATAGATACCTAACCTACAATTGGCCTTGTACCCCTCACCACTAAGGTGAAAGATGTTATTTTTCCTGTATAAAGACGAATATTTGCTAAATTTTGCCATCATACAAACATTTTCTCAAAACTTATATATTTATGCTATTTCCGTAATTTGGACTTATATGGGTCAAAGGGTCAAATGTGGACCGATTATCTCGAAATTTGGCAAATTGATTACAGTATGCAAAAAATAAACTTGAAATTCTCATTATCTTTAGATTTACGAGCGTTTTAGTGATTTTTGTCTCTTTTGGTGCGTTTTTAAAGAAGAGTTTGTATGGGAGCTATGTTCAAATATGGACCGATTTCAACGAAATTTGATACAGTGATTTAAGTTTACATAAGCAGTATTTGTTTTAAATTTCATGAAATTTTAGATACCTATGGGAGGTACCTAAATAATGGACCGATTTTGATGAATTTCAATAGCTATGGTCCCATTATCAAAAAAATGATCTGTGCCAAATTTCATCAAATTATCTTTAGAACTGCGACCTGCAGTTTGATTACGAGGCTTACATGGGGGATCCAGCCAGCCAACCAGACGGACGGACGAACATCGCTAGATCAGAAAGTGATTCTAAGCCTATTGGTATACTAAAAGGTGGGTCTAAGACAAATATTTCTATGCGTTACATGCATCAGCACAATCTTTTAATACAATTTCCACCTATGGTGGTGAAGGGTATACAAAATAAAAGGAATCAGATATAAAAAATCTAATGGATTTATAAATGTGTATTAAACATATCAATTTTTTTTTTATTTTTTGATATGTTTTTAATTAAAATGTTGATATGTTAATTAAACAATTTGTATCTATTTGTTATATAAATTGATCATTCTTTGTACTTAGTATTTTAGTTGTGACTGTAGATAAACATTCAATCTAACCTCAAAAAATTTCTGTAAGTTAAGAAAACTTACAGACTATAACTTAAAGTCTGTTAAAATTAACATTTCTAAGATTCTTAGAAAAAGGAAATAAAATAGTTTTTCTTCTGAATAAAATCAAAAATATTTCCCCACCAGGAGGCGTTCTAATGAAATAAGCATTTCCTAGAATTTTGAAAGCACTTACCATTTGAATAGGCCGAAAGCATAGCAAACATTTTTAGAGATTTAGAAATTTCATCTTCCTGTTGTTGCTGTTGGCTAGCTGTCGGACATCCTCCTTTATTACCACTGACATTATTAACAGCTGAAACTTGTTGTGGATTTATACCGGCCACCGCCGCTTCCATATTCAAATGGTGTTGGGCCAGAGCTACAGCTGCCAAGTGTTGCTGATGAGCCGCCAATAATTGTTGCTGCTGCAAGACTGTCAAGTTCTCAATACCTCCTCCCATACCGAAAACACATCCTGGTGGGGATGAAGATGTTGACGATGTTGAGGTATTAGAAGAACTGCTGGCGGATGATGTGGGCGACATAGGCATTGGTGATGTAACACTCGACATTGTAGGTGAAATACTGGGTGACGATGTTGTGCCAGCAGCCAATGAGGCACAAGTCTCCAAATACATTTCCTGGAAGCATTTCATGTTGAAGCTATTCAGATCTAATAAATTACTAAAAGCTTCAGCAGATTGCTATAAAGGAAAAAAAATATACGATCATTTATATTTAAAAATTAGCGAAAACTTAAAGAAATTTAAAATTTATAACTGTTCTTCTAAAATCTTACCTTTTTTGCTTCTGGGCTGCTGCGGTACATGACGTCACTCTGGCTTTATTTCTTTCTTCGGGGCTTAATATTCCAACAACAAGATCCGTTAGATTTTATTTTCTTAAAAATTTGTCGATAAAATTTTGCAATTTTTCGTAAAGGTTAAAGAATCTTTATAATTAAATTATTTTGTTTAAAACAATATTTTTGGATTTTTATTGCGTTTTCTGTAGCGCAGCTTAATTTTTTTTTTAAATATTTTTACCGTGCGCTATGTTTGTCGTTTTTGCAAATCTGTAAAATCCGATTGGTATTTAAATTCCATAGAAAAAGGGATTTTATAACTGCATTTTTATGGCTCAGTGTTGGTTAATGATTTGTTATGGGATTTTTATTTTTGTCACAAATAGATTCTAATCGATTATAACAAGAAATCGATAAAAATGTAAAAAATAAAAAAGTTATGTTTAATATAACAAAATCATCGAAATTTTATTAAATATTTTTCATTGAAAATTTTTAATTAAAAAAAACCTTTAAATTTTTCAATATAATTTTTTTTTGTAATAACCTTTTGATTTTCTATAAGAATTTTTGATAGAGAAATATTTTCAATATTTTTCAAGTTTTCTGCTTAAACGGAATAGTTTTTAATAGGTATTTTTTTCAAATAAACATTTTTAGACTAAAAAATTTTTCTATATAAAATTTTTTGATTAAAAAATTATCGATAAAAATTTTTTTGAAATAAATTACGTATTGAAAATTTTCGTTAATTTTTTTATGAAAATTATATAATTGTAAAAAAAATCAAACGGTATAAAATATTTCTATAGAAAAATTATTGATGTAAAAACAATTTTTTTTTTTTAAATAAATTGCATATAAAAAATTTTGGTTACAATTTTTTTATGAACATTTTTTTAATTAAAAAAATACAAGTTATAGTCGGTAAATCCCGACCATACTCTCTTTTCCTGTATTCTGTTATCCTTGACTCCCAGTGGAGCATAGGGCCTGTATAAAGACAAATATTTGCTAAATTTTGCCTTTATGCAAACATTTTTATTTGGACTTATATGAGAGCTAGGGTCAAATGTGGAACAATTATCTCGAAATTCGCCAAATTTATAACAGTTTTTACAAAAATTCTATATGCAAAAAATAAACTCAAAATTCTCATTATCTTTAGATTTACGAGCGTTTTACTGATTTTTGTCTCATTTAGTGCGTTTCGATAGAAGAGTTTGTATGGGAGCTATGATCAAATGTGGACCGATCAACGAAATTTGGTACAGTGGTTTTGGTTTCATAAGCAGTATTTGTTTAAAATTTCATGAAAAATATTAGTATTTGTGGCCAAAATATCATTTCCGGAAAGTGGGACCTATGGGAGGTACCACAAATAATAGACCAATTTTGGTAGGTAAATATTTCTATGCTTTACATAAATCAGCACACATTGATATAAATTTTTGTTTTTTTTTAATTTTTCAATATAAATCTTAGTGCAATACACTACAGTAAAACTTTTTAATTAAATGTTTGATGTCCCAAAATTTTGATAAACCTTTTTAATAAAATTTTTTCATAGACAAATTTTCGAAAAAAAATTTTTGACACAATTTTTCAAAAGAAAATTTTGTTATAGAAAATTTGTTATAAATTCGATATAAATTATTGTAATTTATGCTATAGAATATTTTCTGTAGAACATTTTTTAATAGAATTTTTTGAATAAGTATCATAGAATAAAATTTTTATAAAAACTTTTACGCAATGTAAAATTTTGGTACTAAATATTTTCATAGAAAATTTTCTATAGAAAGTTTTCGATATAAAATATGAGGCAATTTAAACCATGACTTTTTATAAGACTTTTTTCAAGATTTAACAGCATGATTTTTTAGTTTGTTGGCAAACGGGCTTGAAAAACATAAGGTTTATAACTATGTTGTATGTTTTCATGATCTTTTTTTGACATTACTTTTAAATTTATTCTAAATGCCATATGAAATCCCATAATTGCTTTACGTTATTTCGTTATTTCAAATGTTTCTTTAAATTACTGTTTTCTGGCCAGAGTGAAACATATACAAAAGCTCACAGTTGTGTCAACTTTTACATTTAAAAAGCATCTGTCACTTTTTTGACAAATGATAACACTGGTGACAGTGACATTTAAGCAGGCATGAGTTTGGTAGAAAATTAGTAGAAAAAATATTTCTACCATACGAACAGGAAGAAAATTACATAAATAGTAATTCATTGAGAATTTTATGTACAAAAATATTTAAAATATAAATAAAAGCTAAGTGTACAATAGAAATTTTCCAAAATGGTGAGTAAAGCTATGATATTTTTGTGAAAATCTTTGGAAGCAATGAGCAAAGTCTTGTGAAAATTCTAAAACTATATTGTATGTGAACAGTGGGCTATGAAAATAATTTGTATCTTTAAATTTTTAGTACAAATTTTTGACTTTGACCAGAGGCAATAAGAGCTTATTCGTCGGAAGACAATGCCTGCAAGTGGTACAGAACCAGGTAAGTAATGGATTTTTAATATTCTCGTTTAGAACTGTTTATGCAGACGGTATGTCTATCTAATGAATATACCATACATCAATGAAAGTTATCAAATTGTACGGGTCTTATAAGCGTAGAATTGTGGACTGATGCCCATCTTAACGTATACTAGAGGAGATAGACTCACTTTCGATGTCTGTCCAGCTAAATGGCCTGCCTTCCCGATTTTCCCCAGATTTTAGCCACTCACAGTATACAGTACTTAAATGACATATATTTACAACCTATTAAGGTCATGTTTTAGAATTATATGCACTTCGATCTTCTGCGCTTTTCTCTAATTTCGTAGGTCAAGCTTTGAAAATTTTCTTTTACTTGGTCTTTAATTTAATAATTTAGCCCGACGTCAGTATGGTATTGCATTTTAAAAATAGAACTCCCTAAAGCTAATTTCCTTCGAATCGGTCCATGGTTCATTGGGAATTTTATGTACAAAATCGAATAGATAAAATTCTTTTATCGCAGTGTTTCAACATCTTCTTTTTATACCGCTAAATGTTAAGGGTGACCCACCACAAGGTATAATTTATGACTCACGTAAATAACCTACCGACTTTGCAAAACAACGTTTGCAGGGCCAGCTAGTCCAAATATAAATTAATTACATTAAAGTTTTTCGGATTTAAAAAATTCAATTTTGAGCTACAATCAAACTTAATTATATTTTGAGAAACAAATCTAGCCTTACACTTTAATAATTAAGATGTTGCTCGAATAGATATTTATGTTAATATCTAACTTCTTTTTTTAGCGTTGGTACTCTCAACCTGGTAGAAGACCCGGATTTTTCTCCCAATTCATTGATAACATCAAAAATGAACTCGACAAAAATAAAGAAATGAAAGAGAGTATTAAAAAATTCCGTGAAGAAGCTCAAAAACTTGAACAATCAGAAGCTTTACAATCAGCCAGACAAAAATTCAATGTCGTTGAATCCGAAGCACAGAAATCCTCATCAGTCTTGAAAGAACAACTAGATTCGATTAAGGATAAGGTAAGCGATGTTTTAGAAGAAGCTGGTAAAACTGGAATTGCTCAAAAAGCCTCGAAAATAACAGAAGAAATTTCGAAACAAGCAAAAACAGCCAAGGAAAGCATATCGGAGAAGGGAGAGAAAATCGGTCAAACCTCGGCTTTTCAAGCGATATCGGATACAACAAAACTGATTAAACAGGAAATGGATGCACAAAGTATAAACTCACGTGTTTACAGATCGCCAGCACGTTTGCGTAAACGCAAAGAAGTCGAGTTTGGTGCCGATGAGCGTGTTGTGGAACCGAATATGGATGCTATGGGTGTAGAATTGCACAAGGACTCGAAATTCTATCAGTCATGGGAAAATTTCAAAAATAACAATGCCTACGTCAATAAGGTTCTGGATTGGAAAATGAAATACGAGGAATCCGAAAATCCTGTCATAAGAGCTTCACGTTTATTAACCGACAAAGTCTCCGATGTTATGGGCGGTCTTTTTTCGAAAACAGAATTATCTGAAACTCTGACGGAACTGTGCAAAATTGATCCAAACTTTGAAGAAAAACAATTCCTTAAAGATTGTGAAACTGATATTATACCAAATATTTTAGAAGCTATGGTTAAGGGAGATCTAGATATTCTCAAAGACTGGTGCTTTGAGAGTACCTTTAATATTATATCTACCCCCATTAGTCAAGCTATTAAGGCTGGTTTGTATTTAGACTCTAAAATTCTTGACATCGAAAACATCGACTTGGCCATGGGCAAAGTTATGGAACAGGGACCTGTTCTTATAGTAACGTTCCAAGCTCAACAGATCATGTGTGTTAGAGAACGCGCCACAAACAAAGTTGTTGAAGGTGATCCCGAAAAGGTAATGCGTGTTAATTACGTCTGGGTATTATGTCGAGATCCTAATGAATTAAACCCTAAAGCGGCATGGAGACTAATGGAACTTTCAGCCAACAGTCAAGAACAATTTGTCTAATATCCAAAATACCTGTTACTGTTATATTTAAATCACACACCTCCTAAAACTTAGTTTTAAGTTATTATTATAGATACCAAGATAAATTGTGTCTCAGTTAGTTACAAATTGCAAAATATGTATGTACGTACTTTAGCACTGCTTTTAAACTATTTTACAACCAGAAAAGGAAGAAAAAACTTCTACAAAATATGAATACTCCTTGTGACAATTATGAACATACAAGTCCAAATTTTCCTTACCTCAGTGACTTTCAGTTTATAGCTCTATGGGGACATATTTTATACGACTTTTTTTTTAATTTTTATCGATTTATTTGTAATAAACTTTTTTAAATAATTTAGGTGATTTGAAAAAATCTTTGTTAACAAATTTTATTAAATTTTAATAAAAAAAAACTTTTCTTGTAAATAAATTCTCACTCCAACTTTCACCGATTGTCAACATTAGTAAACTAATTTTAACACAATTTATATACATTTGTATATTTTAATATTGAAGCAAATTTCCACTATGTGGCTTATAAATAAAAGAAATACTATAAACGATATATAAAATAATGTGTTAGAGAAAAATGTTGATTTATTTTTTAAATAAAATTAAAAAATCTTTATTAAATGGTGTTTCAATTTTATTATAATTTTTTTTTTAATTTTACTACAATATACATTTCTTGTTGAAGCAAGCGGTTAAAAGCTTTCCGGGAGTGATTTTTATATGAAAACAATGGTTAAATGTATTTAACTCAAAATTTAACACACTGGTTGGTAACCATAAAAAATTGATCAGTAGAAAATTCTAGCATCATAGCTGCTATACATTAATATTATTAAGCAATTCCAAGAAGGATTTATATTGGAGCTATAGTGAAATGAGGACTGATTCTCAAATAGTTTTGTGTTTGGAAGCTATATTAGATGCTATGGTCAATATTAAACCGAATTCAGCCATTCTCAATACCAGAATTTTCCAAGAAATGGAATTTTGTTGATCTAGCTCTTTCCGTTTAGGTTCTATCGTGAATTCAACAGACAGACATATGGAAATCGATTTGAATTTTATAAGGAACATTTTTCTATGAAAAAAAAAATCAAAATAAAAAATACGAAATTCAGCAAAATTATCAAATTATCTTTCAGAAACACATATTTTTTTTATCCAAGCAGGAAATACATTTTTTTGTTTGCAGAAAAAAACATTTTTTTTTTGAAAAATCACAAAAATTTTCATTTTCAAAAATATATTTAAAATTCCATAATCCAGTTATTATTAATATACGCTTATAGGAAACGAAGTGCCGAACAAAACAAGCCCTAAATGAAATCCACCCAAAACTTCTATATATTATCCCTAAAGCTCATAAAATTGAAAGGAAAATCATACGTAAAAGAGTAAATATGATAAAGGGTTATCCATTATCTACAAAAATGATGATTCTGCAACAGCCACATATCGTGCTTTAAGATTAGATTATGATTTACATAATCGTCCAACTAAGCAACGAATTGGCAAAATTGTGAAAAAATTTGAAGAGACTGGAGAGGTTACAAATATTATAAGGCATGTTCATCATCGTTTCGCTTGTTCCGCTGAAAATATCGCTGCCATAAGTGAAAGTGTTGCCGAAGACCCGAATGTGTCGATTTCTCGTCGTTCTCAGAAATTAGGAATGATAACCGACTTTTGTTTTGCCTGCTATTGAAGAATACGATTTGGAGAATAAGTGGTTTCAACAAGACGGTGCCACATGCCACACAACTCGAGCGAATATGGCTTTATTGCAAGAGACATTTCCTGGCCGCGTAATTTCTCGTCGTGACGATATCAACTGGCCACCAAGATCATGCGATTTGACATCATTAGACTTTTTTTGTGGGCTATGCGAAAGCCTGTGTTTATGCAGATAAACCTTTAACTCTTGAGCACTTAAAAACCAACATTCGTCAAGTTATGGTTAAAATACCGCCCAATATGTGTCAAAAAGTGGTCGGAAATTGCCTCAAAAGAATCAATGCTTGCAACATTTCGCGCAGTGGTCATTTAAATGATGTAGTGTTTCATATATTTCAAATATTTGCTAAATTCTGCCATCATACAAACATTTTCTCAAAACTTGTATATTTAAGCTGCTTCCGTCATTTGGGCTTATATTAGAGCTAGGGTCAAATGTGGACCGATTATCTCGAAATTTTTACAAAAACTATGTATACAAAAAATAAACTCAAAACCCTCATTATCTTCAGATTTACGTGCGTTTTACTGATTTTTATTTCATTTAGTGCGTTTTTAAAGAAGATTTTGGTTTAAATAAGCAGTGTTTGTTTTAAATTTCATTAAAAAATATTGATATTTGTGGCCAATATATCAATTCCTTGAAGACGTATGGGAGGTACCATAAATAGTGAACCGATTTTGACGAATTTCAATAGAAAAAAAAATATTTATATTTGTGGCCAATATATCAATTCCTTGAAGTGGGACCTATGGGAGGTACCCTTTCCACCTATGGTGGTGAAGGGTATAAAAAGAAATATCATGAAAAAAAATTTGATACCTATGTGTTTTATTTACGTTCACTTTTGAAATTGCAAAATGGTTAACCCTTCATTGCTTGTAATTTAAAATGTTTTTCTGCTTGTCTTTAAAAAAAAACTAAAAGCGCACTTTAAGTCATTTTGAATACAAAAATGGTTAATTCGATTTTTTGTTACTTTACAGGAGAAGGAAAAAAATTAATTAAACTCGTAAAATTTTAGATACAGCAAGAATTTTTATAAAAAAGCAACACATTTTATTTATCATTTACAAATTTTTTGTTGTTTTCATTAAGTTTTTGCCTTTTTCTTGTAAAGTAACAAAAAATCGAGTTAGGCCTTTTTTATATTAGACCATCGATATTTATCTACTCTAAAATTAGCTATGGTACTTTTTTGCATTATGATCAGCCCAAAACACTATACGATTAAATCTCATCACTGATAAATACCAACAAAATAATGCCGTTTCTTTAATAAATAATTAACCGAAAAATTAAACAACAAAAACCTACAAAAATAAATTAATTAAAATAACAATAAATACTGCTCGTTTCTGATGCAAAATTTCTTCTCAAATTTATTTTACTTTAATACATGAAATGAAATTTTATAAAAAAAATCCCATCATTCGGCTTGAGAACAGACTAAAACGAACGAAGGAATGAACAAAAACCAAACCCAACAACAAATAACAAAGAAAAATCCCAATTTTCCCACGCTCATGGGAAATTTCTCACGAGTTGTTGTTGTAACCGCGTGAGAAAATTCCCTTGGCAGCACGCCGAATGCAGCGCAGTCATCAATTGCCCAGATACGGCAACGCCAACGATGTGAGATTTTTTTTTCGTACGTTGTCGTGTTCGTGTCTGCTAGCACTTTTTACGCTGCGCTCTGCATTTTTCAGTTTTTATTATAATTTAAAGGCTATTTTAATAAACTATTTTACAAAAAACATAAAATATAACCCGTGCAGATAAGAATTCGCAAAAAAAACATATGAAAAGTGTGAAAATTGCAAGTGAAAAATGTAAAAAACATGATGGGATAATTGGTGATTTGAAATTTTTTTCTTTCCATTTTCATTGTATTTTGTGCTCTGCTGCTTCTTCCTTCACTTCTATGTTAAACTCGTACGCGACTTTACAAATTTTTTGTTGGTGTTTATTTTAATGTAAGTGTGTGTGTTTGTGTATGTGTATAAATGATTGAAAAAAGAAGAAATAAAAAATAATAATTTTAAATTTGTTAAATCCAAGAAAACCCACAAGAAAATTGTTTTGTGATAAACAAAAAGTAAAACTTATAAAAAAGTGCAAGGTGTTAACAAAAAAAAAAAGGAAAAAAAGAAATACTGCATTAAAAATACATTTTTAAGAAAGAAATAATAAAAAACGTTGACGTTTGCTTTTCCTGTATTTGGTTGGTTGGTTAAAGAAAACTATAAAAGAGAGAGGTTTATTTCTTAACTAAATATGTGCTCTTTAAAAAAAATAACATAAAACTTAAAAATGGAATAATACTCTTATTAATAAATTCATGTTGTCTTTTCTGCAATAGGTATTATTATTAACCAAGAGCAAACTTTTGATAAATTTAAGAATGATTGCTTTAAAAAAATAATTTCATATTTAATTGAATGATAATAAAACCGTTACAATAATAACAAATTTTCCATCATCTAAAGTTTTTTCATACGAAGATCGTATGTACTTTAGTAAAATTTTCCCTTCGAAGTAATTAGACAGGAAATCCATAACAACAACAACAGCCAAATGTACTTAAATTGTACACCAACAACTTTTCAGTTTAGTTTTATTTTTTTTTTATTGTTTTTTGTTAGTTTTTAAAAGGCGGAAGGAAGAAGGAAGGGGTGCTTATGCATTCGTTCGTACATTTTATTTGCTCCCATTGTATTTTTTTCCTTTCTACACTCTACCACTTTATAGTTAACATTCAATATTTTTCTGTTAACTGCATCTCTTTCTCGCTCATTGTGTGTTATTTGATTATTATTGTTGTTGTTGCTGTTGTTTAACTTAAGTGTATTTGTTAGTGTGTGAGTGTTTTTTTTTTCTTTATTTTAATTCACTACAGAAGTAAATTCTTTATTCGTTTTGCCACACGGCGGCTGCATTTTGTTGTATACGTTCATATAATATTAACGAAAGAAAAATAATAGTAACCTATAGGGTTACCAATTACACAGAAATTTTAACACTTAAGGTGAAAATTTTATCTCCGTGGGAAATAACTAAAATAATGTTAATACATTCTGGCGCTAAAAATATTCTATTGATAGACAAAAGTTGATTTACATTTTGTTTTTAGAATTGCTTTTTTACTTTAGGACTTTATAACAATTCTTGAAAATATATCGAAAATGAGTTAACTCAAAATTTTCAGTACATACAAAAAACTGTGGTTTAAGTCTAGTTCAGCTAAAATGAACCGATTTTAAAAATTTGTATAGCCCATAAAGAACTTTTAAGAATAGCAGTGTAAAAATGTTTGGTAGGAAATTTTTGTTTTGGGAGATATAGTGCTTTAAAGTTCCGATATACAAATCGATATATCTTTCTTACACCAATATTAGTAATATGTGAAAGTGCTCCAAAATATCTTTAACACGAGCTATCTCATTTGGCTTTTAATTGGAATTATTAAGAAAATGTTAAATTTTACATTTTTTGTAAAAAAATATCCATATTTCGAAAACTAATCGATATAGTCAGATAATATCTTTAAAGATAACAGAGATATTGAGGACATTTAGTCCTGATTTTTTTATCTTTCAGTTGTTGTAACGGCTCTAACATTTACAATTTTATAATGTTGTTTTAATGGGGGATCTGTTTGGAGATCAAGGCCAAGAAATTGTGATACTTCTACTGGATGAGTCCACAAATCCTCAGGACTAAGTGAGTGAAGACCCTGACCACAAGCTGGGCATATGTTTGGGACGGCACGGTCTATGCTGGACCAAAATATATTTAATCTATTGCTCCATCCCAATCTCAGCTGAGCCAGAACGACTCTTGTTTTCCGCTGCAGGTTTTTTTCTTCTTCTGCTATGGGTGGTGGGCGACCTCCTAATACAACATTCATGCGATAACCTGAAAAGTCTGATTTAACTGAACTGCACCGATTTTTAATAATTTTTATTGTCCATAAAGAACTTTTAATTTTAAGAATAATAGTGTAAAAAAATTGGTAAAAAATTTATGTTTTGGGAGATATAAGTTTTAAAGTTTCGAAATACAAATAGATATATGTATATCTCTTATTTTTGCACTGATAGTAGCAATATCTATATCATGTGAAAGTTATCCGAAATATCTTTCAGACGTAATTTAATATCGTTATCTAAAACGAATTAAAATATGAAAAATGATTAAAAAATAAACGCGCTATTTTTCCCATAAAAAACCTATCAAACAAAAGCTATGTAATGCCCCTAATAGGAAAAAATAATTATAAAAAATCGGTGCAGTTCAGTTGAACTAAACTTGTTCTAAAACTATTTTATTTTACTACTCTTTTTATATGAAGAAAAGGTAAAAAAAAAAATTATATACGATTTTTACAGTGGTTGTATATGACCACTGTACATCGATATTTTGAAAAAGTGAACATTTAAAGCTTTTGTGTTGTTTCCCTTTAGAATTGAATGAATTACATTTTTTCCGCAATAAATTTTTTGCTGAGAAATTGCATATGGGCATTTCCAGGATCGCGAACGGGACATTCGTACGCACTCAACTTGAAAAAAAAATAAGAAAACTTAATTTTTTTTAACTTTTTATAAATATTTAATAGCATTTTAGTAGAACAATTTTTGAGAACAAAAAGAAAATTATAAAATATGAACGTTCTCCAAATATTTTCGATAAACTTGCGATCGCGAACGGGACAAAAAATTTAAGTCATTTTTTTCGGTGTGTGGTTTTCTTTAAAAGTCTGCGAATTTTGTCAGTTTATTAAATGGAGATTATTTTTTAACTAAAGCAGAGATATAAAGCTTTTATTTAGCATTTTGTTTTTTTAATTATCCTTATTATTATTTTTTTTATATTTTTCTTTAAATCGCGAACGGGACAATGATTCCAAAGAATGAAGTATAAAGAATCTTTGAATTATACCGTTATTCGGAGTTTGCTTAATCTCTACTGTGGTGTTTTTAAATATTTATTGTTGGTATATTTAGTCTTTAAGAAAAGTGCAATCGACATGATTTGTAACACTCAGAAATAACTCATGGAAAAATGTCAATAAAAAACACTAAAACCAAAAAAAAGCAAAGATGCTCTTTGCTGACCACTTTTCTTAAATTACAAATGGTAATATGTATTTAATTAGGTATAATCTTAAATTCCAATGCATTAACTAACTAAATTTTCTCAGAAAAGTCTTTTCTTCAACTTTAATATTTTGGTAGCGGTTGACCTTTTCCAGGAAATGCCCATATAAGATATGTCGTGTTAAGAAAATTAAAGGCCAGATATGGTCCGATTCTAAACAAATTTGGTAAGATGAAGTCTTTTTGTAAAAGCAATATTTCTACCAAATTTTAAAAAATATAGTCAAATTTAGGCAAAAATCTGAATTCCAGTAAGGGAGACCTTTGGGTGGTACTCAAAATAATGGATCCGGAAATATAGTTTTAGGCTAGAGTTGGAGTAAAAAAACCCTTTATCAGCAATTATAGCGTAGTGTGAGGAAGTAATAAAACTTGAATCCATAAAAAATCAAATTATGGACATTAGCATAAACATAAAACATACTAAAAGATAAGATAATTTTTAAGTCATAAAAAATAACAATATACGGACACAACTACGTGATAAAAGACCAAAAAAAAGTACCGTGTCGCACAGTTTCACAAAAAAGTAATCAGTTTCTCAGGCTTATATCTTGCAAATCGTTCAAATTTTGATTTATTCTGAGGCAAAGTTTTAGCTCTTGTCATAAAGAACAAAAATTGTGAACATACCTATAAAATCAGGAACTTTAAATAGGCCACGAATCTTTGGTGCCATAATAAGAGCTTGTCTTGGGGAAAAACTGGAAGTCACATTATTTTTTTGGTCTTTTATCACGAAGTGGTGTATGTTTATGTATAACTTTTTCGTGTTGCACTGTTTAATAAAAAACCCATAGGAGGGTCTTTATTTGAATAATTATAATAATATAATTATAATAATAATATAGTTAAAATAATATAATTATAATAATATAATTATAATAATAATTTAATTTGCGTTCGTTAACAGTATTGTTAATTAATCTTCATTAATACGTAAAGAGCGCTTCCAGTACGAAAGGATATATTATTTTTTTAGTTTCCACAGATTGCGAAAACCCTTAACGAATATTTTAACATTATAAAATAACAAAATTTCAATAATAAATGAGTAACCCTATCTTTGTTTTAACAAAATATCCTGATTAATAGGAGAAATCGTTTAAATTTTGAATTAACTTTTATAATTAACATAAAAATTTTAAAATTCGTTTCATTTCAAAATTTTTTTTCGTTTTACATTTCATTCCACTTTCGAATGAGAGCAAATATTGCAGTGCTTATTTTGGTATATAATACATCAAATTCAATAAAAATTGCTTCATATTCATAAATAAAAAATACTTATGTGTACTACACAAGTGTCTTATGGATTGGCATCTCTGGTTATCAAGTTGTAGTTGAGATATTTAATTCTACAACAAAACTCAAGATAAATACAACAACAATATCACCACTATGAGAGCATGTACAATATCGAAAAGAAAAATCTAACCAGATGTATGTTGGTGTAGTACCGACCAATCGACCTTTTATTCATCATTCTTCTTGATGTTGTTTTGTACACTTTTGGCTGGAACAGAAAAAGTTGGATGTGATGTGTGGGTTTTTGTTGTTGTTATTGTGGATATACTTGCAGTATATGTTTAGAAATTAAGGGTACAATTTAATCATGAAATGAAGAAACATAAACTTATGTTTTTTTTCGTCGTTTATTTTCTATATATTGTATGTATGTATTTGAATTCATTCGGTGTTTTTAGTACTCGTAGAGGTATATTCCTTCATGAACTAACATATGGATACATATATATATATTTCTGTACGAGTATATATCTCGTATTATGATTTATATGTTACTGCTCCAGTTTTATGGCATCCCTACTTGTGTGATGTCACTTGAACAGGATGTTAATTTAAATTTTTCGTTGTTTGGAGTCTGAGGTCATAGATAACTGATGGCAAAATTGATTGATTTAGTCTGAATTGGCTTTAAATGCATATAATGAATAGTATTTTAAGAAAATATTTTATTTTTATAACATTCAATGTTGAGTACCGCCCTGTCCCGTGATTTACAAAAAGATCCCTAAAGCTCTTTTTTTTTAATACGCCGATTCTGCTGATCGGCATATAAGTTTATAGAATATTTAAAAATGTGTATATGTATATATCTTTTTGAAATATTTGGGATAAAATTCCCCTTGGTTCTACCATTCTTTATTTTGTACAAAATAATCTAATTTGCAAATTAGAAAGCTGTTCAAAGTTTGAATACTATTACGTCTAAAGCTAAGAGGTTTCAGAAAAATTAATATTTTTATGGTATGTGAGACGGATCCCTAAAAACTCGATAAGAAATATAATAGTCGGTACGCACTATGTAATGCATTTACTCAACGCTTTTTTCAATCCGATTGCATGTTTTGAAAGACACGCGACATTCCAATTGGAACTTTTCTCAGACAATGAGCTGCATCCGATCCTAATTTTAGACTCATTGAAACTTTTTAGCTCCGGCTCCGAACGCCAAATACATTAGTTAGAGAAGTTTTATATTGCCTAATACTCAATAAACAGTATCTAGCTGAGTTATGAGGTGAACCGCTTTTTTGTAATTTTATTTTTTTCAAGTGGGTCTGGCCGAGGATCGAACTTTGGACCTCCGGTATGCTAGGCGGACGACTAACATGCTATACCACTGCGGTTCATTTGTTACCTTTAAAAAATTTTCAAGTTGGACAAACTTGGCTTTGCATGATATTTTATAAAGCAAAAATTAACCATTACAAAGTCTATATTTCGATCAATATTATTTGCTCTGGCCACCTCTTTATTACTGCATAAAAATGCACATAATGTTTATGAAAAAGTGTACAAACTTACATGATTACATCCATAGATCTGTGCATTTATTCCAATGTGTGTTTTTAAACATACTCATACATACATATGTATGTACAGTAAATCAAATAAATAATGATCCTCGACTGCCAGCGATTTTATACAAATTAATCTTACATCAGATTTTCTTATCTTCTGAACTTTTATGTATTTTGGTGTTGGTAATCAATCTTTTGGTTTATATCGAGCTTCCTTTAGATGTCGCACAATTAGAGGTATTATAGATGAGATATCATCAAGATAAATTCAAGGGGACTAAAAAACTCCTTCATTATTTATTTGTTACAAGCCAAGACTTTTACAGATTTAGCTCAATGGCACCCTGATTTTGGACAAAATGGGTATTCACAAGAACCGATTTAGAGTTTAAATTAGTTCCGAAATTTGAGTATAACGAACAATCGAATCTCTTGATGTTATGTACATAAAAATATAGCCCGATGGCCCTTGGACTCAACACATTTCTTAGGTATCGATTCATCTAATATCCATAATATATAGGCGACATTTCGTTAAATATCTCTTAAACTATTAGAGATAAGCATTTTTTTCTTTCTTTTTAAAGTAGTTTTCGAATGTATAAAAATCTTTTCGATAGGTTTATATTTACGTTAATTATATGGACTAATAGGTTTCACATATAATGGTGCTCAACTTGGCTCAGTGTGGAGGCCACAGCGCCAAAAATAGAAATGTTTTAAAAAATTAGTCTAGAACTCCAACTACCCATTGGCCTATTTCTGCATATTGCGCCACAATCCGCCAAGTAGCTTAAAAGTTATTGAAGTAAAACTAAAATACTTCACATACAATACTTTGCACCATCACTTCTAAACCATTTGGAAAAAATTAAATTAGTTTGTCGAAAGTAGGAAACTAACAAAGAACAAAAATATTATGCACCAAAATATTACCCGTTTTTATACCCTTCACCACCATAAGTGGAAATACCAATAGGCTTACAATCACTTACTGAGTCGATTTAGCGATGTCCTTCCGTCCGTCAGGCTGGCTGGCTGGACCCCCATGTAAACATTGTAATAAAACTACAGGTCGCAATTCTATGAAATTTAGAACAGATCAATTTTTTGATAATGGAACCATGGCTGTTGAAATTCGTCAAAATCGGTCAATTATTTATGGTGCTAAATGAGGCAAAAATCACTAAAACGCTCGTAAATCTAAAGATAATGAGAATTTCAAGTTTATTTTTTGCACACATAATTTTTGTAACAACTGTAAAATTGCCAAATTTCGAGATAATCAGTCTACAATTGGCCCTAGTTCTCATATTAGTCCAAATGACGGAAGCAGCTTAAAAAATAAGTTTTGAAAAAATGTTTGTATGATGGCAAAATTTAGCAAATATTTGTCTTTATACAGGAAAAATAACACCTTTGCCCTTAGTGGTGAAGGGTATGGTCGAGCTTTCTTGCTTGTTGTTTAATTAAGATTGTCACTCAATATTTTTCCTGTCGCTTGCTATCATTTTAATCCAAGGGTTCGATATAACACCTATATCTCACCAAAAATGGAGTACAACTTTCATGTATAGCCGGTGTTTTAAAGTCTATTTTGGAGTTACTTGACTGTGTATTCAACGAGTTGGCTACGCGGATATTGTTCCTTTTCTGGAGCATCATCTCCATCGATATTACAATAGTTGTGTTTTAATGAAATCGGGGAACTAGTACCCGAAGCGCAAACATTTGTGCGTAGTACTAATATGTATACAAGAACTCATCATTGCCGTTTGGACAATGGATAGCACAACAAACTTAATAAAAAATTTGTTATTTTAATTTTCCGATTATTATATATTTCTTGGCGAGATTCCTTTCCTTTCTTCTTATATCTCAGTAGTATACATTTTTATCCTACTACCCATATATGGAAAGCAAATAACATACAGTTTAAATATGAAAGGCTTACATGTTTCCCGTGGAAATTGTTAACAATTTTTATAAAATGTATCTGAGAGGATTTCGCCAAGAATCGCTAACTTAGCGATATGATTAAAAATATAGACGCGAAAACAACAATAGTTTGTAAATGTTAGCTGTTCTTAAACTTATACGGATTACTATACCTTCATTTATACCTACATACTGTTGTATGTATATCTTTTGCTGATGTTGTATTTTTTATTTCTTTCTTGCAAAGCTTTAAATGCAATATAATTCAGTCAGTCAGTGTGCAATGCAGTTTCAGTTCATTCACACCCAATGAAAATAAAAATAAAAGAAATATATACTGACTACTGTTTAAATGTTATTGCTGTTTGCTGCAGTTAATATTGTTATTATTGTTACTCATTTTATTTTATACGACGATACATTCAGTCAGTAGGCTTGTCTGTCCGTCCCCAAATACCCATACCAACGAATGTGTGTATGTTTGTATGTATGTATATATAAATTTTTATGCTTTTGAAGTTTGGATGAACATTTGTAAGTTTAGATTGGAGTTAAAGTTTTGTATGTTGCTTTCAGTTCGTTCATGAGCAGTAAAATTGGTGTTGTACTCAGAAAAACAAACTCTCAATAATCTAAATTAAAACAGTTCAAGCAAGGTATAATGACAACTTGTGATTTACGTTACGATCAAATAAATAGGTTCAGTAACCATTTTTTTTAATTAAGGATTGTTTCGAATAAAATTAGAATTTTCTTCTTTAGGTGAAACTGATCCATAGTGCAAAAATTAATATTTTTTCGTCTCATAATGTAACATTAAACATCTTTATAATTCTTCATTATATTATTTTCTTTACTATATTATTTGTACCTCATACATCATATTGCCTGCTTGTTGATTCAACAAGATTTTTAGATCCATAAATTCGTTATAGCGCTGACTAACTGTATTGAAAAATACATTCAACAAACATAGCCCACCAACAATATGATTGAAACTACTCAACTGCCATTTTGTGTGTTAATGACAACAGAGTATTATTGTTGTACTAAATATGTTGAAAAAAAAAACTTAATTTATTATTAAGAGAATCGACAAATTCTTTACTCTCATATTACAGACAATGAGTTGCCAGTGTAGTATTTAAAAGTTTTATTATTGTTTGGGATTGTATTCTATATTTTTTAAAGAAAGCTTCTTAGTTCTACCATAAAAATTTTAACTTTGACTTACATGTATTTGGCGTCAGTTTTTTTTTTGGAATTGGCTCTAGTTATCGATATACATATGGGCAAAAATCAAACAGTTTTAAATCCTTTAAAAATGACTTTTAACTCGAATAATTTTTGTACACGTAGAAGTTCGGAAAATCTGATAACAGATTTGAACTCAAGACTTTAGGTATATTGAGCACAAGATCTTAGTAGCGCAAGTTTCCACTTCTTAGCGTAATTGGCATGCAAATTAAAAAATAAAAAAATTAAAAAATTGATTTTTTTCGTCCTCATTGTTGTTTGAAATAGACACCATACTTGAGTTTTTTTCCAGATGTTCAATAGGGTTTAGATCTGGTGACTGCAATGTCACCTTAAAGACCAATACATCATTTTAGGCAAACTACGATTTGAAACTTCTGCAAAGTGTTTGGGATCATTGTCCTGCATAGATCATAAGAAGATGTAGCTCATATTGCTAAGAAAATACATAAATATCTATACAACAATAGTAAAAACAATTAAGAAGGTTATATTCGGCTGTGCCGAATCTTGTATACCCACAATCAAATTGTTTTAAATTTATAAACATATCTCACATATCTACGAGGGTGCAGCTTATAACCGGGTATAGTCTTACATTATAAGCTGTTAAATACTTTTTGTTGTGCTTAATTGTTAGGCCAAACACGTTGAAAGTAATGCGACAGGTCCATATATTTTGTTAGGAGTTCCTAATGCATCCATCCTATATAAGGTTTGGACTTAACATTGATTGATATTTATCTAATTTATATTCTGAATGTACCTCCAAATCTTTTTCTTTGTAGATATAAAAACGGGGGTGATATATTTATATAAGAACTATAGTAAAATGATGACCGATTTTCACAAAATTTTATACACTGGTTGGTATATACCTTATATAGTTTATAATTTAATAGCTTTTAACTGGCCTTTGTGGCATTTTAGTGGTTTCCGGGAGTGGTTTTTATATGAAAGCTACAGTCTAATATGTACCGATTCCTGTAAAATTTGATATACAGACCAATAATTGCATAAAACTTCTATGTTCTAAATCAAGTTGTCATATCTATTACAGCATTAATGTGATTCCCGGGGCGAGGTTATATGGGAGCTCCAACTAAATGTGAACCGATTGTGCAGATTTTCAATACACAACCGATCTGGCGTTTAGCCTAGTCGAGTTTATGCGGAAGCTATGCACAGTGGGAAAATACGGCCAAAACTCAATAACTTTGTCATTTCTTGACTTTTGTTCTTGGATTTTTTAGTATATATAAATAATATACCTTTACTTAAACTGAAATAGTTTTTTTAAGAAAATATAAAGCCTGTGGTCACTTAAATCTGGACAACTTAACATGCTTAAAAATCTTTGCTGGCGATTATAAAAATTATTTACTTAAATAGGATAGTATATGAAAAGAATAACTATCGGACTATACATAATTTGTAAAAATCGGACATGTTCTTTCAGAGATATTGGGCTCATACTATGAGCTTATAACCAGATTTTGTATGCTTCTAACAAACCTACAGAAAAACACTAAACGTCGAATATTTTTATAAAAAAGATTACGAGTCCTTGAATAATATAAAATTTGCGGATTTTACAATTTATATTGCGTCCACAATTATGTGACCACTACCTATTTATTTACCTAAATAAATTATATAAATATTATTCAAAATTAAAAATTTTGTTGTTTTTGATCTTTATATATAAATTTTTCATAGAATTACAAAGGAATCTAAAGAAAATGGCATACAAATATTACATCACGCCTATATTTCACTTCAAGTAGTGATTTTTTCGTGATAAATTGCATAAAATTCTTCAAATGGAATGCAAAGGGATATGAAATTCATAAAGCCTCATAAAGCCTCATTCAACCTCTAAAAATCTCTAAAAAAAATTCGCGGTCTATCAAACTTTGTATTTATTTTTTTTTTAATTTTTTTATGGTTGTTTTAACTGCTCGAATTCTAGATGAAGCATAGGTCAAATAATATCGAAATTGACGCGATTGATTAGTAAAAGGTATCTTCTTTTTAATCCAAAAAAAGAAGAAGTTAAAATTTTACACGTATTCCAAAATTAAGCGAATTTTATATATATGTAGGTTAAAAAAGACAAATAATTTTCTTAGGAACATATAAATAAATATTCAAACTTTGAGGAATTATTACAGCCTTAGTAGACAATGCAGTATGGTAAAAAATTGTTATTACATATTATGAAATGTCAGCTCTTATCTGACATTAAAATTTATTAAACAACTATGGGGATTTTGGCCGTAAATTCCTACTGTGCTATGGTGCCCCTTTCGTTGAGACGTTATCGTGCTTTCAACAGACAGACAGAAGAGCAATCGTCTCAGAATTTCATAATGATTCAGAATATACATGTATCCCTTTTGGTTTTTGAGCCTAAGGAAATTACAAACGGAATGACAATGTTAATAATACCTCCCCATTCTTTTAGATGATGGGTATAAAAATAGAATGTTTTTTTTATATTTGTTATGTTTTTTTTTAAAAAAGAATAAACTTAAAAAAAAATGTTGGTATAAATTTTATAAATTTATGTAAGAACTATCCTAAAAATTTATTTGGGACACGAATTTTTAGGATAGTTCTTACATAAATTTATAAAATTTATAAATTTTTGCATAGCAGTGTAATCTAAAATTTTTGGATCTTGGCATTTTATACTATTTTTCCCCATAACTTGTGATATTTTTCATGAGATGGCAACATTAATAGTAAAATAAAAGGAGTGAACCTCACCACAACATTAACCAAGATGTTATTAACATCAAAAGAGCTACATGGGGCTCCCTTTTTTTATTATAACATAATATTAACAGTATACTACCTACAACATACAACAAACACACTCATTCAAAAGCAGCAACATTCAAGGCGGTTGCTAAAAATGTTAACTCTTCTGAATAGGCTTCGAAAACGAAGACTGACTAGTATAAAGTGTGAATACAAGTGGGGGAAAACAAACCAACGACAACCACAAAGTTTTGACGAATGAAATTAGTTATTATTATAACAATAAATAGAAAATGCAAATAGTTTATAAAACATTTCATATTTCATTTCTTTCTTAATAAATGAATTATGTGTTTTTATTGCACAACAAGTGTTTAAAATTAAAGTAAAGTATTTTTAATAAAAAAAATTTCAGTGTGGTTTTCCTCGGAAAGATTTTTAAAAGCATAATAGCAAAAATGAAATGAAAAAATTACCAAAGAGTAACAACAAAAAAAGAGACATATAGCCAATTTTCACGATGCGACATGTCCCCTGAAACATTTTGACGTTTTCTTTTGGTGTCCCTTCGTGTTTCAAGATGCGTTTACATTATACTTTTTTTGTTGAAACAATGAGGGGACATTTTGACGTTTAATTGTCTATTGCAGTAGTGCCAGATGAATATATTTTTCACCGACACTCGGATGTGATACATTTTTTTTTTCAGAATTCGCTAATGAATAATATATAATTAATTTTTAATTGTAATTTTTTTATAGAATATTATTTTAATTTAATGATGTAGAATTAACCATATGATAGAAAAAAAATATTGTATGACATTTAAAAAATAGGTAACCCTGGGCTATTGTTTTTTACTTGCTTACGCTCCAAATTGAATTCAATTACTGAAGAGATAATAAAAAAAGTAAAGATGTCAGATTTAAATAATGATGAATATTTTGAAGAAATTTTGGATCTTATTGAGCCAAATAATATCCCAAATAAAAAAATTAAAAAGGAATGACTTAAACCATGAAGGTTATAGCGAAATCAACACAGGATATTCTTGTTTTTTGATAAAAGAGCTATCTTTAGACCCTTCGTCTTTTTTAATTATTTATGAATGGATGCAAATATTTTTATAACTCATTCACATTGAGCTCGAAAACTAGTTAGAGTAGTTTTCACCTTAAAACAATATTGAAAACTTTAGTTTTCAATGAAAGCTATTAAAATACCGATACAACACTGAGTTCATACCAATTATTACAACTCTATGTAAGAAAAATGAAAATATTAAAAATAAATGTCAGTTTAAAATAAAATATAAAAAAACAATCATTTTAATTTTTAAAAATTTCTGAAAAAACATTATGAAGTGATGAAAAAGTGATTATTTTATCGTTTTTTGATGCAATTTAATGTTCATAAATATTTAATGTTCGGTATTTAAAACTAATCGCGATTAATAAATAAATTTCTCCCGAAAACTTATGAAATGCCAAATTTCCATAATGTGAATGGTAAAGTTTTCGATGGTGTTTTCATATCGAAAATACCTAAAAACTTATAGTGTGAATGGAATATTAAATACATTCTAAAGAAAATTTAAAAAGACATCGTCAGCTGTTTTTTCAATATTTCTTTTAGTTCAAAGTTTGTTTTTGTTTCTAATGTCAAATTATTGTTGTTATTCCGAATTATCCAATTGTTTTTGTTAATTTTGGCATTAAAAACTATATTTCCAACAATGAAATCTATGTTGTTTTTGGCTTATTGTATTTGTTGTAGCCATGCATTAACCTGTATATATGAGCCTTAAACCAAGACTCATATATACAGGTTAACGCATGGCTACAACAAATACAACAAGCCAAAAACAACATAGATTTTGTTGTTGGATAATAAGTTTTTTAATGCCAAAATTTAAAACAACAATTCGACAATTCAGAATTACAACAATAATTTGACAATAAATAGAAAACTTAAAAAAATTTTGAACTAGAACATATTTTGAAAAACAACTGAAATGTTCACAAAATATTTTTTTAATTCTGATTCTTTTGTTTTATGTTTTTATTTTTTTTTTATTGTTTTGTTTACTGTTTTAGTAATTTTCTTATTGTATTATTTCATTACACATTATTACCATCCCTATAATTGTTTGTGGTAGAAATTTTGTAAGACTGGTAGCACTGTTCGTATATCAATAACATGATTACGAAAGAGAAGAAAAAGAAACGTCAATTTGTCCCATGAAAACTCGTTTCGTGGGTCTTTGCTACCCCCACAGGCAACACTCTTCCCCTGGCCTACAAGCTCTTGTTTCGTGCAACATTTTCAGGGGACATGTCGCCTCGTGAGAATGGGCTAATAGAAGAAAATTTGCAATACAATACAAATGTGAAAAAAAAGGAAAAATAAAAATACTAAAGAAAAATACAAGAACATTTAATTAAAAAAAAATACATACCTACTTGAAATAAATTAAAGAAATAAAATTTTACAATATTTTTTTTTTTAAGTGGCTAATCCAACAAATGAAAGTAAAAATAATGAAAACACAAAATTGTTGTTGTTGAGTGTTCTGTAAAAGTAAATCGATTTTATTAGGATTAAAGATTGAAATTATTGGTATTGTACTAAAATAATAATTATCTGCTATCACATGTGAATTATATTGTCATGTCATGAAAATTTTGCAAAACGAAACCACAAACAACAACAACACAACGACGACTTCTACAACGACTACGACA
The DNA here is from genome assembly GCA_933228675.1 of Stomorhina lunata. NCBI lineage: Eukaryota > Metazoa > Arthropoda > Insecta > Diptera > Rhiniidae > Stomorhina > Stomorhina lunata. Next base: position 142,587,069 of record OW121740.1, on the reverse strand, counting down.
AATTCGAAGGAAAAGCAACATCATCATCCAAATTCAAATCCTCTGCTACAGCAGCAACCTCATCATCACCACCAGCACCAGCAGTTTGTTGATAAACGTAAGGCAAAAACTTTAAAAAATAAGATTCTTCAAAATGTTGCACAACAACAAGAACAACAGCAACAACAACAGCAGCAAGAACATCATCACCAGCAAAATGATATTGTCAACAATAACAGCAATCAATCAAATACGCCATCAGCTATGAGAGATGAGCGTATAAAAGCCAACAATAATAGTAACAAAACTAATAGCAAAAGTAACAACAGTTCAGAAAATAAGACCGCAAAATCTCAAACAGCTTCCAGTTTTTTAAAGGACTCTCCCAAGGATATTAGCAACAACATAAGCAGTAGTAATAATAACAACAACAACAATAGTGATTTAATTATTGCTGAAGCTGCTAAGATACTTTTAAAAAATGGTCTAAATGGTACTAATGCTGCTGCAGCCGCTGCAGTTGCTACTGCTACAGCCACATTACTGACAGCTGCCGCCAATTTTCACCAATTACCCGCAGTTTCAAATTCTTCCGTTCCTTCAGCAAAGGGTAATCTAAACTCAACTCCATTAGTTACGTCGTCATCTAAATCTTCGGTCTCAGATACATCAGCGCTAGCTGCCAACGTGACAACGGCTGCTGCGGCTGCCCATGCACAATTAGTGGCAATAGCAGCTGCTGCTGCAGCTGTAAATGCCACTAATCATAAACGCGTAGCTGCTTCTCCATCTCCCGCATCGTCTTCTGCTACACCAACATTATCCTCCTTTTCCAGTAAATCTCCCAATCAAACTATAAACAATGGGTTGCTGGGTAATGCTGGCTCACAAGCAACATCAGCCACAACAACTTCGCAATCATCATCAACAGCTGCTTCAGCAAGTAACCATTTTACAAAACCATATAAAACAAGCAGTTGTAAGAACACTATGTCCTCTTCCATGGACACGGGTATTATTGATTATACCATAAATTCCAACAACAGCAGTTCAACGGTAACAACAATACTGTCATCTCTGTCACCATCATCAACGTCCTCTTCCTCATCCGTTATAAATTTATCAGCTTCGGCTAATAGCAACAGTTCTAGTAGCGGACAACATAAATTTCCCAACAGCATCCAACATTCCTATTCCAATCGATTTGATATTGGCAGGTCTCCGATATCCCAACATCATAATCATCAAACATCTGGTGTGAATGATCATAAAAATTCTACGGGAGGCTTTGGCGGACGTTTACAATTTTTTAAAGGTATGTTTGAAAGTAAAGCTAGTGTATTCAAATTACATATCTTAGAATGAATATTTAGAACGAGAATATAAAAAGTACCCCTAAGATTATAAGATTATGTGTGAAAGTGTATATAAAATTATAACTCTTGATAATTCCAAGGCGTTCGATACATTATGTCATGGCGCACCTCTATCGAAACCTATTGCTTTTGTTTTAGGTAATAGCTTCTCTTAATTTATATCTTGCTTCCCCTGACATCGAATTTCCCCTGTGAATCGCTGTGGTATAGCAGGTTAGTCATCCGCCTAGCATACCAGAGGTCCCAAGTTCAATCCTCGGCCAGACTCACTTGAAAAAAATATATTTTTTCACCTTATAACTCAGCTAGCCACTGGTTATTGAGTAACTATTGCATTTTCCGTTCGGAGCCGGAGTTAAAAAGTAGGTCCCTTTCAATGAGTCTAAAAATAGAATCGCATGCAGCTCATTGTCTGAGAGAAGTACCACTTGTTCCAATTGGAATGTTGTCGTGGAAATTATTATATTATTATTAGTCCCCTGACATCACACAAGGACGATTAATTTAGGAGTACTAGTCTTTTTATATTACTTAATGACCTTCTATGTCAAACTTCAAAATCACTAATATAGTTTTGATTACATCAATATTTCAGATGGTAAATTTATACTGGAGTTAGCGCGATCCAAAGATGGCGAAAAAGGAGGATGGGTTTCAGTGCCTCGCAAAAATTATCGTAAATCTTCGGCGGCAACATCGTCTACCGTCACACCATCGGCCACAGCAACTACATCTGCTGCAGCAATACCTTCACCTTTGGCCGCATCACCTGCGACTGTAGCTAGTGGTGGTGGTACGTCATATCCAAAGAATGAATGTTCCAACTCATTAAGTTGTAAGCAATACATAGCATCGAAATAAAAATATATACATTAAAAAGTGATATCGCTTAAATATGATATTAACACAATTGATTTCTTTATTTTCCCACAGTTTCTGATGACAACAGCTCACTACAATCGTCACCATGGCAAAGAGATCATTGCTGGAAACAGTCGGCGCCAAGGAAAAATGTGTCAATAGAATTGACGTTATTTTATCGTAGGCCCGCATATCATAAACTAACAACACAGGCTCTTTTGTTGTCGCACAAGAAACGTAGAAAACCGTATGATACGAAAAGGCTTGAGAATGGTTTAATATTTGGATTAAACTCCAAAAGACAGCAGCGCCAACAGCAAGTAGATAAATCTGGAGTCGACAAAAAAGAGGTAGAATCAAAAGAAGAGATTGATAAGAATAAAAAGTCAGACGAGAAAAAACAGGAGGAGGCGAAGAAGGAATGTAACGGCAAAGAAGAATCGAGTACTGAGGATGTTAAAACGGAAACTGACGACAGAGAACAGAAGAGCCATGGCGCCAAGGAAGAGTGTGAAAAGAGTTTTGATAATAAAACTCTTATCAAAACTGAAAAAGAAGAAAATGTAGCAAATGTAGAAACGGAAGATGTTGATGTCGAAATGAGAAAACTGTCATCACCTAGTAAAGCGGATGAAAGTAAAACCGCAAAAAGCCCAACAAATGATACAGAGGGTGCCTCAAAGGAAAATAACAATGTTGAGAAAATGAATACCAGTGACTATGCCGACGAGGAGCCGGAGGCAAATTCGACGAAAAACTCAACGTCATTGAATGGAAATGCTCAAAGTTCCGAATTGCCCCAAGGAGAGGTTTTAAACACCCTAGGAGAGGATTCATTAAAAACAGGAGATGAAGAAAAAAGACTTAAAAAGCATGAAAATTTTAGAACAAGAGCAAAGCTCACCACAATCGTACAAAAATTAATGGATGCTTCGACATCACGCTTAGCTGCAACCACAACCACACCTCTATTTAAGAAATCTAATCAAACAACTACATCTTCATCGTCTACAGCAACACCAGCACCCACATTATCATCAGTTTCTTCTAATAGTGCTGGTGGAACCAAAAATCAAAATTCTAAAATTTCACCACCTTCCAATACTGCTGCTTCACGTCTAGTCGAATATCATCAACAACATGTTTCTCCGCGTAAGCGTATATTGCGAGAGTTTGAAAAAGTCTCATTAGAGGACAATGTATCTGGAGCAGCTGGAGGTAAACGTAGTCGAGCTAAAGTAAGCAATAGCAATACATCGACTACTGCAACAACTTCTAATATTGCTACAATACCATCTACAACATCTACTAGCAATAAGTCGATAAGTTTTAATGCGCACAACTCGAATGCGGGAAACACATCAAAATCTGCAGCCAGTCCTGCATCCTCGGCTGCTCCAGCAAAATTATACAGCTCATATAGTATTCATTCGCTTTTGGGAGGTGGTTCATCGTCTTCATCGAATTCACAGTCGTCGGCTAATAAAAAATCTACGGATTTGCCTGCTACTATTACCAGTAGTTCCATGGCTTATTCTCCTTACCATTCGTCATCATATCCATCAAATTCTCATACGAACCATTCACCAAAATCTCCTGAGGGTAACAATATAGGCGGTGGGAAATCGCCCTCAAGCTCAGCGACTAAATCGAAAAGATCACCGCCGTATAGTTCTCCTATGCGTGAAACCCACTCTAGAAGTCCGATCAGTAGTGTCAGCGGGGGATACACGGAGTACAGTGGTCGTAGATCTCCTAGATCAACACCAGATACCGCTCACAATACTTTTAATAAGATGAGATATGGCAGTACTGGTGGCTCTGATACTGCAGCATCGCCAACAAATCATCACATGCAGCATCATCAACATCAACAGCATCATTTGCACCAACATTTTCATCATCAGCCACAAACTTACTATTCACCGTATATGATGTCGCCTCATTATGTACCGCCGTTGACTGGTCCTAGCGCTCTTTCACCTAATGCGTCAACAAATATGTCCAATTCGTCTACTACAAGTTCGCGTTCTCCACGTCATCATCCATCGGCATTTAGATCAACAACCCCCACTTCGGCCTCGTTATCAACGACAAGTACAACACATAACATTCCAAGCTCACAAAAGGGAGATCTATCTCCACAACGTTCAACTACTGCATCGCCACGTGAAACTACACCTCGAACTGTACCAAAAAAGACTGCTTCAATAAGACGACAATTTGCTTCGCCCACATCAGCCAGCACCCAAAATCATAATAGCAGCAATTGTTCATCACCAACAACAGGTATAGAAAGTCGTAGTGATGAACAATTGACCAATGACAGAAGGACCCCAGTCAGTTCCAATACAACGCATCAACAGGCACAACATTTAATGCAAAGAGGTTCTCCCGGTAACCCCAATTTGACAGGATCACCTATTCATCCATATTCGTATTTATATGCACAACCACCAAATGGTGGCAATAGCCCACATACCCCACATGCTGCTGGACCAAATCATCCTTCATCAGCCATGTCGCCTTCAACGGCAGCCGCCGCCGCTGCTGCAGCAGCTGCCGCTTCATACATTCCAGCCGTTGTTGGTTCACCGTACTACCATCCCTACATTTCAACATTGGCGGCAATGCGCCATCCTCAAATGTGGATGCAACATTATCAAAGTGCTGCAGCTGCTGCTGCAAATCCAGCCCTAATGCAAGCTCGACACCCTGCCATGTTGTCGGCAGCCGCTGCAGCTGGAGCTGCTGCTCGCTTGTCGCCACCATATCACGGTTTTCAATACAATGGTGTAGGCAATGCAGCTGCATTAGCAGCCGCCGCTGCTGCTGCCGCTGGTTTCGGTAGCTCAGCTACTCCTCCTCATCATTCATCTAATGCATTATCACACTCTAGTTCTATGTTTAATCCCATGGCCAACAGCAGCTTACATGGCATGTCACATCATCCAGCTATGCAACAAACATCAGCTGGCTTAGTCCCTGCTCAAGTTGCAGCAGCAGCATCATTGTCCAATCCATCCCCATCGATGACTGACACAACTAATGATCTTTCAAAATCTTCTAAAAATAATTTCTCCTCCAGCACATTGGCTTCTTCATTGTCGACAGGTTTGGGACATGGTGGTTTAACAGTGCCTGGTTTATCTTCATCGACTGGATCTGCTGGAAATTCTGTGTATACCATTAGCAATAAGGATGAACAAAGTTCAGGTATGTTTAACTAAATATTAACTGAATTCGAAAAACGAATAATAAAATTTTATTTTTTATAAAATTGTAGTAAATTTTTTACAGAAAATTTTTCGGTATATATTTTTTTTAGAAAAAGTTTTCTTATAATTTTTTATGGAAACTTACTACTGTAGCAGTTTTTTCTTGGTTTTTTTTGTACTTAAGCTTTTTTAAATGATCTCTAATTTGCTTTCAATTGTGTAAGTTCTAAATTTTTAGTTAGATCAAACGTCAATAAAGAAGAATCAAGGCTTTTAGGAAAATATTAAATGACGTTTACAGTGTTTGCAAAAATGGCCCCACTTTGGGACAAATTAGACCAAATAGGGTATGAAGAAACTTTCGGTCCATTTAGTTTTTGCATATACAGTGGTGGTCACATATTTAACACACTAGTTATGCGTTGTTTTCAAAACTGTATATTTTTTTGTTGGAGTAATAATTTTTTTTTGCCACGATGTGTAGCTTATGGTGCGATTGACAAGTCCCGTTATATAATTTATTTGTTGGTAATACGAAATTGGAGCTGGACACATTTATCACAAATATTAAACATTTTACATTTCTGTTATTCTTTGAATTTTAAATTAATTTTTGGTAAGTTTTTTATCATATTGTGTACAATTGAAGGTTTTTTAGAAATAAAATATTCATTACACATGACCAAAAATAAATGGTGCACAGATACGCAACGACAGGTGATTTATGAAATGAATTCGATAGGATGCCCTGTAAGTGAAATAGCAAGTATTTTAAATTGCTCCAGAAAGATGGTATATAATGCTTTAAGTCATATAAAAGCACGCGGAACAATTAAAAAGGGTCCACGGGCACCCAGACCAAGAAAAACGACAACAAAAGAGGATTCTTTAATATATAGAATGTCAATGGCCGACCATTTTAAGAGCTCCAGTGAAATAATAGTGAATTGTCATCAAAATACGGTATTGATGTTTCCGACAGAACGATACGAAGACGCCTTAATGAAAAAAATTTCCGTGGCTGTATCGTGCAACACAAGCCACATATGTCAAAAAAGAATTTGAAGCCACGAATTTCTTTCGCCCGAGAGCATTTGGAAAAGCCATTAGATTTTTGGAAAAACATACTTTGGAGCGACGAATCAAAGTTTTGCAGATTTGGATCTGATGGAAAGAGATATGTATGGCGTCCTCCGAACATCCAACACAACCCTAAGTATACATCAAAGACTGTTAAACATGGTGGAGGAAATGTAATGGTGTGGGCTGCATTCTCAGGGCATGGAGTTGGTCCAATACTCAAATACATGTTTATAATAATATCCTAGCCGATATCATGATACCATAGGCAGAGGCAAAAAGTTGACGCTTCGTGCATGACAATGTCCCTAAACGCACTTCACGTACTGTGAAGTGTTGCTTGGAGGAGAGTCAAATAGATGTTTTGAAATGACCAGCTCAATCTCTGGATCTCAATCCTATTGAGAATCTTTGGAATGATATAGAGAAGCATATAACAAGCGTAAAGAATAAGAACTTAAATCTATCCCAAATGAGCGTTGCCTGACTCTTGCGAAGAGTCTGCCCAAAGATGTGCGGTAGTTATACAAAATATAAGATATCCTACAAAATATTAGTTTTTTTTACAAAATTTAAATGAAGTGTCCCTCTTGTATCCCATCGACATCATTTGTTCATTGATATGCCTCCAAGCTTCTTTTTTTTACGGACCATGAATAACTTGTTTTGTTTTTTAATAAATATTGGCGCATATTCAGAAATCGTAACTTAAGTTTTAACTTTTTTAAATGCCTATTTAAGTTATTCACAGACGGTTACTAAAGTTTAGACTTAATTATGAGTGAAGCTATAACTAAATGTTAACTAACTTATACATTCAAAGAACAGCTGATTCATTTCATAAATTATTTGAAAGAAAAAACATTTTATTCTTTTTGGTTTATATCGTTTTCTTTTAATAGGCTCGTAACGAATTTACTGTCACTATCTAATAAACAAGTGTCTTCCTTCAACTCTGGCGCTATTAAATTTAAAATTTCCTCGTCGCTCTCATCGAAAGAAGGAATTGGAACATGATTCCCTGTAGAAATAGTTGCTTTATGGACTGCTGCCAACTTCATTTTGGATTGAGTTTTCATCCTGTTCCATTGTTGCTTTAAACGGCAAGTGTTCCTCTTGTATCCCATCGACATCATTTGTTCATTGATATGCCTCCAAGCTTCTTTTTTTTATAAATCATTTTTGTGTCATTCACAATCACATGAACATATTTGGACACCAAATCTTTGAAAGCATTTTTTTCATCTACGGACCAATTTGTTTATCTCTGGAATGTACAAAACAATTAATATTTATTACTTATATTTTCACAAAAGTAAACGTACCTTATTATCTTTGAATTTTTCTTCAATTTTCTGTGTAAAAAACACCCAATCAAAACAAAATAAACTAGAGATGTGTGTTCGAGCGATAAAAATTTCTTGTATTAATTTATTTTTAACTAAAATATAACTTTTTGTGAATTTCTATTAATATTTAACATGTCAAAAGTTGTTTTTTTTTTTTATAATTTAAAAAGTTTTTTGTTTAATTGCAGTTTATATCGATCATATTATTATCGACATTTTACTTTCTCTGCAAGCCAATGCACATGGTTGCATTTTTTTTATCAGCTGAGAGCCGTTACTACGTTAGTTACGATTTGTGAATAGGATCTGTAACTATCTGTTAACTATTTTTTAGTATCTGTTTAAGTAATTTCGACTTTAGTTACGATTTCTGAATATGCGCCATTGTTTTTAATTTGTTCTAAACATATGTCCAGTATTTTTTATGGGTTAGTTTTAGATAATTGCAAAAATAAATATAATTTTTAAAAAATATGAATATAAAAGGAATACGACTTCATCTTCGCATCACGTACATTACAAAAAAAGTAGTCAAAAAAATTTAATTAGGACTTAATATTTGCTATAAGAGATAACAGGTACCATTTGTGCTAAATACGTGACCACCGCTGTATATATATTCCGAACAAACAAAATGTTACATATAAAGCAAATAAAACATGCTTTCCACACTTCCCCATCTTTTATAGTTTAGAACAAGGTTGGCCAAATGGAGAGCGTTAAAAAAAAACTTTCTGTCCATTTAACTTTTGCATATGTATTATGTATTTTAATTGTTAAGTATTGTTATTTTTGTTGTTATTCCCCTGCCATGTAAATGGCCAACCCCATGGTTTAGAAAATATTAGACTTTAAATGCGATATTTTTTTTGTTTTTAAGCCTCGCTTTAACAAAAAACACTGTAAATTTTAAAATTTTCTAACTAAAGTATTTAGCTATTAAACAGATAAGAGAACTTCCTTTCCATTGATATGCAATTTTTCTTTAGTTTTGGAATTTCAATATATTTATATATGAATATGGATATTCTTACAAGTTAGAGCCAGGGCTGCCAGAAATTTTTCGTGAAAAATCGGCATTATCGGCAGTAAATTTTCAGCCTGGATGATATGATATTAAGATTTAAGAAAAACTTGTACAGTGTAAACTGGACAAGTTTTTTGATCTATATTTTATCTTAGTGATAAAGGTTATTAAATAGTCGGGCCTTACCGACTAAAGCATTTTCTTACTTACTCTATATATATTAATATACTGTTTTTTATGTTAATTTTCAGATGTACCATTAAATTTATCGAAACATTGAATATAAAAAATGGTTTCCATTCAATTAAAATAAACTACATACAATACATGCCCTATTAGAAAAAGAAATGATAGAAGTATATAAATAAGTAAGTGTTTAATAAATATTAAAAAGATTAAAATATATATATATATACAAACGAATTAAATGTATTTTACTTTGTTTTTAAACTTTTAAGACATTCGTTTTTAAATAAGTTTAAACTAAAAAAAAAAAAAAATAATTTCTTAGAGATTTTTAAAGCGTTGCAACTAATTATTAATTGAAAACAAGTTGTATATTGAACTATGTATATGTATTATATTTAATAAAATACTAATTATAAATAAATAACAATAATAATAGAAAAAGAAAAAGAAAACAAACAAAAACATTTTACACAAAAAGAAATATTTACAGATTTATATATAAACCAAAATATTAATGAATATTTTTTATAACTATGTATTTAAAAAAACTAATAATAATAAAAAATAAGACTTTGGTTTTTTTTGCGTTTAGGTTTTTGTTCTTTTATAGAGTTAAATCAAGGTATTTCGAACACGTCCTGAACCCCAACATCTTCGATTTCAATGAATATGCATTCACTTTTGTTAAGATTTTATTGCAGTTCTAAGTTTAGTCTTTTCAATATATTTTTTAAAACATAAGCAATTTATGTGTATAAATCTTTTTATCGGGTTAACCGATTTTTATATATTTTCTATCCAAAAATTTTCCAAAAAAATTTCTATAAAAATTTTCGAGAAAATGTTTGTCTAAAGAAAAATATTCGATAAAAATATTTTTCTGTAGAAAAATTTTTGATAACAATATTTTTCTGTAGAAAAATTTTTGTTAAAAAAAATTTTAATAAAAAAAATTTTGTATGAACAAAATTTTGAAAAAAAATTTGTGTAAACAAATTTTTGAAAAAAAATTTTCTATGGAAAAATTTTGATAAAAAAAAATTTTCTTTTCAAAAATTTTTGATAAAAAAATTTTCTACAGAAAAATTTTTGATAAAAATATTTTTGTATAGAAATATTTTTCTGTTGAAAAATTTTTGATAAAAAAATTTATATGGAAAAATTTTTGATAAAAAAATTTATATGGAAAAATTTTTGATAAAAAAAATGTTGATAAAAAAATTTTGTATAGAAAAAATTTTTGATGAAAAAGTTTTGACCATATAAACAAATTTTTTATTGAATTTTTACTATAGAAGAATTTTTTATAAAAACATTTTCTATAGACAATTTTTTGATAAAAAATTTGATACAAAAATTTTCTTTTGAAAAATTTTCTATAGAAAAATTTTTGTATAAACAAAGTTTGAATAAAAATTTTCTATAGGAGAAATTTTTGATAAAAAGATTTTCTATAGACAAATTTTTGATTAAAAATTATTCTATAGAAAAATTTTTGATAAAAAAATTTTCTTTTGAAAATTTTTTGATCAAAAAATTTTTTTAAGAATTTTTTTTTATCAAAAATGTATCTATAGAATTTTTAAACAAAAATACTTCTATAGAAAATTTTTTTTCAATAAAAAATTTGTTTATGTGTACAAAACTTTTTTCTATACAAAATTTGTTTACCAAAAATTTTTCCATAGAAATTTTTGATAAAAAAATTTTTCTATAGAAATATTTTTCTGTTAAAAATTTTTTGATAAAAAAAATTTCTATGGAAAAATTTTTGATAAAAAAATTTTGAATAGAAAAATTTTTGATAAAAAAATTTTGAATAGAAAAATTTTTGATAAAAAAATTTTGAATAGAAAAATTTTTGATAAAAAAAAAACTTTTGTACATATAAACTAATTTTTTATTGAAAAAATTTTTATAAAAAAAAATTTCAATAGAAGAATTTTTGATAAAAAGATTTTTTCTATAGACAAATTTTTGATAAAAAATTTTCTTTTGAAAAAATTTCTGTAGAAAAAATTTTGATAAAAAGATTTTTTCTATAGACAAATTTTTGATAAAAAATTTTCTTTTGAAAAAATTTCTGTAGAAAAAATTTTGACAAAAAGATTTTCTATAGGAAATTTTTTGATAAAAAAATTTTCTATAAAAAAAGACTCTATAGGAAAATTTTTGATAACATAATTTTCTATAGAAAAATTTTTGATAACATAATTTTCTATGGAAAAATTTTTCTATAGAAAAATTGTTTATCAAAAATTTTAATAGAAATTCAAAAAAAAAATGGAGTAGAAAACTTTTTCTAACTATGTCGACGATTTTTTTTGTTCTGTTCTTTTGTACCGACCTCTGTTCTTAACCCTCTGCGGCTGAGTTAATTTAAGGAATATAAAACACTAGAGACATTGATATGAACCTAAAAATCACATAAAAAGTATATGGATTGAAAAAAATCTTGAAAAGTAGAGTAATTTTAATTGCAAAGTATGGGCTAAAAAATGTATACACCAAATTTAATATAAATCGAAGATGGTGAGGTCCGAAATTCGTATTTATTGTTTGATTTGACTCTTTACACTTCAATACGACAAATTATATAAAAAAGATTCCTTGGATTTTTATAATAGTTTGATTAATACGAATCTCAAATAATATACAACTAAAATATTTAAAAAATATATACATATATATTTTTTAATAACAAATAGACTGAATTTTTATGCAAAACAAACAAAAATTAAATCACTGCATTTTACAGATTTTTTCCACTTTTACATAGATTTTTATAAAAATAATAATGAAACAAATTAAAAAAAATCATTGTGCCTTTTTTGTAAACAAAGCGAAACAAAGAATATTTAAACAAAAATTAACAAAAAACAAAAAACTATTTTGACAAAAAATATTTACAAATTATTAATTTTTTTTTATGCAAACCAAAACAAATTTACTAAAGTTCTAACTAACTCTTTTTTTTAACCATATTAACGAATAACTATTTTTGTATTAAAAAATTTTATAAAATATAACAATTAATCTTGAAGACAAAAACGCGCAGGCGCAATAAATTTTGGTAAAGAAAATAACATATAATATTAGAAAGGAAAAATTTGAAATTTTTGCGAAATTTATTTCTGACCGATCTTTGATTGAATGATTTTAATTGTAATTTTATACTTAAAATTTTCTTTTTATTTGAAAAAATTAAAGATATATTTGTTGTAAATTATGATTTTTGTAATTTCGTTCATCTTAAAAAAAAAAAACTAAACCAACAATTTCAGATATATATAAAAAGGTGTTGTAATGTGGTACACCACATGTCCAGCTCAAAACACATTAACAGCTTATAAAATTGTATTGCCTTCCTCATATTTTTATAAAACGCAGGTGTTTGCAATATCCATTTATAATGAAAGAAAGCATACATACATATCTCATGAAGAAAGGCCCTAATTTTTTACAGGAGAAGGTAAAAACTGATTTAACACTGTAATTGAAACATTTTTACGTTTTTTTAAATGCAGGTTATTATTAAAATGAGGGAATTTGGTTTTTAAAACTTTTTTTATTTTAAATATATTAAAAACTAAATTGAGATAGGGCTTTTTGTAGTCTCATTTTAGAGTACAAATGTAGCGATCAAAATAAATTATATTAATTAAAGCTTTTCATAGTGTAGGTTTTATATAGAAAAGCTTTCGATAGCGAAAGTTTTATACTACGCCGAAAGTTTTCTATAGGAAAGCTTTCGATTGCCAATGTTTTCTATAAGAAGTCTTTTGATATCAAAAGTTTATTATAGGAAATCTTTCGATACGTAAAGTTTTATTTATATAGGAAAGCTTTCGAAATTAAAAGTTTGACATCAAATGTTTTCTGTATGAAATGTAGGAAATCAAAAGTTTTCTATAGACAATTTTTCGATATCGAAAGTGTATTATAGGAAACCTTATGACATCGAATGTTTTATATAGGAAATCCTTAAATATTGGTAGTTTTATATTGGAAAGCTTTCGATATAATAGGTTTTTGGTAGAAAGCTTTGAATATTAAAATTAACCTTAAGGAAACCTGTTGATATAAAGAGTTTTCTATCCGTAATATTTTGACAAAAAAAGTTTTATATAAGAAATCTTCAAATCTATCGAAAGTTTTACATAGGAAATCTTTTTTTATTGGAATACTTTCAATATTTAATGTTTTTAATTGAAAGCTTTTTACATCAAAAGTTGCCTATAGTAAAGCTTTTGATATTCAAAGATTTCTAGAGAAAAGTTTTATATAAGAAATCTTTCAATGTCGTAAGTTTATTATAGGAACATCGAAAGTTTTATTTAAGATCTTTTGATACTGACAGTTTTTTATTGGAAAGCTTTCGATTGTTGTTTCGAATGTTTTTAGTAAAAAGATGTTAAAAGTTGGCTATAGGAAAGTAAAAAGTAACCTATAGGAAATCTTTTAATGTTGAAAGTTTTCTATAGGAAAGTTTTCTATCCGAAATATGTTCTTGACAAAAGTTTTATATAAGAAATCATAAAACATCAAATCGAATCACCACATTACCACCACGTACTTTGTTAAATAATATTTATATTTCCATACAATTTTGGAAGAATTAAATGAATTTAAAAAAAATAAATAAAAATTGGATTATGAGGATAATTTTTAATACTTTTTAAAAAAAATTAATCGGATTTCAAAACAAATGTAATTCGTACTGAATTAAGTCATATTAAACTTACATTTTAAATAATGTGAAAAAATAAAAAATATCACAATTAGCTACAAAATGTTTCACATAACTGTTTCAGATTTATTCTTTTACAGCTCTGATCTTCAAATTACTATATATTTTTTTGAAAGTGTCTTACAAATCTATTTTTGCAATTATCTTAAAAACTGTTTTACATACAGGTCTCTAACAGAAATCTATTTGACGGGATATGCCCGCCACATATTTAAATACTTTTTAAGTAGTAGCAGTAAAGTAAGAATGATGTTAAACGTTTCATATCAGATGATTTTTACATTTGATATGCTGCTGTAACTACAATATTATTGGTAATATTGCAGTAGTAGCAGTCTTGGTCGGAATCTTAAGATTTCCGAACAAGATTTCCGGTACGAAAAACCAACTGCCGTGGAAACGATACTTTAAATACTAAAGGTGTTGCTCAAACACTTTTCAAACGTAGGCCGATGTTTGAAATTTTAAGTTAGTTTCATTTGAGAATAAACCTTTAAAAAATGTAATAATAATAATAATGTCCACGACAACATTCCAATTGGAACAAGTGGTACTTTACAAAATGTAGTTATTCTTAAATCATTATCAAATCCTCGAAATAAATAAATTTTTTATCCAAATATAGATTTGAAAAACATTTAAGAATGTGTTCTTTATATTGATTTCAGAATAAAGGCATTACTCCATTTGTTGAGAACACTATTATTTTTGAATGTTTTTCAAATCGTTATCAAACGTTTGACATTTTAAAAAATTTTTATTTTCAAATCAGAAAAAGCATTCGTGCTTTCCACCCGGTAAGAAAAAAGGTTTATTCTCAAATTGAGGATGATTTAAAAATAAATGTTTTTTCAAAGGTCAAACGTTTGATACTGATTTGAGAATAATAACGTTCTCAAAAAGGGGACTTAATTTTCAAAGTGGGAAATGCCTTTATTCTCAAATCATTATCAAACCTTATTCTCAAGGGTTTTTCAAATGTGGATGTTATATAATCTAATGAAAAATAATTGAAAATAAGGTTTGCTATCAAATGTATATAACACCATTTTTCATCATCTTGATTGGTTTGATAATGATTTCAAAATAACCTTTATTATCAATTTGAGAAACTAATTTTTCAAACGTTTATTCTCAAATAAACCCTCATTTGAAAATAAATGTAAATATCAAACATCTGCTCAGTTTTGAAAAAAGTTTGAGAAAAACGTTTGATATCACATGTAGAAATCATTATTTCATTTCAAACGTTTGGCACTGTTCTTACTGTGTAGGAATAGTTCAGATTTGTTTCTACTTTGTCTAAAATAGATTTGTGACACACTTTGAAATATACTCAAAAATTCAGGTCATATTTCTTTTAATATTAGTTTGTCATTAATAAAATGCTTCAACTGAAGAACAATAAAAGTTACTGTAGTAATCGTAACAGTAAATCTAAATATTTTTCAGTTCAATCATTTTGTTTAAACAAAATTGACTTTAAATATTAAAAGCATTCTTGAATCTAGTGATGTTACAATTTAAAAACTGTTTTATGATTTCAAATTTTAAAGGTTGTTTAAGAAATTTTACCAATATCAGTATTAAGTTACTATGGCAATCCCTAAAGTTTGAAAACTAGTTTTTTTAAACAGGATTCGAGAATGTTTCTATATATTTTCATTAAATTTTAATAACATTGTTTTAAAAAAGATGTGTTCTACACCCATTAACAACAATAACTTTTCTCAAAAGTCTGGATATAAGATTTTGAGACAACTTTTTGTTGGAAAAACAATCTTCGAGAATGTTTCTATTTATTTCAATCCCATTGTTTTAAAAAAGATGGGTTCTAACAACAATAACTTTTCTCAAAAGTCTGGTAACAAGATTTTAAGACAATTTATTGTTGGAAAAACAGTTTTCGAAAAGGTTTCTATATATTTTTCATTTAATTTGAATCCCATTGTTTTAAAGAAGATGTGTTCTATTTATAGGTAAATGCATTTTAACAACAATAACTTTTCTCAAAAGTCTAGTTACAAGATTTTGAGACAATTTTTTGTTGGAAAAAAAGAGAAAAATTTAAAATACTTATTATGAGGATTCACAAAATCGTGTCGTGTCATAAAGTCGATTAAGTTTTGATAAGAAAAGTTACGTTTTGAAACGATCGAAAATATAATCCTGAATCTTATAATACTTTTTTATATAAAAATTTAAAAATATTTTATTTTTTTCTCTTAAATATTAACAAAATTATTCTTAAGATTTTATTTTTTTAAATTTCCAAAATAAAAAGAAATTTTGGACACCTTTTTTGTTATTAAATCGAAATAAATTTTGCAAATTTCAAATTTTTCTTACATATGTATTCTAAAGAGAACAACAACAATTTTATCACAAAACTACAAATGAAAAATTCATCAAGGATTTTAAATGTACAAAAAAAAAAATAACTTTTTAACTCCAAAAAAATATAAAAATCATATTCAACAGGCACCTCAAATAAAATTCCAATTAAAAAAAAATGTAAAACAAAATGCAGTGTTAGAAGAAATTTTTTATAGAAAACAAATATGTATAACTAAAAAACTAATAAAAATTCCTAGAAAGACAAAAAATATATTTAACAAAAAATATTAAGAAAATAAAAATACCATTAATATTAATAAAGTTAAAAGCCAACCTAAAGAAAATAAAAACGTTTAAAACGTCTATATATTAATACAATTATTTTTTTATGAATGTACAGTATTTTTATAAAAGACATAAGAAAACCGTTTTGAACTTTTGAAAAAGTCTTTCAATAGAAAAATTCTCAAAGTGTTTTATGATGTTACTTCTGTCATAAAGTCTTTATTTTGTAATGATTTAAAAATTTCGATTTCTAAATTACATCTTTCTAGTTAGCACGGCATTAAGAGAAACACCATTTATCATACATGTCATAATGTTTTAATAAAAGATCATACACAAGATTTTATTATATAAATCATTGATGTTCAGTACAATAAATTATTTATAAAACTAACAAAACTCCTACCACTGATGGACATCGGTGATTTAAATCAAAAAGGTCCAGCCTAAACCTCATATTTTCGCCACTCATTTACTTAAAATTCGCTTCACGCAGGAAAGGTTTATCATCTCGATGCGCTCAGACGATGATCCCTGCTTATTGAATACATTGTAATGGAACTAGGAAAATGGGTTATGAGATGATGGACATTTGATTTAATATTCCCTATATTGCAACTGTGTCAGGAAATTTTTTCTGAGTATCGGATTCCTCGACATTTTCATTATCCATTTATACAGATGAAGTAAGATGATCCGCTGCGTTCATGCGTAAGCATACAGCATTGGGTTTTCCGTAAATTTAATTCGTCTCTATTCGCACTAACCCATTCTGAGATTGTTCCAAAATCGCGGTTTTATTCATTCATGTTTTGTCTCCATAGCGTCAACCTCTAAAAGGATTGGTGAATGATTGAATGAATACTAATGGGTGAGTTTTAGCAAAAGCCAGTAGTACAGTTAATTCTACCTAAACTCCAACACAAATACTTTGGACATCACTGATTTAAAAATAAAAACACTCTTTTTTAGGATCTATAAACAAAAAATATATTAAACTATTTTGAAATAATAAAATATTAAGCCATTATAACATTCTGACTGCACTTATTTACTATTTTTTTGACATGCATATGCCTTGGTTTTAAAATAAGCTATTAAAAATTTTCGATTTTATGACCTAATGATATACATATTAAACACTTTGTGAGGGGACCCTCGAATATAAAATTTTTTCGGATTTAAAAGAAATCCTTAAGAGTTAAATACATTTGAAAATTTTTATATAAAAAAACCTATTTCTTTAATACTACTCCATTTTCAATTGTAATTGAGAAATTTTAAATTAAGTTAAAAATATTCAATTGAAATTGAGAATTTTTAATTTGAAAATTTGAAAAACC
This sequence comes from Stomorhina lunata, assembly GCA_933228675.1. Taxonomy (NCBI): domain Eukaryota; kingdom Metazoa; phylum Arthropoda; class Insecta; order Diptera; family Rhiniidae; genus Stomorhina; species Stomorhina lunata. Next base: position 142,569,275 of record OW121740.1, on the reverse strand, counting down.
CAATAGAAAATGAGAAAAGCCCAATTGAAAATGAGATAAGTTTGATTGAAAATTGAGAATTTTTAAATTGAAAGTGAGAATTGAGAATTTAAATTGAAATTAAGAAAAGCCCAATTAAAAATGAGAAATTTTTAATTGAATTTAAGAATTTTTTAAATGAAATTGAGATTTTTTCAATAGAAAATGAGAATTTTTCAATTGAAATTGAGAAAAGCCCAATTGAAAATGAGGTCGAATTTTTCAATTGAAAATGAGAAAAGCTCAATTGAAACTACGAAATTTTCAATTGAGAATTTTTCAATTGAAACTGAAAATTTTTGAATTAAAATTTAGAAAAATGAGGTTGGAATTTCATTTAAAATTCAGAAATATAACATTAACATTGGAAAAAGCCCAATTGAAAATGAGAAATTTTCAATTTAAATTCCAACATAATTTTTAATTGGGCTTTTTAATTGAAATTTAGGAATTTTCAATTGAAATTGAGAAAATCCCAATTGAAAATGAGAAATTTTCAATTGAATCTCCAACCTCATTTTTACTTAGGCTTTTTAATTGAAATTAAGAATTTTTCAATTGAAACTGAAAATTTTTATATTAAAATTGAGAAAAGTTCAATTTTACTTGAAATTGAGAAAAGCCCAATTGAAAATACGAATTTTTCAATCGAGGATTTTTCAATTGAAACTGAAAATTTCTGAATTAAAATTGAGAAAAATGAGATTGGAATTTAATTTAAAATTAAGAAATATAAAATTAAAATTGGGAAAAGCCCAATTGAAAATGAGAAATTTTCAATTGAAATTCCAACATAATTTTTAATTGGGCTTTTTAATTGAAATTAAGAATTTTTCAATTGAAATTGAAAAAATCCCAATTGAAAATGAGAAATTTTCAATTGAAATTCCAACATCATTTTCAATTGGGCTTTTTAAATTAAAATTTCAAAATTTTCAATTGAAATTTAGAATTGAGAAATATAAAATTGAAATTGGGAAAAGCCTAATTGAAGATTATTAATTTCAATTTTAATTGAAAATTTCTCATTTTTAATTGAAAATTCTCAATTTCAATTGAAAATTGTATAGTAATGTTTCATGCAAAAGGCAACCTATTCAATAAAATTAGATTCTTAAAAAATTTAAGAAAATACTTGAGTAACTTTGAAATTAGTAATCATTTTCTTCTATTAAACTAAAGTAACTTCTTTCAATTTCGATAGTTTTTCAGAAAGAATAATATCCGTTCAGAAATTAATAGACTACATGGTCCATTTACGATAATGAGGGAGTATCTTTCACCATGAACATTTCAAAGGAGATATTTGTGATTTTTAACAAAAAAATTGTAATACATTAAGGGATTACATGATCCTCTTTTAGGACATTGTAATGCTAAATGGATCATGTTTTTTTTTTTCATTATTTGGATTACTTTCGTCCTGATTTCTTAAAAAGCATTCCCTACACTCATGTAAGGAATAGTCTCAATTTCTACAGGGTAAATTAAATAATTCGATTTTATATATAAAATTTTAGTGATTCCAAATTAATGCACTTTTTCAATTCTGTGCCTTGGTGCTAAAAGAGCCAATGTCAATTTTTTGCTGTTTTAAGTAAATCACTGCATTAGATTTCCTTCTTGAACTTCTTTTATTTGACTCCAACAGCTAATCTCTTTACTTATTTCAGAACAGATTTATAAGGGTTTTTTCTGGGCAATGAATGAATGAATTTATATGGAAAATAAAAGTTTAAAATCTAATTTTCTCAAAACTATATTTTTTGACAATGGCCCTTTTAGCACCAAGCCATAGAATTTAAACTCATTTATGTAATTTCTACTATTTGGATTGATAAACGGATCGTGTAGCTCATACTTTTTTTTATAAATTTAAAAGAAAAATTCGGATGTATTTTCAAAATTGATATTTTTTAAGTTTATCTATCATTGAATGACTTTATTAAAAGTTCAAAATTTGTATTTTCTTAAATAAAAACTATAAAAATATTCCAATCTAATATTTTAGCAATTAAACAAAATCAAATTCAGCGCGTTTTATGTATATTAACTTTATTTTATTTTAACTTATTCAATTTTATTCGACATTCAAATTTAATTTCTACTTTCTAAATCCTTAACTTCTAATCTTTCATTTTCATCTAAAATCTTTAATAAAATTTTCATAATTCCGTAATATAATATTTTGTTTAATTTAATATTTTTTTTTATTAATTAATTTTTTGTAATAATTAATGTACATTTTAAGTACGTAAATTTAATTATTTTTAAACTCTTTAATATTAATTTAAATTTTTGTAACATAATATACATATATTTTTTTTTATTATATTATAATAATAATATTATTTAGCTAAAATATAAACTGCTACTTATGTTTATGTTTATATTTATTATTATTTTATTATTATCATATTTTACTATTATATAATATGATAGATAATGTATTTTTCTTATACATACATTTAGTTAAAAAAACTACGTTTAGTTTATTTTTCCCTATTTTTATATTTCAATTTTAATTAGTTTTTTATAATGTAATTGCTAATGTTATATTTAATTTTATTATTAAACAAAAAAAAAACAACAAAACAAAACAAAACAAAAATTAAAGAAAATGGCAAAGCAAAATTTAATCTAGTTTTTAAACTAATTTTATTTTATATTAAAATTATAAAAAAAATCTTTTTTTTTTTATATATAAAAACTTATATTTATATTTATAATAATTAATTAAAACAGACAACAAATATTTTGCTTATTTTGATAAATGTCAAAAATGAAATATATGTATATGTTTATGTATTTTAAAAATATATATAAAATATAAATATATTAAAAAAAATAAAATCTATAAAATTTGTTCATTATTTAATGGAGTTGTAAAAGAAAAACGATGAACTCGTTTCACTTTGCGACTTTTGCGGTCTGGGGGTGAGAACTTTTAAACAAATGTGATGTGTTGCCTCGAGTTATGCAGTAACGAAGAACAACTATTACATTTGAGACTCGAGAGGTCACAAAGGCTATTCTTGATTTCAACTAAAAAAAAATTAGAAAAATTATAATATCGAAAAATAAAAATCAACAATTTTTAATTTCGAAATATTTTCTACAGAAAAATTTTAATACCCAAAATTTTCTATAGAAAAAATTTAATACAGAAAATTTGCTATAGAAAAATTTAAATATCGAAAATTTTCTACAAAACAAAAAATTAATACCGAAAATTTTCTAAAAAAAAAAATGTTAATACCGAAAATTTTCTATATAATTTTCTATTAAAAAATTTTATTACTGAAAATTTTCTATAGAAAAATTTTAAAACTGAAAATTTTTTATAGAAAAAATTGAAATATCGAGGATTTTCTATAGAAAAATTTTAGTATCAAAAAATTTTCTGTAGAAAAATTTGAATATAAAAAAATTTTCTATAGAAAAATTTTAAATATCGAAAATTTTCTCAAAAAAAAAGAATTTAATACCGAAAATTTTCTATATAATATTTCTGTAGAAAAATTTTAATACTGAAAATTTTTTATAGAAAAATTTAAATATCGAGGATTTTCTATAGAAAAATTTTAGTATCAAAAAATTTTCTGTAGAAAAATTTGAATATAAAAAAAATTTTCTATAGAAAAATTTTAATATTAAAAAATTTTCTATAGAAAAATTTTAATATCAAAAAATTTTCTATAAAAACATTTTAATATCAAAAGATTTTCTATAGAAAAATGTTCATGGAAAAATTTTAATATCTAAAAATTTTTGATAGAAAAATTTTAATATCAAAAAATTTCCAATAGAAAAATTTTGATAGAAAACTTTTAATATCTGAAAATGTTAGATATAATAATTATACCCTTCACCACCATATTTGGAAAGGGTATTATAAGTTTGTTCTGATGTATGTAACGCATAGAAATATTTATCTTTTGTCTTTAAGTATACCAATATGCTTAGAATTACTTTCTGAGTCGATTTAGCGATGTCCGTCCGTCTGGCTGGCTGGACCCCCATATAAACCCTGCAATTCTAAAGATAATTTGATGAAATTTGGCACAGATCATTTTTTTGATAATGGGACCATGTCTATTGAAATTGATCAAAATCGGTCCATTATTTGTGGTACCCCCCATAGAATCCACTTCCCGAAATTGATATATTGGCCACAAATATAATATTTAAAACAAATACTGCTTATGTAAATTTCGAGATAATCGGTCCACATTTGACCCTAGCTCTCATATATGTCCAAATGACGGAAACAGCTTAAATATATAAGTTTTGAGAAAATGTTTGTATGATGGCAAATATTTTTTTTTTTTATTAGCTCTTCAATTAAATTAACTGAGCCTTTTAGGCCATATATAGTTATTAAAAGCTACTTTAACAATAGATATTTAAATATCACAATGAAATAACTTTTTTTTTTGTGTTAAATCTATATAAAAATAAATAAATATAAGTGTAAAAAAAAATAAATAATATATCGGGTGTTTTTTATTGAGGTATAGAACTTTAAGTTGGCATCACTTTTTTAACTGGCGGCCATTTTGTCAGCTGTCAAGTGATTAATATTTAGTTTGGTTTGCCATTTCATCATGAACAGGTTGACAAAAGAACAACGCTTGCAAATCGTGCAAATTTATTTCGAAAATAATGGTTCAGTTCGCGAAGTTTACCGCAAGCTCCGTCCATTTTACGGTCGACATAATCGTCCATCAGAGCAATTAATTCGGTTAACCATGGATCGTTTTCGCACTACGTTTACTCTATGTGATAATACGCATCCGCAGCGACGTCGAACAGTGCGCACCGAAGAAACAATTGCCGCTGTAGAGCAAAGTGTTGAAGAAGACCCGAATGAATCGATTCGCCACCGTGCACAGCAATTGGAGCTTTGTCCATCAACTTTATAGAAGATTTTGCGCAAAGATCTTGGCTTGCGACCTTACAAGATCCAGCTTGTGCAAGAATTAAAGCCGCGAGACCATGCAATGCGTCGTGATTTTGGTGTTTGGGCCGAAAATGAGATTGATCTCGATGCTGATTTTCATCGCAAAATTTTGTTCAGTGATGAGGCTCATTTTTGGTTAAATGGCTACGTCAACAAGCAAAATTGCCGCATTTGGAGTGAAGAGAATCCACATGAGACCCTTGAGACGCTATTACATCCACAAAAACAGACTGTTTGGTGTGCTCTATGGGCTGGTGGAGTCATTGGGCCATACTTCTTCCGAAATAATGCTGGAGAGTCAGTTACCATAAATGGAGACCGGTATAGAGCCATGATAACCGACTATTTTGTTCCCCAATTGGATGGCATGAATGTGGATGAGTTGTGGTTCCAACTAGACGGCGCTACATGCCACAGAGCGCACGTCACAATTGATTTATTGAAGGAAACATTCGATGAGCGCATAATTTCGCGGAATGGATCTGTCAATTGGCCACCAAGATCGTGCGATTTGACACCACTGGATTATTTTCTTTGGGAATATGTGAAGTCGCTCGTCTACGCCAACAAACCAGAAACGTAAGGGGACTTGGAAGCCAACATTCGTGGCGTTATTGCCAACATACGGCCCCATATGCTCGAAAAAGTAGTTCGAGCCAGCCGCGGCGGCCACATGCCCGAAATCATATTTAAATATTAATGGCATAAAATTATCCTTCCAATAAATCCAAATTGATGGACATTAAAACGATTTTCTTGTGTTTTATTTCAATTCGAAGTTCTATACCTCTAAAAAAAAACACCCATTATAAGAGTAAATAAAAAATTATATTTAATGATTTTGATTTTAAAAAAATAGAAAAATAACATCCCTTTGTAGCAGCAATAAAAGTAGAAAGAAAAATAATTAGAAGTGCAATAACTGAAGGTCATGGTCAATGGCATATTTTTCAAGTTTTCTCCTAAAAAGTAGAGGTGAAAATGCAAATAATTTCAACTCTCTAGGGAGATCATTCCACATCCTTGACATTCTTATCTGAAATGAATTGTTAAAAACATTCGAATAAAATCTGGGATAAACTAATTGTAGGTTTCTGTTACAATGACTAAAACTAAAATTACTAACAATAAATTCCGGGAACCCATTTACAAAAGTTTTATAAAAAAATAGTAAAATTCGTATGCTGATATAGTTTTGAAAAGAAAAACCTATATACAGGAAAAAGAACACCTTTGACCTTAGTGGTGAAGGGTATCGTCTGGTCGGGCTTGACCGACTATAGCACTTTCTTACTTGTTTATAGAAACATTTTTGATAACATTTTAATTAAATGGTTGATGTCCCAAAATTTTTGATAAACCTTTTTAAAAAAATTTTTCGATAAAAATTATTTTTTATAGAAAAAACTTATAAATATTTTTCTATAGAAATAGAAAATTTTTTTCTAGAAATATTTTTCTGTAGAAAGATTTACTAAAATACTTTTGATAAAAAAAATTTCTAGAAAAAAATTTTCTATAGAAAAATTTTCGATAAACAAATTTTCTATAGAAAAATTTTCGATAAACAAATTTGCTATAGAAAATTTTTGATAAAAAATTTTCTATAGAAAAATATTTGATAAAAAAAAAATTCTATAGAAAAACTTTCGATATAAAAATTTTCTATAGAAAAATTTTTGATAAAAAAATTTCTAAAAAAAATTTTGATAAAAAAATTTCTAAAAAAAATTTTGATAAAAAATTTTCTATAGAAAAAATTTTGATAAAAAAATTTTCTATAGAAAAATGTTTGATAAAAAATTTTCTGTAGATAATTTTTTGATAAAAAAATTTTCTATAAAAAATTCTTGATAAAAAAGTTTTCAATAGAAAGACTTTTGATAAAAACATATAGCAAAATTTTTGAAAATATATATATATAGCAAAATTTTTGATAAAAATATTTTCTATAGAAACATTTTTGATAAAAAAATGTTCTATAGAAAAGTTTTTGATAAAAAAATTTTCTGTAGAAAAATTTTTGATAAAAATATTTTCTATAGAAACATTTTTGATAAAAAAATTTTCTATAGAAAAGTTTTTGATAAAAAAATTTTCTATAGAAAAAATTTTGATAAAAAAATTTTCTATAGAAAAATTTTTGATAAAAAAAATTTTCAATAGAAAAATTTTAGATAAAAATGATTTCTATAGTAACATTTTTGATAAAAACATTTTCTAATATAAATATTAAAAAAAATGGAAAAGAAAACTTCTTTTTAAAATATCGGAAATACACATTGAAAAAATACCTATTTTAGTTCTTCTTCTTCTGTTATCCTTGACTCCCAGTGAATCATAGTTAAAAGTTTTATACTTTTTTTGTTCTGTTCTATTTGTGCCGACCTCTGATTATGCGTTACGATGGGATCTCGGTTTTTCTTGGTTGCTTTTTTTGTAAACGGAGATTTTTCGGTTTTTATAAGCATAAGTTATAAATTTATAAAGGTAAGTGCTTAAAGTTCACGGGGGTTCACCTCATAACTCAGCTAGCCACTGGTTATTGAGTATTCGGCTATGTAAAACTTCTCAAACTAATGCATTAGCCGTTCGCAGTCGGCGTTAAAACGTAGGTTCCTTTCAATGAGTCTAAAAATAGAATCGGATGCAGCTCATTGTCTGAGAGAAGTACCCCTTGTTCCAATTGGAATATATATATATATATATAAGTGCTTAAAGTAACTCTTAGAATTATTATTTATTTGTTATATTAAATTATTATGGTCATTTAAGAGCAATAGAGAAACTGAACAATTTTAACTAGTGGGTTACGCCATTCCAATATTAAAATCTGCTCCGACTTCGTGTTGATAGCTACTTTGGAGACTTATCTTAAAGGAACTTAGTTAGGCGGTTAATATACCTTCGACTGCACTGGAATACTTATGCACATAAATATATTTATATATGTTCAAAAATCAAACAGTTTTTATTCATTTGAAACCGACTTTCAACTCGAATAATTTGTGTACACTTAGGAGTTCGGAAAAGGCTAATTTCAGATTTTGAACTTGCAAAGCTTCAGGTATACTGAACACAATATCTTAGTAGTTTGCGCTTCTAAGCGTAATTGTCATGCAAATTTAAAAAAATCGATTGAAGCAAGTTTTTCTTTATATTTCGTCTTCTGTATTCGTTTTGATATTTGGCCCCTAGTCGTTGTTCTACGAAATAGATACCACACTTAGGGGATGAATCCACTTTCCTCTAAATTTTGATTTCGTCACTTCTAATATTAATTAATGGCCGCCAAAATTTTAAGCTCCTTTTTGCCACTTTTTAATTTTTTTTTTCGCATATTTTTTGGCCGCCTCAAAGAATTTCAAAAAAATAAATAGGAATTTGTAGATCTTTCAGTGTCGCATCGTTTGATATATATTTCATTAATGTGCTCCATATAGGTATAACATACGATAAGTGTAAATGACGAAAACTTTAACGTAAATTTTTCAAAATATCGGTTTTTCGTGGAGCACACTCGCAAATATATATGAAATTTTCCAAACTCAAGCGTAAACCGAGTTTTTTTTTTTTGCCATTTAGCACCTAAAAGCAAAAGCGCATCAAAAAGTCATTGTTTGCTAAAATTTTATGAAGATTTTGAAAATCGTGAAAAAAAAGTGCATATTGGTATTAATGGTTTTAGATAGCAAACTGAGACAAAATCACATAAGGCATAAAGGCGATGTCATTTATAACTGATTTGCATTAAGTTTTTTAAAAATCTCTTTATTATCTAAAAACATTTCAATGAAGCACATCGCGAATTTTGCACAAAATCGATCAGGAATGGTCTTAAAACTATTCTTTAATAAAGCTTTACCTTAGATCTGAAGCGCACTAAAATATTATAAGGATTAGCGATTTGATGGACCAAATAAGAATTTTATATTTTGAAACTTATATTTAAATAAAAAATTCTTTTAATGAGGACTTACATCTTTGTGTTCCCATACTTTTGTGTAAGTTTTGTTGGTTGAGATATTACTCTCATTTGTCCGAATTCACCCAGAAAGTCAAGAAACAGACCTAATTTGTTAGCCAATTTAACTTGAAGAAAAAGTCTGAGTATTCTCTCAATTAAGCAAAGACTGAAACCAATATAGACTACGGGAACGCAAATATGTGAGTTTTGGGTAACTTCGGACTGGTTGGGGTATTTTCTGACTGGATTGGGTAGTTCTTTTTTGTTAGAAAGTTGAAACAAAACTTTTAAAGCTGTTTTTTTTTTTAAATAATGACTTATAACAATATGACTAGATAGGAGACCATGTAAATCTCTAAGTGTATGTTGTGAAAAAATAGAACCGTCATGAACTAAAGCGTTTTATTGTAAATTGTCCATTTTCCAATCATTTTTACGATCAAACAGTGAATAAATAAAAGACATTTCAGTTTGTTTTGTTTTAATAATTAAAGTTATATTGATTTAAATTTAATAATATAAGTTCATTGTAATTTACGTAATTTTCTTTTATTTGTATTTATTAAAATGTGTGTTTTTTTTATTTAATTCATAATGAAGTTGATTTATTTTATTTATTTTTTCTTTAAAGTCTAAAGTTTTGTGTTGAACACTTTTTATGTATTTTTTACTTAATGCATGTTTTAAATTTGTTTTATTTCTCAAAATAATTACAATTATATTTTTTTTTATTTTGTTTGAAATTTTTTCTATGAGGAAATTTTACAAATGAAAAACAATTAAATTTAATAAACGAAAAAAAATATGCAACAAAAAATTAGATTATTAAGAATGAAAATAAAAAAGTATATATTATTAATCATAAGTATAATTAAAAGGTAATAAAGAACATAAACCAAAAAAATAATTGTTTGTTTGTTTTTAAATATAAGCACAATTGAATGTACAATTATGTATAAATACAAATACATAACATAACATAGTCGTCGATCGTTTAGGATGTTAATTGTTGATTGGTTGGTGTTGTTGTTGTTAGTTTTTATTTTTCGAGATGATCATGCAGTGTTTGTTTGTTTGTTGTAGGTTTAGGGAAGGGATTTGATTTGAATTTGGGATTTATCTCTCTCTCTCCTTTAGTGTTTATAGGCATTTATTGTTTGTTGTTTTTAGAGAAATTATGAGAAGCCCAGTTGAGTGAAGTCTTCCAGGAATTGGCTAAAGCCTCGCTAAATTTGGAACGAAAATGTTCAACAGCTTTTTCTTGACTATATTCTAAAACCTATGAAATGAAGCGAAATAAAACATGAATAAATAAATAAATAAATTTGTATTGGAAACAAGTTCTTTTGCAAAAAAACACAACTTACCAAAGTCTCTTTTAAATAATTCAAATCCTTTTCAGATGATAATTCTGGCAGCCCCGTAGAAATCATCATGCTAAATAAGGAAAGTATAAGGCAGCCGTGTTTACGTAAAACCAAAAATGCCTTAATGAAAAAGTTAACGAATTACTTAGTGTTAAATGTTCATCAAATTTAATTTAATTTAATTTATAAATACCTTTTCACACATATCTTGGAATAAACGAAATTCTTCAGCCATACGATCGGCTCGACCCTTATTAATGACATACACAAAATCGTGAGTTAAAACAAATGGTACACGTTCTCGCCTTACTCCAAATTTCTCTTTGAAATGTCCCAAAATGTGACCAAAATCAATATGGAAAAGCTAAAATTATTTTTAGAAATAAATAAACAAGTTAAGCAACTACATACTATTAAAAAAAATATATATATAATAATTTCAATGGGTCTACATAGTGGATCTAGTACTAGAAAGCAATAAAAATATTGAACTCCATACATTTGTTTTCTGTCAAAAGTGAAATTAAAGTGTACATGAGCATGTGTGTGTGCCTTAGCTCATTGGATAATGTTGTTGTTGTAACAGCTCTAACATTTACAATTTAAAAATTTTGTTTTTATGGCGGATCTGTTTGGAGATCAAGACCAAGAAATTGTGCTACTTCTACTGGATGAGTCCACAAATCCTCAGGACTAAGTAAAGTAGGGTTGGCGGTACAGTTGAAAATGTGGGCGGTATCATGAGGACCCTGACCACAAGCTGGGCATATGTTGGGGTCAGGGTCCTGTTGCTTTATCCTCAGTTGAGCCAGAACGACTCTTGTTTTCCGCGGCAGGTTCTTTTCTTCTTCTGCTATGGGCGGTGGGGGACCTCCTAATACAATATACATGCGATAACCTGAATTCGCGGAGTTGGTGGCGTCTTTATGAATGTTATTTAATGCTGCCATCTACTTGGTATGATTTAAAGGATAAAGTACATATCTTCATATACTTTCCTCATACACTCGAAGATCTTTCCTGACATGCCTCGGGGAAGATGCCGACTGTTTGATGTTAAAGTTTGGATAATTTCTCCGATGACATCCCAAGAGGAAATGCCTTCCTTTACTGGAAGGATCTTTGTTGCCTCATCAAGATGATAATGACAGCAAGTTTTCTTTGTCCATTCCCCAAGTACTGCAATTTATGTGCTAACGAAGTAAAAAGGCTGTCGAGTGTGACTCCCAAGATTTTTGGGTAGTTCGATGTCGGAATTGGTACACCATAGATTTCGACGCCAAGTTGCAGGCTTACTTCTTTTGTCCAGGTGGTAAATAGGGTCGCTGAGGGTTAGTTGGTTGTATCTTCAAGTTCTGGACGTAACGTAAAGACGTAAAGAAATTGTGGGTGATACCGAGATAACGATTCAGCTCATTGGATAATTGTTTCCATTTGTTGTTTACGAATTAAAGTAAAAGCGCCATACTCTCTTTTTTTATGGGACTTATCAAAAAGACCATACAACAAATCAGAGTATGAAAGTGCAACATATTTATATTATAGTTTTTGTATAAAACTTCGCTTCGGTTCTCATCACAGACTGGTCTGTTACTAGTAATGTAATCCTTGTCTCCAAAGACTATAAGAGGGTTTTTCCAGTTTAATTTAAACTAGAAGAACCCGAGTTCCGCGTTTCTGGACCAGTCATGTATTTGATCATTTTGTGAAGTCTACCAAGACGCCAGTACAAACAAACATTGGTTTAAATATACATTAATTTCGAGAAAGACCAAAACAAAAATTTCACCCTTTTTTACATCTTAATGGCGAATTTTTTAAAATGTTATAATTAAAATTATAATATATTTAATAATAATTTGTCCGAGAAATGAGTGCAAGAAATTGTAACATTTTAAACCATTTTTTTTTGTTATAGTACTATGTAGCTGTACCCAGCGCACGTTGCTGCTCCACCAACTAAAATAAGTTTGAAGGAAAGACATCACACAAATATGCAATTAATTTAGAATCATTTTATTGATTTTGTCCGATCAACACATGATCAAATGCATAGTTTACGATTCAATTTATTTTGATTAATTTTCAGTGGCGTCATCTGGCGAAAATAAGTCGCACTAACGTAGAAACCTTCGTCGGATCATGCACAACAACTTTGCTTAAGATCATTACATAATCAAATGCACAGTTTACGATTCAATTAATTTTTATCAATTTTATGTGGAGCCATCTTTTGGGAATTATTGGCAAATCTCCGACGACTAATGCGCAACAACTTTGCTAAAGATCATAGCATGATCAAATTCACAGTTAAAGATCTAATTCATTTTGAGTAATTTTCAGTGACTTCACCTTTCGGAAATTGATCATACCAACTAAGAAACCTTTGTCGGCTCATGCGCAACAACTTTGCTAAAGATCATAGCACGATCAAACGCACAGTTTACGATTTAATTCATTTTTAGTAATTTTCAGTGTCGCTACCTCTCGGAAATTGTTCATACCAGCTAAGAAACCTTTGTCGGCACATGCGCAACAACTTTGCTAAAGATCATAGAATGATCAAATGCACAATTTTCTGTTTAATTTTTTTTGAGTAATTTTAAGTGGCGCCACCTTTCGGAAATTGGTCATACCAACTTAAAAACCTTCGTCATAGCATGATAAAATGCACAGTTTACGATTTAATTAAATTTCAGCAATTTTTAGTGACGCCATCTGTCGGAACATAGTCGTCGTTGGCTCATGTGAAACAACTTTTCTTAAGATCATAACATAATTAAATGTATACTTTACTATATATCTGTGGTTTGGTGCTAAAAGGGTCAATGTCAAAAAAATTGTTTTGTTTTGAGAAAATTTGAAAATTTGCCCAGAAAAGCCCTTATAAATATGTTCTGAGTAAAGTTAGAGATTAGTTGTTGGAGCCAAACTACAGAGGGTAGAGAAGGGAATCTAATGCAATGATTTCCAAACAACAAAATATTTACATTTGCTCTTTTACGAAATTAAATATAATTCATTTATTGGCATACAAATTTGGCGAGATCGGTCCAAATTGGCCAAACACGAAATACACTATCGAATTTAGTAACACGAACACACTACATTTGGCCTACATTTAACTATAGCTTCCAGAAACCCCTTTAAATATTTACCACGATGTCCAATTATACGCTATCAAATCCTACTATAAACATAAAACGACTTTGTTAGGTCGTTATTCGAACAACAAAGCAGCTCGTAATAAATCATAAAATGTACTTACTTGACCATTGCGTTTAACCATAATATTGTCTGAATGACGATCAGCTACACCCAAAACATAAGTGGCTACACAATAACCAGCACAACTTAGAGTAAATTCTTTGACAGCTTTGTTCATTTCTTCCTCGGTTTTATTGTACTCCTTAAGCCAACTATATAAAGATCCTTTTTTGAAAGGAGATGTAGCCGAAAACATACCCTTCTCCTTTTGGATGTTGGCTATAGTTTCGGCATTGAGTACAACTTCTATCATGCCCAAACGACGTTCCATACTGATACAATTGTAAATGTTCATGCGGAAATCCATTCTGTAAGAAATTATTATAAAAAGAATTAAGTTTTTTGTTTCTATTTTTTTGTTTTATATTTAATTATTACCCCTCATTTTTCCAGAGTTGATCCATAACTCTAAGCATTTGTAGCGTTAGCATATCCTGTCTAAGGTCATCACCATTTTTAAATATTATATAAATATCATTACAATTGTAATCAGCATTTTCAAACACAATCCATAGTGGACGCATTTTTGAGTCCATAACTTTACATTTCTCTGGTTTCACGCCCCTACAGCGAAAGCTGGGATTTAAGGGATTTTGTATGCTTTGGAAGACACCGCTATTGCGCTGATTGCGTAAAAAGTCTTGTAAGAGATTTCGCACTTTTTCTTTGCTGCCCTTTTTTGCTAGCTGGGAACCGTGCTTGAGTTTTTCCAAAACCTGCAGCTGTTTGCGCAAAAGTGGTACATGTGGTTTACAACCTTTAAGATAAGCTTCAAGCAGGAGGCCAAAACGTGTTTGCATTGAAGGTGTTTGCATTTCCGAACGTAAATGCCAAAAGAAGTAGTGACCAATTCTTTGATTACGTAAGGCTCGTTCTAGGACAAAGGTGGTAAGCGCGCAATCCAAATAAGATTCATGTTTCATGGCTTGCACCAATTGCAGCAGATACAACAAAAGCTCTTCGTCTCTGTTAAAATTTGAAGTGTTTATTTATTATTATATTGTCAAGAATAATTATAAAATTACTTACTTTAAATTTTTAAGACAACGAATGGCAAAATTCCTTACTGCTGGATCAGGATAAGCATAGTCTAATAATTCCAAAGAACGTTCTACAGATATTGTTGGCCATTCTTTAAGCAAATGCCACATTTCAGCCACTTCATCGCGTTCATTCCAGTTAACACAATGCAATAGTATAGAAAGTTCCTCAGGCTCATCTTGTTTAATAGTATTTCTAAAAATTTTCATTACAAGTGTTTTAATGTAGTACCTACACAAAATCATTATCAATCATACCTTTTTTCCCATATATCGTTACGATCTTGATCGTGCATTTCATAAAGTTTATTAATAGTACGTGAATACTGTGATAAAACTTTGCTAACTGTAGCCGCAGCATCCTGAGATGATCCACGACTTAGGGGCTCTTTACAAGCGGCTAATTTGGAGGCATATTGTAGAACAGTTTCTTCCGAAGGATACCGTATATTCTCGTAACCGTAACTATGGAATGCGAGTTGCACCACAGCACACTCATCTTTACGTGGATTTGGTTCAATGGTTCCTAACGGATGGAATATCTCATCCGACTGTATATCATCGGCATACGTCCAGGTGTGTAGAGTTAAGTAGCCAGTTTTCAATTGATGCTTATAATCAAATAGTGTGGTATTGACCCATGCCAATGAATTGATATTAACGTTACCATCTTTAAGTATTGTATTCTCTTTGCTAGTATTGGATGATTTCTTTGAGCGTGATGTCTTTGTCACTTCATAGATGACCATACAGAGCCTAGTCATGCGTGGCAAGTTTTGCATGGGAATATCTAAGACAATATCCTTGTCAAAGGTAAATGAACGATTATTACTGCAGGCAATGTCGACCGAATGTTGAGCGCACAGCTTGTGTTCACCATGATAAAGACCGATGTGGACACCCACTTTAATGCCTCTAGCTAAATCACAATTAACATTGTCAATACGATGTAGACGCAGGCGAAAATTATCTTCGATATCCCAGGAATTTGTTGTTCTTCTTTTCACCATTTCATTAGATTGGTGGCGCAGACTTTCAGGTTTTGGTGGTCTCTTAGGGGCAGCATTTAACTCCTGTTTATAGCTAATATATGAGGGAAGGGTATAAATGGGTTTCAGTACTACGTTCGGTACATCCGAACCTGAAAGACTTTCCTGTGTTAAAAAAAATATTATTAGAATTTTAAACAGTTTTATCAGTCCTAAACTACTCACCTGTATATAAATAAATTGTATTAGTGGATATTCACCAAACAAGTACTCGTCACGACCGCGCACTTTTAATATATAATCCGATGCACGATCACTAACTTTTATTTGAGATTTACGAACTTTTGACAGAGCCAAGTCTACGAGGGTTCGTGGTGTGTGTTGATCGCTGACCGAGATCGTGAATGAGGTTTCATCATTTTCCAACTTAACAACAACTAAAAAATTTGCATTACGAAAACGTGTACGTATTATTTCTGGCATAACGGGATTGTTGGCCAGACGTAATGGATGTTCGTATAGCAATTTCTCAGACCAACTATACTTGGAACGTTCTAGTTCTATTTCATCGCAGAGTAAAGACATTTTTCGACGAAAATCATCTTCTTCGGGACTGCGTTGGGCACTGTAGTCTTCGAATGATTTACCAATCATATTACTGACCAATTTTGAGAGTTCATAATCACTGGAAATTGCTGTCGTATCACTACGTTCGCCCAAGCGTAAAAGGCAAAAATAAGGCTGAACTTCACACAAACGCTTTGTTTCATCTGTGAATGGTTCGACTAGGGCAATGGATGATATACCACTAACCTCGTAGTCGCAAGCATCTTTGATAAGATTGTGAAGGGGATAGTTTTTAGACTGTTTGACCATTTCCTAAAGTTAAAAAAAAATATGAGATTCTTTATAGTTTCAAAGAGAATAAAATTAAATATTTACCGTTTTTATTTCTCTAATTGTGGCAGTAGCGGGTACATTCAGAATCAAAAATATACCATTCGGTAGAAAACATTTAAGCTCTACATCTGGTGGATCATTTTTCCAGGTGTCTATGGAAAATGAAGGTCCTGCCAACGGTGCCATTTTTTATTGATATAAAATTGGCAAGACGTTGGCCCCTGCTTCAATGATAAGCTTAGCAAGCTAAATACAGAAATTAATGAAATTATTAAATGTTATATGTATAGACCAAAAAATGATATGAAGATAAAAATGTTTGGAAACAATTAGGCAACTACGAAATGGAATGAAAAATGACAAAAATAATAAAGACAACCCGTAATTAAGTTATATTATTATATGTAAGTCGTACAGATAAAAAGAGTTTTTGAAAAAACTATCCATAATTTGAAAATCTAAAAAACAGACCTAATTTCTTACAAAATCTTTAATTTTACAAGAAATTTCGCGTATCCATTTATCACTATGTGGAATAAGTATATACTATATACTTCATTCTACTAAATGATACTATGGTAGGGAATTCACTGCTCCCTAAGCTTTACGTGACCCAAAAAGATAGATTCCAATGGTGAAATTTTATTTCTCCTGGTGAACAAAACCAATTCAGTCTTTGGATTTACCGTAAGACTGTTATTGTCAGTCCATTATTTCATTATCCAAAATTTTTTTTCGACAAATAAGACCTATGATAAAAAAAAACTTTTGTGCCAAATTTCATAAAGATTAGAACAAATTCTTGGCTTTGAGGACCGTAGAACTACATGTTATGTTTTGGAAAGAAAATTGTACCCTTCACCAATATTGTACCCTTCACCAATATAGGTGGAAGAGGTATATTGGGTTTGTTCTGATGTTTGTAACGAACAGAAATATTAGTCTGAGAACCACTTTCTAGTGTATCGATCGACAACATTCCCTGAGTTGATTTAACGATGTTCGTGCGGCTGGCTAGCAGGGCGGATATCCATGTAAGCTTGTTATCAAAGTACAGGTAGTAACTTCAAAGGAATTTTATGAGTTTGGCACAGACTCATATTTTGGCCCAAGGGTGATCCCTATACTTTTTGCCCAACATTGTAAGGATGCCTTCTCGGAGTAGAGTTTCAGTATAAATATTGCTTTTGGTAAACGAAAATCAGTTTACATATTTTTGTAGATATCAGTCCATATTTGACCATAAATCCTATACAAGACACATTCACAAAAGTCTTTTTAATACCCAGAAAAGCACAAAAACGCTTACAAATCTAAAGATAATTACATTTTATTACTAATTACTTGCAAAGATATAAATATAAACCTATAACCGAAATTTGGTAACAATCGTAACAATCCACAATAGGCCCTGCCCGTCACAGCACTTAGACTTAAGGAAAACTTGTTAAATTGTTGGTCCATATTTGACCTTAGTAGTGAAGGATATTATATAGTCGGGATTGACCAACTAAAGCTTTTCTTACTTGTTTTTTTATAATAGGATTTATATGAAAACATAGGATAGGATTTATATGATAAGAAATTCTCAATAAAATCGCCACTAATAGAAGGATTTTTATAAAAAATTGCTTATTTTTCGATTTTTTTATGAATTTTAAAAAAATACAATTTTTCGTTTTTGCACAAATATTTTCTTATATTCCGATATGAATAAACTCGTGGACTACACAAAAACTCTTTGCTAGCACGTCTTAAGGGCAATTTTGTTCTTAATTTATTCAAGAATGGTTAACTAGGACTATATATATATATATATATATATATATATATATATATATAATTCCCCGACAACACTCCAATTGGAACAAGGGGTACTTCTGTCAGACAATGAGTTACATCCGATTCTATTTTAGACTCATTGAAATGGACCTACGTTTTAACTCCGGCTCCAAACGGCAAATGCATTAGAGAAGATTTACATAGCCTAATACTCAATAACCAGTGGCTAGAGTTATAAGGTGAACCGCCGGTTTTTTTAAATATATTTTTTCAAGTTGTTGTTGTTGTAATTGCGATATTATTGGTAATATCGCAGAAGTGGCAGTCCTTAGTCGGAATTCTTAGATTCCCGACTGCCGTGGGAACGTTGGATTTTTCAAGTGGGTCTGGCCAGTGATCAAACTTGAGACTAAAAGTTACAAAAAAAAATCGATGAACAAAATTGAAATTTCGGGTGTTTTTGCACTTAAATATAGTTTAACCATTGCTTGTAATTTTGGCTTTTGACTGGTGTAGCCGGTCACAAATTTTCTTGCTACTGCTGAATGTTTATCATGAGTCAACAAATTAGGGATATAAATATGTATGTTTATAAATATTTAAGACATGTATTTTGCTACAAGCAGTTTTCTCACTACTTTAGAAGTTTCTGGGGTGTTAGAGTCGAAGTCAGTCAGTGAAATGTACCCCAACATAATAGACCGATGGTTGGTAGGATCACCTTCAGAACTAAACTAATTGGACGATTTTTGCTACGTTTATTACTTAGTATACCTTTAGTTAAAAATTTTACTGAATAGCCAAACGGACGCACTTGAACAATTTGACTTACAAAATGATTCTGAGTGGGTGTATCTAAAGGCAGCAGACCCTTCCCGATGGTTTTGTAGGGTATAAATAAGCCTTAATACTGAATGTGCGCATAAAAAATCAAAATAGTGATGCTTTAAAAAAACTACTTGTAGTAAAAACTAAAAGAGCCATATACTTCCCCCTACCACTTTTACATTAAACAAAAAAACATGTAATAAAAAACCCTTTTTTACGTTTGTAAGTGTACTTTGGTTAAGCTGCGCAGCTGGCGTCGAGTATCTAGACGTTTACGTCAAGAGTTTAATGTCGCACCCAAACTAATGAAAAAAAAAAAACACACACTCATCTTCGATTCTATGAAATCTTAACAAATATTCCTAGATTACTTAAGGGCCATAGATGTATATTCTTTTTAATAAATACTAAAGTTGTACTTACCTTAAAATTAAATCACTTTTTATGTTTTGTTTTTATAATCTGGCCAACAATATGAATAAATAAAAAAATTCCTTTCTTTATTTTTTTTCCTATACGAACGAAACTGAACAAGTAGAGCGCAACCTCACTGTTTTCTAAGAATTTTTCTGACTTGTTTTTCACTTAACAAATTGTGGCTTAATATCGCAAGAATTTAGTAATCTCATATTAAATTGGTAAATTTTACATGAACTCTTTAATATTTTTGATAATTTTACTATTTTGAAAAGGTTTTTCTGCCGAAAAAAGTAATAATAAACTTTTTTTCGTGGATTTTTACTCTTCACGTATTTTTTTTTATTTTTCTTTTTGTCTACTTGCGTAGATTTATTGTCGACTTTATTGTGTATGACGTTTTATGCTTGCAGGGTTGTATTGAAATTACGGTATTACCTAGCATACGCTGCATTATCATGTACATATGAAACCTATTGTGAATAATAAAAAACTGCACTTCTGCTGTTTTTTTTGTGATGCAAGGGATGTTGGATACCAAGCAACGGTTCTGAATTGTCTTAACTTGATAAGCCTAGACTTATCTTGGTTATGATTCCTCTCAATTATACCTCTACGTGGTATCACCCGGAGAACTATGTTAATACCCGTTAATGTAGTGAGCTAAAATATACCGCTAGTAACCCACTTCTGGAAAAAATTACTATGAAAAAGCTAAAATTAGATTAAAAACGGTCACCTAATGTTAGTAGAGGACGTCCGAAACTTCGATGGCCAGACCAAGTAGAGGAAAATTTTGCAAAGCTTGGCTTACGAAATTGAGATTTCTAAAATGTGCTCAGGTTGTAAATACAGGCCATATATATATTTGTGCTGTGCAGACAGGAACAGGATTTTTTACCAAAAACATCTGAAATACATTTCACATGGTATAATAAATATGTTAAAATAACATCACACCATGTACTAAATCAGTGGTTCTCACGAGCAATTGCTTCACGGCCCTCTACAGACATTTTAGTAAAGCCGATGTAGCCCAATTTTTTTCATACAAAAAAGTTGTATTTTTGCGTAATACTAGACAGGTTAATGACTCTGTGTTTTTTAATAAAACGCTAGTTTTTATACAAAAAGTTAATTAAGTCTATTTGAGTTCAACATACTAAATTTATGGAGGTCATCAAAACAGCCAATTTTTTTTGTGAAATAATTTCATCGTTTTAGTCAAATCTGACTTACCTGTTAAACAACGCACAACATACCTCTAAAATTGTGATACAGTTGCCTCTGTGTTTGATTGAGAGCAAATGCGGCAGACACCTTGCGGAAACCTTTCTAATACCAAAGTGATAATTTTAAATGTAAGCCACTGAGTCATGAATATGGTGTCTACAATCTCTCTCACTTTTAATCTTCGATCAGATCCAGAGGTTTATTATGTAGAGAAAATATCTAAAGTAATAATATATCTTTGTTTTCAGTGTTTTTTTCGTAAAAAATTATGTTTAATGACCACACGAAAATCACTTTCATTGGCTGTCAAACACAAACTAGATGAAACAGATTTAGTGATTGACAGTGAATAACACAATGTGATCCAATTATACTCAGATTTGATCAGTGTTATAAATCCAGATCGGTGCAAACTAAAACTATATTTTCAAAGGAAATATTTGTTTTTAATCAGAAAGAACATTTTGTACATTAATTCCTTTTGATGTTGTTAAAAGCGATTTCACGAATAGGATTTCTGTCATAAATATCCGGCTACATATTTGCAAAAAAAAGCAGAGACCGGAGATCGTTTTATTTTTTAAATCCATCAAGTATAAATATCATTGCCGATGAAAATGTATTTTCATTTCGATCGAAAAATAAAAAAAGAGGGATTTATATTTGAAATATAAATATCCCTCATGATGAAAATTTTAAATATCTATAACGATAAAAATCCGAACAGAAAAATATTTTATTGATTGTTTTATTTTTGAACTTCTGTTTTGACTTTGAAAAAATAAAATGTTTATGAAATTTCAAAATTTTCAACAATGAATGTATGAATGTTTTCAATTTATTGCAATGTTTTAGGACATCGAAGTTAAAGATAATAGCTCTAATAGGAACTATTGGTGGTTTCTTTGATTCGCGTCGCTATTTCTAAAAAAAATAACTTTTAAACGTTTTAAACGCACTTAGACAACGACCATTTGTTGCCCAAACCCATTTCAAAATAAAATTTGCAACAATAATTGAATTTATTGCTATTTAAACGTCCTAAAGATGCTTTATCCCGAACAAATACAGAAATAAAATTTGAATTTTTTCTATCAAAATTTATTTTCATCGGATGAAAAAAGATGAAAATTATTTTGAACTGTACTGATAAATATCCCAAACGATTTTTTTATATTTTATTTTCATCGGATTGAAAAAAGAAACAAAATTTTTGAACAAATAAAAATCATGAGGGATTTTTAATAATTTTTTAAACTTCAATGATTGTTTTTTTATGGATTTAAACATGAAAATATTGTTTTAAAAGTATTAAAATCCGGTCTCTGAAAAAAAGTTAAAAACATAAGCATTTTGTTAGAGTTTTTTGCAGCACCCCCTCCCCCTGAGATGTTCGCAAGAATGACCCAGGGGGTCATAGAGAACCTATGCCTTAAAAAGCGGACTTTTTTAATTGACTATTCCGTCTACGGATTTTTCTCCGTATATCAGTGATGTTAATTTAGCACTGTTTGCTGTCAATTGCAATATATACAAAAGCTTAGAGTTATAAAATCTTTTTATTCAGATGAAAATAAACATTTGGAGTCTTGTGTTGCAAATTTTTGTTGATCTGCGTAAAAAGTAAAGAAAATATATTTAAATTTATTTTAATTAGGAAAAATATGTAGTAATTGTATTCTCTTGTTGTGGAACTTTCAAAAATATAAAAAATAATTTCAATAATAGCATTATTGAAAGTGATTTTCGTGGTTTTAAAATGAGTGACTCCGACGAGGGTGAGTTTTTCTAATTTAATAATTAATATAATTGCATTTCAATTGTGACGAAATACTATTATTGATTTTTTGTTGTGATACCACTTTTGATATATAATTGCAGTTTTTTTTTTCTTCAAAAGTGCATTTTGTATTATAAATAAACAAAAAGCAACTTTCGTCGTAGATGTTTCAAGTTTTATTGAGTTTAGCCATTTATTGGTAAGGGTTGCCTGGTTTTGGAAATTAATGTCAATGTTGTGATTGATAAAATGGGTTTAAAAGCCAGTTTTTGTAAATTACACGGCGGTACAAAATGGATATAGTTTTTATACCCTTTACAACCATAAGTGAAAGTGGGTTTGTGCTGATGTTTGAGAGCGACCTTTTAGTATACCGATCGACTCAGTATCACTCCCTGAGTTGTTTTAACGATTTCCTTCCTGCTGGCTGGCTAGCTGGATATCTATATATACCCGATAACCGAAATTTATTAATAATCGATCTGCAATTGACCCTAGCTCCAATATCAGGCTCTCATCCGGAAATGATAAGTACATATAGTGCTTTAAAATTCTAAAATATATGTACCGATTGTAACTTTCTTGCCCATAGGCCCTCAAAGAAAAAATAAAAATCAGTGAATTTCAGTTGATATAGGCTGACGGTGGGCAAATGTTGCTCTTTGTAAATTTGTTTTGTTGATTTATCTCACAGATTTTTTTGGACGGGATTTTGTTACTTTACCAATTACTGAAAGCTTCCTCTCAGGATCTGACAACATGTTTGAACCACATTTACTTAGGTTTAATCGAAGTATTTTTCACTGAGATCAATATTTTTATTTTGAGCTAAATAACATCAGAGACCATTTCGACAGGGCACTGACATTATTTTTAAGGAATAATAGTTCACTATTTTAATCAAATGATGAATCCATCGACTCAAGCGCAACTACTTTGCTGAAGATCATAGCATGATCAAATGCATAGTTTAGAATTTAATTTATTTTGAGTAATTTCAAATGGCCCTATGCTCCACTGGAAGTCAAGGATAACAGAAGAAGAAGAATTTTAAATGGCGCCATCTATCGAAAATTGGTCATACCATATTAGAAACCTTCGTTGGCTCATGCGCAACAACTTTGCTTAAGATCATAGCATTTTCAAATGCACAGTTTTTGATTTAATTCGTCTTGAGTAATTTTCAGTCGCGCCACCCGTCGGAAATTGGCCATACCAACGTAGGAACTTTCGTCGGCTCATGCGTAACAACTTTTCTGAAGATCATAACATGATCAATTTCATATTTTAGTATTAAAGGACATACAGACAAACATTCAGATAACAATTTTTTTTGTTTATCTGCGGAAACACGCGGATAAGTATTTTAAACGTCTTAAAACTTTGCACATTTATGAACCTAGAAGGTTGGTGAAAAATAAGCAGGCAATAGGTATAGCTGCTCTTAAGTGATGCGATTACCAAGGAACGATATTTAATTTTTATATACATACCTATACATATAGATAGATTTTGTAACTTCTAAGTTAATTTTTGACAAGATTGAGCAGAATAGGAGAAGGGGGGACTTAATCTTCAATATTAAAAATGATATAAATATTCGTACCTTTTGAGTTCTTGAAAAAAAATTGTCTGCAACACGGGCAACGCCGGGTCTATACATTTAGTGATAAAGTTTCCTTATACTTCATATATTAAATAAATATGCTAATAATTTCATTATGCAAAAAAATATAAATTGATTTGCATAAACCTATAAAACTACTTACTACATACTTTCCGCACACAATGTTCCATATGGATGGATTTATTAGCTTATCGTACTCTTTGGTGCCAAGTATCATTTACTACCAGTTTCTTTTCAATAATCTTTCAAGCTAATGATTTACAGTGACATAAATTCAATAAAAAAAACCGCAACCCGTAAGACTAAAATTTTTTTTATAAGATTTCCCAAAATAAAAGAAAATTGTAATAAATCATAGAGTGTTAAGACCCCAATAATATTTCTCCAGTGCAAGCTAAGAAAGATACACGTGCAACAGATGGTTGCACAGTTGATGTCGTTTTGCCAGACAAAGTGCGTGTCTTGCGCATTTAAGGCTACCACAACTCTGAAGGCGATGAATGGGTGGGTGGGTGTTTATTGCCATAAACAACACAACCCCTCGCACTGCTGTTCGACTGGTTTTATGAATGAAATAAGAACCCTCAAACAGTTTCATATGACATGTTGACGACAATTGATTTTTAACCAAAAACCAACGATGGCATTTTCTTGTTCGCAAACCGAATGTTAAGATTAGTTGGCTGAAATTATTGCACGGTTAAGGGTGTTGACTTGGGAGTACAGAATTGTGAATTGTTAACAGCAGGATTTGTAGAGACTTTTTTTGTAAAAATATTTTTGTTAATTAAATTTGTTTAATTAACAAACAATAATTATCCTTTACCTAAAATGGATTGGAGTTTTGTTGAGAAACCAAAATCGGGTACTGAAACAGCATTAGATGCTTGTGATTATTTTCTAGATGAGGTCATAGAAGTTACCAAATGTTTAGGTGATTCATTAGCATCAAGAAAAAACTTAATAAAAAAAATTAATTAAATTAATTTTTCATCTACAGATGCCCGTGAACAGGTGCGTCTAATAAAACATCGTGAATTGAGACAAGCGGTGACCACTGGCGATGAACGTACCGTGCGTGTTCTATTGGAAGCTTTGGGCAGTGAACGTCAAATTATTGTCAATATGGCACCGGCCGGCGCAAATACCTTGTTATTTTTGTAAGTTTTAATAATTTTACAGTTTTTCTATTCTTTATGATCTTATCATTTTTTTTTGTTCCTCAGAGCCTCTCAAGCTGGCTATGAAAGCATAACAAATCGTTTATTAGACGCTGGTTCCGATGGACGTTCTCATACTGTCACTAAGTATTCCCCTTTATATGCAGCTGTTCATAATGGTCATTATAATATTGCTAAGGTAATGCTGGATAAGTTTCCCGACTTGATACAGCAGCCAACAGTAGAAAAATGGCTTCCCTTACATGCAGCCTGTATTAATGGCCATATTGAGCTACTCGAATTACTTATTAATTTCTCCTATCCCGAATACCTCTACTCAACATATCGTGACGAAGAAGGCATCTGGGAATGGCGTCTGCCTTTCGATCCCAATGCTCAAGATGTTACCGGACAAACTAGCCTTTATATTGCCAGCATTTTAGGCAACAAAGCTCTAGTCAATGTTTTAGTAAAATGGAAAGTTAAAGCTCGCAAAACATGTGCACAAAGTCCTCAAAGTAATCCCATTACACCAACCCGTAAACGTATATCATTTGGCATACAAGCTATTATGTCGAAATTGAATATCAGCGGTGATGGCGAACAATCGTCTAAGGAAGAGTCTCTAGAAAGTGATAAGTGTCCAATTAATGTTAACCTATTGTGTGGTGCTGCAAGAGAGACACCTCTGCTGGCTGCAGTAAGAGGCAGTTTTTTGGATGTTGTTACAGTCCTCCTGCAAAATGGTGCAAATCCAAATATAATTGCTAAACCCGTAGAGGACCACAATGATCCAAAGTGCAGTGAAGAAATTTATGGTCTGAGTAATGTTCCTATTGCGGAGGCATGCAAACAAAGATCTTTACCCATGGTAGAACTTTTGTTGAAGTAAGTATTGAAATTTAAATGAAAAATTTAGTTATTAGCTATTTAAGTCTTTAATCTGTATTACATAATTTGAAAGGTCCCAGTTAATTTCCTATATGTTATTCTTGTAACTGCGAAATAGTTGGTACAATCGCAAGAGTGACAGTCCTTGGTCAGAGTTTTAAGATTTCCGAGTCGTTCCGGTACGAAGAACCGATTGCTGTGGAAACGTAATTTTCCTTTATATTCTAATCTAACCCGAAAATAACCGCCCAATAGCAATTTGTTCCGCGCTTTAAAAAGCGATGGAAAGTATGTTAACTATCATCTGGTTTAATATTTGGAGTCTAATAACCTACTAAACGACCAGCAGTGATGTATTAATCTTTTTATCGAAAAATGGTGCCGTTTTATTCACCGTTTAGGCGAAAGTAAAGTTATAGCTCTTGATAATTCTAAGGCGTTTGATAGAGTGTGGCGTGGAGCACTTCTATTAAAACTTATTTCTCGTCTGACGAGTTCAAGATTAATTCGGGGGTACCACAAGGCTCCGTTCTTTCTCCTACTCTATTTCTTATTTTTCTAAATGACCTTCTATGTCAAACTTCTAATCCTATCTACTCTTTTGCAGATGATAGCAACATCTGTTATTCGTATTGGATATCAATTCCAAGAGACAAACCATTCCGACCTTAGGGTCGATTTCAACGCTCGAAAGACCCAATGTTGTCTGTTAACACACAAACGCGTTCCGAATAATGTTGCATCATCTGTAAGCATGGGTGGTAAAAATATTGAGGAATCAGAAACTCCTGATGTTCTAGGCATGAAAATCAAGTGTCGAAAGAAGAATTCAAGTGTCTCGGCTTTCTAAAGCTGTGTAAGACATACTTCACTCCAACTGATCTCCTTAGTATCTATACTACTTATATCCGGCCGAAAATGGAATACAGCTCTCATGTATGGGCCGGTGCTTCAAAGTCTATTTTATTTTGCTTATCGGCGACAATAGGGTAGCCTATTGCCTCATTGAAGCATCGTCGTAATGTGGGTTGCGTTTCACTGTTCTATCGCTATTATAATGGCATGTGCTCAAGCAAAATTAGGGATTTTGTTCCTGAAACCCGTACATTTCTTCGTAGCACACGCAACTCAATAATGACTCATCCCTTTTTAGGCGATTCCCGTGGATCGCACGACGAACTATAGAGAAAACTCGTTTTTTAGCCGCACAGCACGAATGTGGAATAATAAATAAACTTCCTGCATTAGTCTTCCGATTTAATTATGATATCCAAAGGTTAAAATCGAATATCCACAAACACTACTCCCTCTATCCTCCTTCCCTCAATCTTTTTGCCTAGTTCCATTCAATGCCCTGAGTATTGGTCCAATACAACAAAAAATGTATTTTTTACTAAACTGTCCTGGGACCATTCATTCATGTACAGAGAACTTTCTTGTAAAAGCGAAAGTCATATGGTGTAACGTAATTTCCTATAATTTCGAAAACTAACATATTGGTGGGGTTTTAATTACACTGTGCCAGTTGAAAAGACCGATTAAAGGGATACCTAGTGGGTAAAGATAATTCGAGTACGCCGAATTCAAAGTTACGTGAATATGCGCAACCTCCTCCATTTTTTATAGCGCTATATTTTAAAAACTAGAGATAACCTAAAAAATGGTTATCACCATTTAATTCTGCGTACTCGAAATATCTTTACGCACTAGGAATCCCTTTTGTCGGTCTTTTCAACTAACCCAGTGTAAAAAAGTTGTCAAAATCGAGTACAGTGTTATTGATAAATATATGACTGACTTAATTAAATCAAGAGAAATAAAGTTTTTGATTTAAAATGAACGCCTGAAAAAATCACTTAACTACCATTTACTTATTTCTTATTTTATTTCATAAGATATTCAGCCCGCGATGATATCGGTTCTGCGTTAAGTGTGGCCGTAGCCTCTGAAGATGAAGCAATTTTAAATTGTTTACTAGCTAAACGTGTTCATCCGGATTCGGATTATAAAATCAATAAAAAAGGCTTACCCACACCAGTGGAAGTTAAAGTATTTTTACCTTCTGCCACTAATATCTCATATAGCACAATGTTTCCAAATACCCCCGTCATCATTGATTGGCACAACAATAACAATGTCCAATTGCCATTTGTGAGGTAAGTAATTTAAGATGCAAATCCCCATTTAATTTATGTAAAATTAAATTTCTATTTTTACATAAAGGGTCAATTGGATGGTTAACGGTGTCTTACAATTAAATCCGAAACTTCAAGGCCATCCGAAAATCACAGAAGTAGCTTTGACAGCAATAACACGTATTGATTTTTCACATAATCATCTTACAAGCTTGCCGATAGAGATTTTTACTTTGGTTTCCCTTAAGTAGGATTATTAAAAAAAACACGCTTTGTTCTTTTAATGTTTGTCTTATTTATTTTTAGATATCTAAATGTAGCACAAAACAAAATAACCCAATTACCCTCACCGCCCGCTAATACACCTGGCAGTCGGGCCTCATATTCTTTGCCCGTTTTAGAAGAATTCTATATACAAGATAATCAATTGATAATGCTTCCAGCTGAGATATTTCATTTGCCAGCCTTGGCTATTTTGGATATATCAAATAATAAACTACAAGAAATGCCCTTTGATATGTGGAAAGCTCCCAAGTTAAGAGAACTAAATATAGCATTCAATTTGCTGAAAGACTTGCCCGTGCCACCCATGCAAACCTCATCATCACAATTAAGTTTGGATAAATTAGATTTGGAACCATTTTCCAGTTTTGATACTTATGGTAATGAAAGTAAAAATAAAACTCGAATTCTTACCCTGCAACCATTGGTACATCGTAATATATGGTCGTCCAGTTTGGAGATAACCGATAATGATATGAAATGGAATGAATCTAAAAAGGAGGAAGGTGTTTCACAGCTTAACAGTTTGAATATTGCCAATAATCTTTTTACCAGCATACCGGCTGCTTTACCCTGTTTAGCTGTTAATTTGACTCGTCTAAATATGTCCTATAACAGTTTAAGATCTATGGGTCATGTCACCAGTTATCCTGCCACTCTTAAACAATTGGATTTAAGTCATAATGAAATCTCCTGCTGGCCCAGCTTGCCTCGTATTGCAGAGTCTGATCCGCATTTGTTATGCTATAGTTTTGTGGCTCAAAATCAAGGTGGTGAAAATGATGAAATACCTTCTTTTGCCAAACATAATCCCAACAATCCCAAGACCTTATCCTTTAGAAGTACTGTGCTAAAAAGTGTTTGCCGGCATAGAAGACATTTAAGACTGGAATCTCTAAGAACTTTAATTTTGGCTGATAATCTCTTGACACGTATTCAATTGTCCACGGATGATGTGACAACTCTCTTTAATGAATCGGATGATTCAGATTGGAGTGTGGTAGGCTTAACCAAATCTAAACTTATATTTCCCAATCTCTCTATGTTGGACATCAGTAATAATTGTCTCAAAGAAATACCGACTTCATTACATGAGCTCACGAGTTTAAGTGTCTTAAATATAAGTGGCAATGTTAATGTCATGGATTTACCTCCACATTTAGGTTTGTTAACTCGTCTTTGGAACCTTAATACAAGGGGCTGTCTTTTACAAGACCCTCTCAAGTCCATGATAGAAAGTAAAAAGTATAAAACCATGGATATTATTGGTTATTTGAAATCGATATACGAAGATGCTCAGCCCTATGCTCGTATGAAACTAATGGTGGTCGGGGTGCAAGGTATAGGCAAGACCACACTATTAGATCTTTTACGTCAAGGGGTGGGTTCGCAAAGATCAAGAGCTTCAGAGAATCATTGGGCCAAACGTATGGGTCATACAAAAAATTTATCAAAATCTCAAAGAGGAGGTAATATTTCTACAGTAGGCGTTGATATTGGCACATGGATTTGTGAGAAGAGAAAAAAGGCTCCTGGTTCACATGGGCCGGTAATGTTTCGCACCTGGGATTTTGGAGGTCAAAAAGAGTAAGTTAGTTTTAGTTACACAAATAAAAATTATTTCATATTTTATTTTTTCTAGATATTATGCCACCCATCAATACTTCCTCTCTAAGCGTAGTCTGTATTTAGTGCTTTGGAAAATTACCGATGGTCACAAAGGCCTGGCCGAAATTCTACAATGGCTGGGCAATATACAAGCAAGAGCTCCCAATTCCCCTGTCATTATAGTGGGTACATATTTCGATGCCGTGGGTGATACATTTTCCGCTGAAAAAGCCGAGGAATTGCAACAAATCATTAGAGAAAAGTTTATTGCCATACCCGATGCTGAGAAAATTGGTCTACCTCGTGTTATAGACTCTATAGAAATAAGTTGTCGAACAATGCATAATATACGCCTTTTGGCCAACATCATATACGATACCGCCTTTATGTTAAGATCTCCTGGTTCCAAGGAACCTCTACTACTACAAAAAATACCAGCCAGCTACATAGCCCTGGAAGACATTGTTAATGTTATTTCCTGTAATCTAAGAGCTGCTGGCATGGATCCTGTTTTAGATGCTGAAAACTATAGAAAACTTGTGACTGAAGAAATGCGTTTGCATAACTATAAAAGTTTTCGTGACTCGTCGGAACTAAATCAGGCTACCATGTTCCTACACGACAATGGTGTATTATTGCACTACGATGATGCAACTTTAAGGGATTACTATTTTCTGGATCCTCAATGGTTATGTGATATGTTGGCTCATGTCGTTACTGTTAGAGAAATTAATCCATTCGCTCGTACGGGTATTATGAAGTTGGATGATTTAAAATTACTTTTCCGCAATACAAGCAGTCATCAAGGTATGAATGCTAATCGTTCTTATATTGTGAGTCTTTTAAATAAATTCGAAGTGGCTCTGACGTGGGATTCAAGGACGCTTTTGATACCTTCATTGTTGCCGCAAAACGAAGATGTTACACCCAACACTGGTACTGTAGTGAAGGTAATTATTTTTGATAACTTTTTTATAGATGATAATCAATTTTTGAGCCAAAATTTTTTTCTAACCAGATTTTTCGTGAAAAGCTGAATTATGGGTAAAAATAAAAATTTGTTACAATCATGGTACAACTATACTAGGTAAAATCACTAGGGAGAATTGTTTATTTTTTAGACCCTGTTGTGTCAAAAGCAAAATGAAGATCAGTGTAAAAGAAAATATTCGAATGACATGAAAATTTGAAATTGAGAACGAAGTGTGTAATGATTTTACCTAGTATAGTTGTACCATGATTGTAATAAATTTGTATTTTTCATCCATAATTCAGCTTTTCACCAAAAATCTGTTTTTCAAATCAATTTTTATAAAAAAAAAATATTTCTTCTTCAAAAACAAATTTTGAACTAAAAAAATAAAATCTGGTGCAGAGTATAAAGATTTGACATTGTTCGAATATGTTCATTATTTCTGATTTTGTGTACTTTTTTTTATTATTTTTTAAAGATTTCTCAACGCACTCGAGGACGTAACTTGAATTTGGGCTGTTCGGTTTCCAATGAAATCAATTTGAATAGTTTGATTTATGATCCGATTGAGATTAGCACTTCAGGGGATTCGAATAATTTAGAAATGGGCTTAAGGCGTATTTTGTTAATGACATATTTCCCCTCAGGCTTTTGGTCTCGTTTAATAAC
Source organism: Stomorhina lunata (assembly GCA_933228675.1). Taxonomy (NCBI): domain Eukaryota; kingdom Metazoa; phylum Arthropoda; class Insecta; order Diptera; family Rhiniidae; genus Stomorhina; species Stomorhina lunata. The sequence continues at coordinate 142,537,379 of OW121740.1, read as the reverse complement.
TAGACTCCTGGCAGATGAACAGCTAACGGAAGCTATAAAATCCTCGTATGCTGTATCAAATGATGTAAGTTTTCCCAGAATTCAAAATATTTATTTACATTTAAGAATTTATTACAAATTTACCTTATTTTCTTCTTCTAGCAATCTCTCGATTTTGATTTGCGAACATCACTCGAACATGATACCCAGTGGAATCTTTGGCAAACTGGTGTTTCCCTCTATTATGGACCCATATTAGTTTTTAAAATATGGGAGGTGCCATTTCAATCAGCCGTTAATACTCAGCCATTTCGCAATTCCAGTAATCGTTTCAAACTTAAACTCGATGGTGTTTGGAGCGATATAAACTTGTGCAATTCGAGTATATTGGAAATATACTTTCCTCTTGTCCACATTAACGTCCTTCAAGAGATTGATGATGGCGATAGGCAGCATTTAGCACGCATTGAACCAAATATGCCAGTTATAGCAAAACTATTGGCATTATCTGTAGATCATATTGATTTATTGCTAGAAGATTGGTACCCCTCATTAGGTACACGTTTCGTACATACCTCAGAAGGTCGCTTCTTAATAACACGCCTGGTAATGTGTCCAAAGTGTTTGAAAAAGTTGGCTATAAATGGCAAAAAGTCGGAAGGCAATGAGGGCGGTTCGAATAATGAAACATCAGATAATGCTGGGGCTATGGGAGCTGTATGTTATACCAATAAATATCGGGCACGACGACCTTTGTATTTGCAAAATGAAAATAGTGAGGATGGAGCTCTTAATGTTTTCTCGGCTTATTTAAATGCTACAGCCAAAAGGGAAAGAAGATCAGAAGTGAGTGATAATTTATCAAATTAAAAAAAGTAATTTATTAAATTCCCCTTTTAGGACTCTCTTTGTTCCGATGCTGATTCTGGTGTGGGTCCGGACTCTGCTGGCTCTTCACGTAATACCTCTGTGGATAGTCATCCTTTGTATAACATACCCGATATATCAAATGTCTGCTATACCTGGATGATTGAAGAATGTATATTGTCGGTTTATAATCAAACAAAAATCTCTTGCCCAGTCCATTTGGAAATGTATATGCTGAACTTGGCACCCGATGTTATATTCGCCGATATACCCGATAAGTATACAATAAATTCAGAGAGCATAATAAAAGGTTCTCTCTTGGGACGGGGAGCATTTGGTTTTGTTTTCAAGGCTACTTGTAAAATAAAGAATTCCCGATCTTTCAGAGCGGTAGCCATGAAAATGTTACAACCGGTACCGCCTGGACCACGAGCCAAAGAAAGTGCTTTAATGGCTTATAAGGTGGCTTTGGGCAAATGGGATCGTGATCCTTTGCAGCATGCTTGTAAGGCCTACTGTACAGCACGACAGGAACTGGCGGTACTTTTGACTTTGAAACATCCCAATATTGTGCCACTGGTGGGTATTTGTATAAAACCTTTGGCTTTAGTTTTGGAGTTGGCACCCATGGGAGGATTAGATTCGATTTTAAGGCAACATCGTCGCAGTGGTGCTCATATAGGACCTCATACCTTTCAAATATTGGTTCTGCAGGCGGCTCGTGCTATTGAGTATTTACATCGTAGACGCATTATTTATAGGGATTTGAAATCGGAAAATGTTTTGGTCTGGGATTTTCCACAACCACATGCGTAAGTAAAACTTTCATCAAAATATTTTATCAAAAATGTTTCACTTAATTTTTTATAATGATTTTTAGTGAGGATAGTCCACGCAATTGTGTTCACATTAAAATCGCTGACTATGGCATCAGTCGTCAAACGGCTCCTAGTGGCTCCAAGGGATTTGGTGGCACAGAAGGTTTTATGGCACCGGAAATTATACGCTACAATGGAGAAGAGGAATATACTGAAAAGGTTCAAACTGAAAACTATTTTTTTTTAACAAACCTATATTTAATTCTTTTTAAATTACAGGTGGATTGTTTTTCATTTGGTATGTTCATTTACGAGAACATTAGTCTACGGCAACCTTTTGAGGGTCATGAATCTATCAAGGAATGTATCTTAGAAGGCAGCAGACCCGCCTTGACTCAACGAGAAACTCAATTTCCCACATACTGTTTAGATTTAATGGTTCTATGTTGGGATGAACTGCCTAAAAAGCGGCCAACAGCCAGTCAAATTGTTTCCATTTTGACAGCACCAGAATGTATACATCTCTTGGATGTTATAGCTCTACCCTATAATGATAAAGTTGTTTGTGGAGCTTTTAGTTATAATAGTACAAATAATACAGAAGGTAATTTTGAGTTCGAAAAAATATATTAAACTAGCTGTACCCTGCGCGGGTTGCTGCTTCATCAACTAAAATAAGTTTGAAGGAAAGACATTGCACAAATATCCAATTAATTTTATTGTCCGATCAACACATGGTCAAATGCATAGTTTACAATTAAATTTATTTTGGTAAATTTTCAGTGGCGCCTTCGTCGTTTTAGAACAACAACTTTGATTAAGATCATTACATAATCAAATGCATATGAACAGTTTACGATTCAATTAATTTTTAACAATTTGGCGCCATCTATCGGAAATCAATCGATTTATCTTAGAAACCTCCTATCATGGCATGATAAAATGCACAGTTTACGATTTAATTAATTTTGAGTAATTTTCAGTGGCGTCGAAAGTTGGTCATAGCAACTTAGATGCGCAATAACTTTCCTAAAGATCATAGGATTATCAAATGCACAGTTTACGATTTAATTAACTTTAAGCAATGTTCAGTGGCGCCACCTATCGGAACTTCGTCATACCAACTTAGTAATTTTCGTCGACTCATGCGCAATAACTTTTCTTTGGATCATAACATTTACTTTTCTATAAATAACATACAGCAGAGAAACATTCATTTTTATATTTATAGATAATATTGAATTTTTTTTTATTTTCCCAGATGATTCGTCCGGCTTAGAATTATGGTTACCTGCCTATAACTCACACATAGATATTTTAGATACAACTCTACAAGGTCAATTTTTACAATCGAGTAGTATTAAATGCACAAATAAATTTTCACCTCAAGATCAAAAATCACCTCGAGTCGAAGATGTCTCGCATAAATCTTCCTCCTCATCACCCATTAATACGCCTTCGTCTCTACAAGCTGGCTCTGGTTCTTCCTCTCGCACACCCTCTGCTACACGTTTGCCAAAAATTAATATGCTCTGTTCTTGTATTATCGAGCAAAGTATATGGATTGGCGATGCTTCTGGTACTTTACATTCCTATAGTTTATCTGACTATAGTCATATATTTTCATATATTCTGGATCCGGCTATTAAATCCCCTCTTATCACACTTGTTTATTTGCGTGAAATACAACGGGTTGCTGTGGGTCTGCACAATGGTCGGGTGTTTTTGGTGGATTCTTCAAAAGTTCCCTCAAATTGTGCCTTTGCTGAGGGTTCGTTTGTTCTAACAGAGATTTGTTCGGGTTTAATATTGCACTGTTCGTGTGCGGTAATGATTGAGGGGTGAGTTTTTTAAAATCTAGGTTTTATAACATCTAGAATTTGTTAATACCTCATCTTTTTCCCTTCTAGTGTCTACGAATTATGGTGTGGTGAAATGGCTGGCAAGCTCAATGTATTTCCTCTTAGCAAAACGGGCGTCTGTGGCCATCAGGCTTTATGTCATAGCGATGAACCAAATGCCATTGAGGATTTAAAGGTTGCACGTATGTGTAGTAATGAAACCCATGTCTTCACCTGCCTTTATCCAGGCTTCATGGTATATCAATGGCATGCTGTCAATAAACAAATTGAAAATAAATTGGACTGTTCCAAACTCTTGCCCTGTTCAGAGTCATTGAAAAGCATAGCCATCGATGAGCATCTTAGCTTAATAAAATGTCAAATCTCAGCTTTATGTACACATGGTAAAGAACTATATATAGGCACAACATGGGGTTGTTTGATAATAGCCGAGGTGAATACCTTACGACCAATTACCGTCTTTCGACCTTATGAAAATGAAGTGAGTGAGAATTTATATAGCTATTTAATTTAACACCATATTTGAACATTTCACAATTGAACTTATTAAATATTTTACAGATCAAAACTATTATAGCAGTGCCCAATCAAAATATACCTCTTATTGCAACAATTGGCCGTCGTTATCGTTCACTTATCTCACGTTATATGGATTCTGTTGAGGCTTCAACAAAACATGTTGCCACTCCTACACATGCCTTTGATCATTTGAAAAATCAACAGTATAAAAATCAACCCCAGGATATGGATAATCATATACATGTTTTACTGTGGAAAGCCCAAAATTGGACATAAATCTTAGGTTTACTATAAAAAAAAAAAACTACATATATGAAAACATATTAGGTCGAACAAATGAATGGTCATAATTTTTCGAATATAATGAAGTGTTCAAAACACTAGCACCATTTTACTATTACTCACTTTAACTATAATGCACCCATTTCTCTCAAAAACCAGTTTGCAACACATTGATACTCATTTAAGATCAAAATTCTTCTTTATTTTAAGTATTCTTTTTTAATACAGCTGCTTCTAGTTAACTTACATTCCAAATATTGAAATGTTGAAGAAAAATTAATGATTTCTCTTCTTGCTTTATTTGCTGTATTTGAATTAAATTATTTAAGTTATTTGATTTACAACATTGATCGCTTTCTTTACAAAAGCGTTTTATAAAACATTTAAAAGTTTTCGATTCCAAATCGATTATATTGATTTTATATTAATCAAATCTCTCTTAAATTTAATGTAAATTTTACATTTGAAAGTTTTTAAGATCTAAATAAAACATAATTTTTACTTGTAACTCTTACAAATCTAACAAAACTTCTACGATTTGCAAATAATACATACATTATAGATTTTACACAAATAACAAATCTTTGAAAAACAAGGCTTCAAAAACAAAATATTTAACTTTTCTTGCAATTCTAGTAAAATTCATAACTTTTACAATAATTTAAAAAGTTTACTGAAAAAAATACCATTTAAAAGTTTTGAAAAACAAAAACAAGCTAATTTTACTTTTCATACTTGAACTTATTAATATTGAAATTACGTAACGCTATTTTCGCAGATTTTTAAACTTATATAACCATATCGCAAAAGTTTATTGAAAATACCATTGAAGTTCAAAAAACCAAATTACGCGAATTTTACTTTCCATTCTTGAACTTAACAATATTGAAATAATGCTAGAGAAAGGGCGGGTAATGTGGTATACCTATTTTTTTTTTTCAGACTATAGAAATAAAATTAAACGGATTTCATTGTTCATTACTTTCTAAGCTCCTTAATCTAAAAAGTGCACCATTTTAGAATAATTTGGAATTGCAAAAGCTTAGTGAAAATACTATTCGAAATATGAAATCAAGCGAATTTTACTTTTCATACTTGAACTTAACAATATTGAAATAATGCTAGAGAAAGTGCGGGTAATGTGGTATACCTGTTTGTTTAAGACTCAAAATTTTTAATTTTTTGTCAAATTAAGATAAAATTTAACCCTCCGTATAATAAATGGATGTATTGAGCCATTTGAGAAAAACATTAAACTCACAATGATCCATTTGCGAAAAAATTTTAAACCCATAATTCCGAAGATTGTTGGAAAAACATTTAAAATTCCATTAAAAGTGACTTAAAAAATCTACGGTTAAAGTGGTACAACTTATGTTGTTTTTTTTTATCAAAATTTTTTTTATCGGAAATTTTTCTATAGAAAATTTTTTTATCGGAAATTTTTCTATAAAAAATTTTTCTATAGAAAATTTTTTTATCGGAAATTTTTCTATAAAAAATTTTTTTTATCAAAAATGTTTCTATAGAAAATTTGTTTATCAACAATTGTTCTATAGAAAATTTTCTTATCAAAAATTTTTCTAAAGAAAATTGTTTTTTATCAAAAATTTTTCTATAGAAAATTTTTTTATCAACAATTTTTCTACAGACATTTTTTTTATCAAAAATTTTTCTATATAAAATTTTTTTTATTAACAATTTCTCTATACATAATTTTTTAATTATTCTATAGAAAATTTTGTTATCAAAAATTTTTCTATAGAAAATTCTTTTATCAAAAATTTTTCTATAGAAAATTTTTTTATCAAAAATTTTTCTATAGAAAATTTTTTCATTAAAAATTTTTCTATAGAAAATTTTTTTATTAAAAATTTTTCTAAACATAACTTTTTATTATTTTTTTATTAAAATTTTTTCTATAGAAAATTTTTGTATCAAACATTTTTCTAAAGAAATTTTTTTTTTATCAAAAATTTTTCTATAGAAATTTTTTTATCAAAAATTTTTCTATAGAAAATTTTTTTATCAACAAATTTTCTAAAAAAAAATTTTCTATACAAAATTTTTTATAGAAAATTTTTATATAGAAAATTTTTTTATAAAAAATCTTTCTATAGAAAATTTTTTATCAAAAATTTTTCTACAGAAAATTTTTCTTTGTTAAAAATGTTTCTAAAGAAATTTTTTTTTTAAATTTGCTGTAGAATTTTTTTTTTAATTTTCTATAGAAATTTTTTTTAAAAAAATTTTCTATAGAAATTTTTTTTATCAAAAATTTTTCTAAAGAAAATTTTTCTATAGAAAATTTTTTTATCTGGAAAAATTTTTTATCAAGAATTCTTATCTATAGAAAATTTTTTATCAAAAATTTTTCTATGGAAAAATTTTTTATGAAAAATTTTTCTAGAAATAGAAATTTTTTTCTATACTAATTTTTTTTTATCAAAATTGTTTACCAAAATTTTTTATCAAAATTTTTTATCAAAAATTTTTTTATCAAAATTTTTTACCAAAAATCTTTTATAAACAATTTTTTCTACAGAAAATTCTTTTATAAAAAATTTTTCTATACATAATTTTTTATTAAAAATTATTCTGTAGAAAATTTTTTCTATACTAAATTTTTTTCTCAAAAATTTTTCAATAGAGAATTTTTTTCTCAAAAATTTTTCTATATAGAATTTTTTTCTCAAAAATTTTTCTTTGTAAAATTTTTTTTCAAAAATTTTTCTTAGAAAATTTTTTTTATAAAAAATTTTTCTATATAAAATTTTTTTATGAAAAATTTTTCTATAGAAAAGTTGTTTATCAAAAATTTTTCTATAGAAAAGTTGTTTATCAAAAATTTTTCTATAGAAAATTTTGCGCCACAAATTTCTAGTCGAAATACCATCAGATCTTTATACTTTTTGAAAGTTTTTGGAACAATCAAAAAACGATTTAAAGGGTGAGGACTTGTTGTCTTATATGGAAAAGTAGTTTCATCTAATGAGTCGTTCCGGTACGAAGAACCGACTGCCGTGGTAAAGAACAGTATTTGTACTCAATGATACTGGATAATGGATATGGCTATTGCCGTGATGATCCTCAGAATGAAAAGAAGTGGCTATCCTCAATAGCATTTGCTTATACATTTAAGGCTGTTACCAGCCTACTCGTTGTTCAAGCGTCCTTAATTTATAGCTATTTTCAAAGCACATTTGGATCGCGGGGTGAAATCTATAAATTTAAGTGTGTTTGATTATGAAAAGTTATATTAGTGATTTCAATTCAGTAAAAATATAAGTGGTTCTAGTCAGGCCTAGAAAGTAGCTTGTGCCACACGAATTAGGTGTCTACTTAAGGGTTAAAAGAAATTTTACTATACCACGTTAACCACACTTACTCTACAATTTACAATTTTAACTAGATCAAATATTACAACAATTCTAGTAAAGACGAATATAAATCGGTTTTTAATTTTTATAATAAATTTTAGCATTATAGCAGAAATACTACGATTTGAAAGATTAGTTCAAAACAAACTTATAATATCAAGACTCCGAAACAAAATATGTAAATAAATTTCATAACATCCTTTCAAATCTTTATAGTAATAAACCAACAAACTAGCTAACCTAAAGTAAATCCATTTCACTAACATTTTTAACACTCTTGAAAACCTTTAAACCTTTCCAAACCTATTAATTTTAGGTTTGAATTCGCAAAAATAACTATACAAGCAAAGGATTTATAATATAAAGATTTTACACCTCCATACATTAATTTGCCGTATGGTCGTTTTGAAAAATCCCATAAAAAAAACATAGTAAAAAGCTTTTACTCTAATTCGGAAACAACTAATGGAGTCGATTATCCAATAAGAAAAAGCTAAGGCACACACTCGAGCTCATGAAATGTATGTTTGTTTGTGCTTTTGTGTTTTTTATGTGTTCTTCATTCTTCTTTGTCCACTTTAATTTCACATTTGACAAAAAGGGTATGAAATGCATTATATATATTATATTGTCTATTGTCTTTGATACAAGCCTAGTTAAAATTGTTCAATTTGCTATAATCATTCTTATATGAAACACCTTTAGATTTAGTTTTGAATTTCTTAATGGTATTTGTAACCTAAACACAAACATGAGGGCCTAGTAAAAATTATAGAATTTGCAGAAATAACGTTTATTTGCAACAACTATTTCGTATTGGAAAATGCTATTCTTTTAACTCTATTCACAACACTTTAAGGCATTGCAAATATGCTACATAGTAAGAAAATTTCCAAAAAGGGAGAATTTTAAGAACAAATTTTTAAAAAATATTTAATTAAAGTTTTTAACAAATGAATTCACAAGTTTTTTATATGTAAATTTAACCATTTTTCCTTATTTTATATTAACTTATTAATCATTATTATATAAGTACCAGTATTATTTATTATCATCATCATTTATCTTAAGTATTTATTAATTTATTTAGCCTTTCAATTAATTACCAAATTTCTCTGAACAAAATTGTTAACATTCCATTTAAAAAGTACGAGTATTTTAAAAAAAGAATAATAAAAAAAAAGAAAAACTTTTAAAAATTTTTTGTAAAGCTTCTTTTATAAAACAATCAAAAAAATCGAAAATTTTTAATTATCTATATCAGCATCTATGGATTCAAGATTTAGCGAAGAATTGCGACTGCGTGTGTAATCGAAGCAGAATTTTTCAATTCCCTGGTATAAGTAGTAAATTCCAAAACAAATTTAAACTCTTCATTAAAGGCTGATTTTAAAGGTACCTGTTAAGAGATTTTGTAGAATTTTTATTTATTTATTTTCTTTTTCATTTTTGGTTTATTTGATTTCATTCTTACCTTGTGGCTTCGAGCCTTATGCAGAACAAAACATATCCAGCTTATGATGCCATGTATCAAGGCCATACCACTGCCAAATACTAGAACCCAATAAATACCTTCCAGATTTTTCATATTTAAGGGATTAGCATCGCCCTGTTCTTTTTTGGACTAAAGGGATATAAAGATTAAGGAAAATATTATAAAAGGGTAAGTTATAAGTCAATTTCGTAGTAAGTTTCAAAGACAAAAATTTCTTATGGCTGAAAATTTTCTTTTGAAAAATTTGCTAAGTTATTTGATAACACTAGTCAACAAAATTCAATTATATGTAATTAAATTAAAAAAAAAAATTCTACGATAGGAATGTTGACGATTTATATAGAAAAGTTGAAGATATTAAGACATTTCTATAGAAAAGTTGACGATAGGAAGATATTTCTATAGAAAAGTTGACGATAGGAAGACATTTCTATAGAAAAGTTGATGATAGGAAGACATTTCTATACAAAAGTTGACAAAAGGATGACATTTCTATAGAAAAGTTGACGATAGGAAAACTTTGCTATAGAAAAGATGACGATATAAAGACTTTGCTATAGAAAAGTTGACGATAGGAAGACTTTGCTATAGAAAAGTTGACGATAGGAAGACTTTGCTATAGAAAAGTTGACGATAGGAAGACTTTGCTATAGAAAAGTTGACGATAGGAAGACTTTGCTATAGAAAAGTTGACGATAGGATGACTTTGCTATAGAAAAGTTGACGATAGGAAGATATTTCTATAGAAAAGTTGACGATAGGAAGACATTTATATAAAAGTTGCCGGTGGAAAGTGTTTTTATAGCAGAAATTTTTTTTTATAGAAAATTATTTTCTTTAGAAAATTATTTAAAACTACATTCTATTTTAGAAAAATTTTTTTAAACCAAAAATTTTCTATAAAAAATTTTATAAAGAATATTTTTTTAAACAAAAATTTTTCAATTGAAAAATTTGAAATTAATTTCTTTTTTCTCAAAAAAAATTTGTATCAAAAATTAAAAAAAAAAAAATATTAATAATTATTCTTACCGCACATATACCAGCTCCCACTTCATTCCACCATTTATTTTTCATTTTTGCCAAAACACCCTGTTCCTGCAGTTCCAATAAGGCATTATTGAATTTATCTCTATAAGCCCAATCTGAAATTGTTTTCAAAGAAATTGGTTATATTTAAGCACCAATTTCCCTATAATATAACCACCTACTCTTTCTCATTGCAATTCCATAGCCTTTCTCATCCAAAGCATCACCAATTTTCTTTAGGGAACACTCTCTTACGGTATTGTATTCAGTTGTTGTGGATTCCATAAGAAAAGCATATTTGGGATCAATATCTTTGGAATCCTTAACACGATTGACGCCCTCTTGATTGTTTTCGGTTAACAGTTCAGGATGTTTATTCATAAAATCATTCATTTTCATATAGCGAGGATCCTCAGAGGTCTATGATGGGGATCAAAGAATATTAAATAAGAAATTCAAATAAAAAAATATTTAGTCTTTAAGTAGAAGAACTATGTAGTAATATTCTGTCGGAATTAAAACAAGGCTTGTGGTTCAATTCTTATTCCAAATAACGGCAAGACAATTCTTATATCCATGAAAATTCAAAATTGTACAAACAGTTTTCGAGATATTTTGGTAGAAATATATTCAAATCATCCTATTTTGGAGATCTTGCTTAATAACATCCAAGTGATCTGTTTAGTTTTGTTGGCTTAGTATTAAATATTTAATGATGTCGAAACTTAAACATAACAACTCGAAAACCGGTTGTACGATTCTAAAGTTAAGAACCTAAAAATGTGTATAAACATACCATAAAGAAATTTCTTGTGGAACCAGTACGTTTGGCACCATATACTACACCCTCTTTATTTTCCGCCAAATCATCAACATTTTCAATTAAGACCTTAGGCGATTCAAAAGTCAAAAAGGCAGCCAAATTAGCGGTGTAAGAAGAAACCATAATCAAAGTAAAAAACCACCATATGGAAGCCATAGTTCTGACCGATAAAGCTCTAAAATATATAAGCAAATAATTTGAATAAAAAACAAAATAAAAATCACTGATTTCAAGTCGTCAATACTTAGGCGCAATTTCCGAACCCTGCTGCAACAAAGCACCAGTTGTAAACCACAACGAATTACTTAAGGTAAATTGATTTTCCAATTCCGTGGGCTCTTCGATACAGGGAAAAGGATTATCCCATTCGGTAGGTGATAAACGTCCCAAAATATAAAATGATAAAGAAACGCCTATAAAAGCTAAGCCCAAATATTCCCAAACATCTTTGTTGAAAGGGTCCATGAAGGAAAATGTATCTGGGGCGGCCTTTTGGGGTTTCAAAAATAAAATTGCTATACCTAAAGAAAAAACTGTTCAATAGAATTAAGTTCTAATTATAAAATACAAAATCTTACCCAAATTCATAAAGGGTATCGTAAAATCAATAGCCTGTTCTCTTTCTGAGGTTATAGTCAAATCGGTTACCGCCAAATCTGCGCGCTACAATTAAGAATAATAATAATTCTAAGTATTTCTTTTTCATATCCATCTTACCTCTTCCATAATTTCTTTTAACATTCCCGTTGACATATTTGAAGTTTTATTGAAAGTTCCATAATCATTGCCGCCATTAACGAAAGTATAATTGAAGCCCAATTTCCCGGACAATTCTTTGATCAAATCAACGCTATAACCCTCATATTGACTATTACCGTCTAACTTTTTGTGACTCTCCACTAAACTGGCATAGGGCTTATTCTGAAAATTTAAAAATAAAACAATGGCAAGGCTTTTCTATAAAAAGGTTAACAGCAGCAATACTTTTCTATCGAAAAGTTGACGATAGGAAGACATTTATATAGAAAAGTTGAAGATAGGAAGACATTTCTATAGAAAAGTTGACGATAGGAAGACATTTCTATAGAAAAGTTGACGATAGGAAGACATTTCTATAGAAAAGTTGACGATAGGAAGACATTTCTATAGAAAAGTTGACGATAGGAAGACATTTCTATAGAAAATTTGACGATAGGAAGACATTTCTATAGAAAAGTTGACGATAGGAAGGCATTTCTATAGAAAAGTTGACGATAGGAAGACATTTCTATAGAAAAGTTGACGATAGGAAGACTTTGCTATAGAAGATTTGACGATAGGAAGACTTTGCTATGGAAAAGTTGACGATAGGAAGACTTTGCTATAGAAAAGTTGACCATAGGAAGACTTTGCTATAGAAGAGTTGACGATAGGAAGACTTTGCTATGGAAAAGTTGACGATAGGAAGACTTTGCTATAGAAAAGTTGCCGATAGGAAGACTTTGCTATAGAAAAGTTGCCGATAGGAAGACTTTGCTATAGAAAAGTTTACGATAGGAAAACTTTGTTATAGAAAAGTTGACGATAGGAAGACTTTGTTGTAGAAAAGTTGACGATAGGAAGACTTTGCTATAGAAAAGTTGACGATAGGAAGACATTTCTATAGAAAATTTGACGATAGGAAGACATTTCTATAGAAAATTTGACGATAGGAAGACAATTCTATAGAAAAGTTGACGATAGGAAGGCTTTTCTATAGAAAAGTTGACGATAGGAAGACATTTCTATAGAAAAGTTGACCATAGGAAGACTTTGCTATAGAAGAGTTGACGATAGGAAGACTTTGCTATAGAAAAGTTGCCGATAGGAAGACTTTGCTATAGAAAAGTTGCCGATAGGAAGACTTTGCTATAGAAAAGTTTACGATAGGAAAACTTTGTTATAGAAAAGTTGACGAAAGGAAGACTTTGTTGTAGAAAAGTTGACGATAGGAAGACTTTGCTATAGAAAAGTTGACGATAGGAAGACTTTGCTATAGAAAAGTTTACGATAGGAAAACTTTGTTATAGAAAAGTTAACGATAGGAAGACTTTGCTATAGAAAAGTTGACGATAGGAAGACTTTGCTATAGAAAAGTTGACGATAGGAAGACTTTGCTATAGAAAAGTTGACGATAGGAAGACTTTGCTATTGAAAAGTTGACGATAGGAAGACTTTGTTATAGAAAAGTTGACAATGGGAGGACTTTGCTATAGAAAAGTTGACAATGGGAGGACTTTGCTATAGAAAAGTTGACGATACGAAGACATTTTGCCGGTGGGAAGTCTTCTCACGGAAGTATACTATGATTCCAGTATTGTATAAGTTCTTGGTGTTACCTACCGGCACTGAAAGCAAAACGATAAAAGTTTTATTCGCCAAAGAATTGTCCATATTTTCAAAAACCGCATTTGTAGGAGCCAAACGTTGACTGGCATAGTTATTAGTCTCATCCCATGAGCCCACTTGTACAATACCCGAAGGCTGTAGCTCTATGACATCGAAGGTAAAGCCCTTTCTAACATTACCCTCAAAGTAAATGCGACCAGTCAAAGTATTTTCATGAATATTTAGCTGAAAATAAAGATATATTACATGATATTAAAAGATTTTTAAATAAAAACTACATCTCCTACCGATCTCATATAATTCTTAAATGTGGAGCCATCATCCCGTACACTATCACTGCGATCGGTACAGTTTAAGGGTGCCGGCTTTAAGGGGATATGTTTGGTAGTCTCAGCAAAAAGTTGAATGGCATCATAGGTCAAAGCCATGTCCATGGTTATGGGACATGAGCCATTCTGAAATCCCTCACTCACAAAGGAATAACCCAATTTCTGCATTAACTCACGAACTTGAGGTTTTTCCGGTGAAAACATTCTAAAGCTGGTAATATTGGCTTCACTATATTTAAACTCCTCCAAATCAAAGGAATGAAAGTCCAAATTTGCTATAATATATTTATAGTCCTCATTAATAATGCCAACTTGTTGGGCCTATTAAAAAAAAATATTTATTAAAAAATATATAAATTTTATTTAAAAATTTCTACCTGTTTCAAAAACTCGGGCATAGTTTCGGTAGAACCCACCACAACTATACGATTATCCGTCGATTTTCGTACTCTTCTCAACACGGTCTTATAATTACCATTTAGATTTAAATCATAACGTAGGACAGTTATTACCGGTCCATTTGCCCCATATTGAGTCATTAAACCATTTAATATATTCAAATACTCGGCCGATTCATAGAGAAATATAAAACGTGACCAATCGAAAGCTGTCAATAGGGAATATAATGCTTTTGCCAAGTCCTCTTGATGGGGATATAAATTGAAACCTTCAGCAGCATCGCCCAAATAGGAATAGAAATAGGGTATATCTTTGGCATCGCAAATGGACATCAAGTGGAAGGCAGTGTGTTTAGAGGAGGGACCCAAAACCGCACCAATACCAGTCTTAAAGGAATTTCGGTTATGAAATGTTTTAAAATAAGTTTTCTTTACATATTTACCTCCATCATGTGACATAGTTTTCCATAACCTAAAAACGAATTACCATATGGCACTTGATCTCTGATTACCGCTAAAGCGGTTTCCAACTCCATATTGGCATTTTCAATGGCATAGTCTACCACAATATTCATTTCATCGTGCATTTGATCGGTTAATAGTCCTGCAAAGAAGTCAAATTTTTGTATAATAAAAATCATTAAACTCATCATTAGGTCAATGGTGGGCACTATATGTGACAGCGCATAGAGAAAGGGACATAAGGGCATTTTGCGTCCATAGAGAAAGGGACCTAAAGGTAAAAAGTAAGGTAAAAAAATAATATTTAAATCATTAAAGTAGCTCTCCTGAACAAAACCGTTTTTGCCCTTAGGTTCCTTTCTCTACGAGCGCAAAATATCCTTTTCTATAGAAAAAATTTTTATAGTGAAAATTTTTTATAGAAATTATAACGAAGAAGGTTCTATAGAAATTTTTTTTAGTACAAATTTTTTATTGAAATATTTTTATAATGAAAGATTTTGTAAAAAAATTTTCTTTAGAAAAATTTTATAATAAAAAAATTATATAATGAAAAATTTCTATAGAAACATTTTTATAACGAAAAATTTTCTTTAGAAAAATATTTATAATGAAAACTTTTCTATAGAAAAATTTCTGTTACGAATAACTTTCTATAGAAAAATTTCCATAAAGAAAAACGTTTTAAAGATAAATTTTTATAATGATAGATTTTGAAATAAAAATTTTTCTATAGAAAAATTTTTAAAATGAAAACTTTTCTATAGAAAAAATTTCTATAGAAAATTTTTTATAATGAAAAATTTTTAAAATGAAAAATTTTCTATAGAAAAATTTTTGCAATGAAAAATTTTCTATAGAAAAATTTCTACAATGAAAAATTTTTTATATAAAAATTTATACAATGAAAAATTTCTATAGAAATATTTTAATAATGAAAAATTTTCTATAGAAACACTTTTTAAATAAAAATTTTCTATAGAAAAATTTTACAATGAAAAATTTTTATAATGAAAAATTTTCTATAGAAAAATTTTTATAATAAAAAAATTTGTATAGAAAAATTTTTATAATGAAAAATTTTCTATAGAAAAATTTTTACAATGAAAAATTTTCTATAGCAAAATTTTGATAATAAAAAACTTTCTATAGAAAAATTTTTTTAATAAAAATTTTTTTTATAGAAACAATTTTATAATGAAATATTTTCTACAGAAAAATTTTTATAATAAAAAATTTTCTATAGAAACATTTTTATAATGAACAATTTTCTATAAAAACATTTTGATAATGAAAAATTTTCTATAGAAAAATTTTTATAATTAAAATTTTCTAAAAAAAAATTTTTACAATGAAAAATTTTCTATATTATAATTAAAATTTTCTAAAGAAAAATTTTTACAATGAAAAATTTTCTATAGAAAAATTTTTATAATGAAAAATTTTCTATAGAAAAATTTTTATAATGAAAAATTTTCTATAGAAAAATTTTTATAATGAAAAATTTTCTATAGACAAATTTTTACAATGAAAAATTGTCCATATAAAAATTTCTACAATGAATAATTTTCTATAGAAAAATTTTTATAATAAAAAATTTTCTATAAAAACATTTTGATAATGAAAAATTACCTATAGAAAAATTTTTATAATGAAAATTTTCTATAGAAAAATTTTTATAATAAAAAATTTTCTATAGAAAAATTTTTATAATGAAAAATTTTCCATAGAAAAAAATTTATAATGAAAAATTTTCCATAGAAAAAATTTTATAATGAAAAATTTTCTATAGAAAAATTTTTACAATGAAAAATTTTCTATAGAAAAATTTTTACAATGAAAAATTTTCTATAGCAAAATTTTGATAATAAAATATAGAAAAATTTTTATAATAAAACATTTTTTATAGAAAAAATTTTATAAATAAATATTTTGAAAAATTTTCTATAGAAAAATTTTTGCAATGAAAAATTTTCTATAGAAAAATTTCTACAATGAAAATTTTTTTATATAAAAATTTATACAATGAAAAATTTCTATAGAAATATTTTAATAATGAAAAATTTTCTATAGAAACATTTTTTAAATAAAAATTTTCTATAGAAAAATTTTTACAATGAAAAATTTTTATAATGAAAAATTTTCTATAGAAAAATTTTTATAATAAAAAAATTTGTATAGAAAAATTTTTATAATGAAAAATTTTCTATAGAAAAATTTTTACAATGAAAAATTTTCTATAGCAAAATTTTGATAATAAAAAACTTTCTATAGAAAAATTTTTTTAATAAAAAATTTTTTTATAGAAACAATTTTATAATGAAATATTTTCTACAGAAAAATTTTTATAATAAAAAATTTTCTATAGAAACATTTTTATAATGAACAATTTTCTATAAAAACATTTTGATAATGAAAAATTTTCTATAGAAAAATTTTTATAATTAAAATTTTCTAAAAAAAAAATTTTTACAATGAAAAATTTTCTATATTATAATTAAAATTTTCTAAAGAAAAATTTTTACAATGAAAAATTTTCTATAGAAAAATTTTTATAATGAAAAATTTTCTATAGAAAAATTTTTATAATGAAAAATTTTCTATAGAAAAATTTTTATAATGAAAAATTTTCTATAGAAAAATTTTTATAATGAAAAATTTTCTATAGACAAATTTTTACAATGAAAAATTGTCTATATAAAAATTTCTACAATGAATAATTTTCTATAGAAAAATTTTATATAGTAAAAAATTTTCTATAAAAACATTTTGATAATGAAAAATTACCTATAGAAAAATTTTTATAATGAAAATTTTCTATAGAAAAATTTTTATAATAAAAAATTTTCTATAGAAAAATTTTCATAATGAAAAATTTTCCATAGAAAAAATTTTATAATGAAAAATTTTCTATAGAAAAATTTTTACAATGAAAAATTTTCTACAGAAAAATATTTACAATGAAAAATTTTCTATAGAAAAGTTTTTACAATGAAAAATTTTCTATAGCAAAATTTTGATAATAAAAAACTTTCTATAGAAAAATTTTTATAATAAAAAATTTTTTATAGAAAAAATTTTATAAAGAAATATTTTCTATAGAAAAATGTATGTAGTGAAAAATTTGTATAATTGAAAAAGAGAAGGTTTCTAAGTTGGTACTATCAATTTTCGCCAGATGGCGCCACTGAAAATAATCAAAACTTTTTATATCGTAAACTATGCATTTGATCATGTGTTGTTTGGACAAAATCAATAAAATTATCAATTAAAATTAAATGAATATTTGTGTAATGTCTTTAAATTAATTTTAAAATAAAATTTAAGAAACAGTATAATTATTTTAAAAATTTTTATTTTTATAATTTTTATCCAAATTGCAAGAAACAATTTGAATTTCTCTGTTACGATGCGGTAAATTAAGAAATCACGGATTTAAAGACCTACCCTCGGATCATTCTACAAAATGAGGGTATCATATAGTCATTCCTGAACGACTATTAAACTGTGCTAATAATCTTCTTTCACTTGTGTTTCACTGTGATATTAGAAATTTGCTGTTAAAGGACCTTTAAAATGGCACTTTATTTTTCAACAAAAATTTAATAACTTGTACTTTAATTTAATTTTTGTTTATAAATTAATTTGTTTACAAAGTTTTTTTCTCAGAAAATATTTAGGTGAAAAATACATGTTTGTGTATATCTTTTCATGAATGAACTTAAAATATACAAATTTGTTAGGACAGACAGATAACGAAAATATACAAACAAAATTTTCTGCTGTTCTAAATCATCAAATAGATCTTTCAACGGATTTCAATACTTAATGAATTCCATATAAACAAATATATCGAGGGTTTATATTCAAAAAGTGCTATCTATAAATCCACAATTTTACAGGAGAGGGAAAAAACTGTTTTTGTCATTAACTATAAGTGAAGTAAATAAACTTTGTTTTACAATACCATACAGATTGGGGCTAAGATCTTGTACAAATTAAGTTTTTTTATTAACTCCTTATTTTTTCGGTTCTATAGTAGATAGCACTTTTTACGAGTTAAAATTTTATCGTTTCAAGTACTAAAGCAAGTAGATAGCATTATTTTAACAAGAAAAAAATAAAATATAACGAAAATTGAAGCCTTTATCAAAATATCACGAATTTTAATTAAAATAACAAGTTTTTTGAATAAAACAAGATTTATTATAAATATGTCAATAGAATTCAGGGTATTATCTTTCTTATATGACGTTTACTTACAATCTGTTAAGGTCAAAGGCCGAGTATATTTTAGAAATCCATGATTACAGTACGTTGCAGGAAATTGTGGTCCATTTTGTTGGTTTATCACAAATTACAATGTATATTTTATAACAATTGTTATTATTTCCACAAATATTTTTAATGTAGATAGCACTATTTTTTGATTATGTGTAGATAGCACAAACACAATTTATAAAAAAAAATGTTTTAAAATTATTTTTCTTGCTTAAAATTTATATAACATATGAGAAATAAGCCAAGGAACACGTTTTCATTAAAAACCATTTTGGTCGAAAATGTAGATAGCACTTTTTGAATATAAAGCGTCGATATAACAAATAAAATATTTATGTGTATAAATAGAAAAACATCGTCGAAATATTTAGAAGTGAAAAAAAAAAATCAGAAGAATATCCCATAGACATGCAGACACGCGTCAGACAGCTACAACATTCAGGGGGTAATTTTAAAGATACGAAAATACTACTTATGACAATTCTTGAGAAATTCGTGTTCATACTTACATACATACAAACATACAGACTAAAATAATTTTCTTTCTTACCAATTGTTATAAAATCCGATGTCGAAGAAGGAATATCATCGTAATGGGAATAACCAAATTGAGCAGATATTTGTTTCAAAATTATTAAAATTATTGACAGTAATTCATAAAATTTTGTTAAATTCATTTTAATTTTTTTTTGTACTTTTAAAAATTTTGTTTTAAAACATTTTCGATTTCTTTTTAAATTTTTTATGAATTTTAAAAATATTGTTTAAAATTTAAATTTTCCGTATTTTTTCCTTTATATCAACGCGCTATGACGAGAGAAGTGCGACTAAACTTAAGAAAATCTACTTTCCAGTATTTTTAGACACACACAAAATATTGAAAAGTTTAAAATTGAAAATTCCATTCCATACATATATTTTTATTTCAAGAAAAAAAGTTTTGGAAATCTTTGATTCTTTAGTATTGAGTGTCTAAGGAAAGTTCCAAATAAAGTTTGTAGTTGTATTAAGTTAAATAAAACATAAAATGTGCATTAAAAAAATTCATAAAAATATCGAAATTTCTTGAAATATTGGTAAGGGCGGGTAATGTGTTATAGCTCGTAATTTTGATAATAATAATTATTGATTTTAAAACAAAGTTATTGGACATATCTATAAAAGCTAACTTGACTAAACAAAATATTATTCGTTGCAATATGGGCAAATTCTGCGTGACGGACGATACATTTGTACGGATTTTGTTGTACTTCAATGAATCTCATTACCGTTTTACACGAGATATCTTTGTACAGATTTTAGAGAATATCAGGCCATCGATTGTGCTCTCGAATGGCATTTGTTAATTTACATGCTTTGGAGGAATAAGATATTCGACGCTACAAAAAATGGAAGTGACTTTTTTTCAACATGTGTTTCTGTAATTTTCATCAAAACGGTCATAATAATAAAAAAAATTGTAAATACATTGAAGATAGAGGAAAATCAGAGGATTACAAAACAGCTTTTATAAAATATTTTAAAGTTTCCAGTTCCAACAAAAATCCATAAATGAACTGTTGCGGACGCTACCTGACGGACGATACCGTTTTTACTTGCTCGTTTTTTTATTAGGAAAAATGCATATTTGATATTTTTTAAGAGTTCGTAAAACAGTGAAAATAATGGTGTTATTTGTTCCCGAATTTCATCTCCTTCCTCTTCATATTCGCTGTTAAAAATGGGATTTTTGTTCATAATTTAATATTTCACAAAACGGCTAAATACATATATTTAAAGAGTGCTCTAAATAAAATTTGTAGTTGGATTTTCTTAAATAAAAATCAAACCTTTTAATATAAAAACTTTACAAAATACGCAAATATAATGACATATTATACAAAATCATTTAGCATTAAAATGTTTACTTAATACTCGGATTTTGCAAAATTATCGACTTTTTTCGGAAACCCTCCCATTAAAGATTTTACAGTTGCTTCTGATACCTTTTTGGAGCATGTGTTCCACCTGCGCTTAAAATCGGACATGTTCTTGGAAATCTTTCCTGTGTTCTTCAATTCCTTTTTTACCTGAGCCCAATACCTTTCCACAGGCCGCAGTTCTGGACAGTTAGGTGGATTTGCCTCTCGTGGTACAAAAATGACATTATTCTTTGAGTACCACTCAAGTGCCTTTTTTCCATAATGACATGATGCCAAATCGGGCCAAAAAAATGTAGTCACTCTGTGCTCTCTTAAAAAGCGTAACAACCGTTTTTGTAGGCACTCCTTTATATAAATTTCTGTGTTTATTGTGCCAGATGCCACAAATACTTTACTTCTTTTGCCACAACTGCAAATAGCTTGCCACACGAGAAACTTCTTAGGGAATTTTGTTTGTTTTTTTGTGCGAAACTCTTGCCGAACATTGCCCCGTTTATCAGTAACATAAAAATCTTGACCAGGAAGTTGAGAAAAGTCTGCCAGTACGTATGTTTCATCATCCATCACACAACAGGTGTATTTTTTTATAAAATCAGACTTCAATTTTTTCGCTCGTTTTTTTGCTTCTAAGTTCTTTATAGCATTGCGATCTGGAACCTTTTGGACTTTGTATGTCTTCAGTCCAGCATAAGCTTTGACTCTATGTGCAAAATTCGTAGAACATTTCACCGTAGGAGCTGCTTTTCTTAAAGAAGTGTTAGGCGCTCTTCGAAAGAGTCGCTTGACTTCTTTTGCCTTACCAATTTCTGTAGGACCTTTTTTCCTCCCTGATCCAGGTTTTCTTTCAATGCTCAGGTTTTCCTTATACCGTCTGATGGCATTAGAAACCGTTCGAGGGTCAACTTTCAAATTTTTAGCTATTTTTTTATAAGTCCATGACGGATTTTTTTGAAAAGTTTTAATTATATTTCAAATTTTTAGCTATTTTTTTAAAAGTCCATGACGGATTTTTTTGAAAAGTTTTAATTATATTTCCACGAACTTTTTCTTCGCAGTCCATTTTGATTGAAATAACTATTGAAAATTAATAATTTCTTAAATAATAGTATCTGACATATCTATAGAAACTAACTTGATCAAAAAATAAATTATTTCTTGCAATATGGATAAATTTTGTCTAAAATAGTAAATGCATATTTTTTTTAGAACACTCTTTATTTAAAGTTTTACACTTTAACATTTTTTTTTCGTCCCAAGAATTCTGCGTCTAGCTGTTAGAATGTCCCAAAAATAAAAAAAAAAAATTTTCAAAAGCATCAAATTTTGCCCACTGTATGTTTTTTCTAACACCTAATACCTTAAATTTAATCAGTGGATATGGCAGTGTTATTGCTTTATGAATATGATAGACATGTGTTCGTAAATTTTGTATTAAAAAAATATAATTTTGTAAAAAATATATACTGGGACGGACGCTTTCTTATACATATTATTCTGTAAAATGCTATATTGACATCTATATATTTTTAGCCTAATGTAAAGCATACTATAAGTTCTCTTTACGAACCAAGTTCAATTGGAGACAAATTTAAAATTGCACTAGTCAAATTTAAAAAAACCTTTATTTCTGTGACGGACGCTATACACTGTGAGCCCTTTTTACTTGACGTTATTTATATCACTCTAATTACTTTTGATGGGGGATTTTATATCGAATTGTATAAAATAAAGCTGACTTTGAGCTCATACTGAAACTTGATACATAAACGATTCTTTTTGCGATTTTTATGAACTTTTAAAAAACCTATTATTTTAAAAAAATTTATAAAAATTCGATTCACGAAGGGAGCAATCAAAAATTGTATCCATTATATATTCTAAAAGAACAATGTATGGTAAATTTTTCCTTAAACACATATATGTAATTTTGACAGTTTTAAAACTTTGTCCTTGGTTTAATGTTTTTCGGATTTGCCCATATGTATAAGTTTTGCCTAAAATTATAAATGTATATTTTATTCTGAACACTTTTTTTGAAAGCTTTTTTATTTTTATTACATTTTTAGAAACAATTTCAATAAAGTTTTTAGAAATGAAAAGTTAAATATTAACCCCTTAATTCATAAACGAAAGGTAAAATTATGACAAGCTAGTAATTAAAATTTTCCGAACAAAATTTCTACCAAAGACTCTATAATATTAAGATGTTGCTCTTCCAAACATTGATTTGCTGCACGGTCGTTTTGAAAAGTTCCATAAAAAAGTCCCGAAAACAACTAACGGAGACGATTATCCAATGAGAGAAAGCTAAGGCCCACACACGTGCTCATGAAATGAATGTTTGTGTATTTATGTATTTTACATTCTTCGTTATCCACTTTAATTTCACATTTCACAGAAAAAAACGTATGGAATTCAATATATTTATATTATATTGTTCCTACAATAAACCTTTGATAATTTTATAAATCGTTTATTAATAAGGGGGTAATTTTTTCCAAAATTTATTTTTTTTTAATTAAAAATTTTTAAAATTATAAAATTAGAAAAAATAAATGAATAAAAAGTGAGCCCGAAAACCTAAATTTTTTCATCACTTATTTTCATTAGTTTTCATCACTTCCTTCTATGCTATCATCATCATCATCGCTCTCATCTCCCGAGTCCGTTTCAAAAGAATCCATAGAGGAATGACGGCTTCTTGAGTAAACCGAATGAGCACTTTTCAGCATTCGGACATTGTTGGTGAAATCGATTAGGACCTTAAATTCTTCACATAAAGCATCGCGGAAATTGACCTTTAAAATAAAATTTTAAATTAGTTTTATCAAAAAATGTTGTCTATAGAAAAATTTTTTTTATCATAAAATTTTCTATAGACAAATTTTTATATCAAAAAATTTTCTATAGAACAATTTTTGTATCAAAAAATTTCCTATAGAAAAAATTTTTTAACAAAAAATTTTCTATAGAAAAATTTTTGAATTAGAGAATTTTCTATGTACAAATTTTTATATCAAAAAATTTTCTTTAGAAAAATTGTTATATCAAAATTTTTTATACCAAAAATTTTTCTAATTCTAAATTTTTTGTAATAAAAATTTTTCGATAGAAAATTTATAGAAAATTTTTCGGTATAAAAAGTTTTCTATAGAAAATTTTTCAATATAAAAATTTTTCGGTATAAAAATTTTCTATAGAAGATTTTAGGTATAAACATTTTTCTATCGAAAATTTTTCGGTATAAACATTTTTTTATAGAAAATTTTTGGATATAAACATTTTTCTATTGAAAATTTTCTGGTATAAATATTTTTTATAGAAGATTTTAGGTATACATATTTTTCTGTAAAAAAATATCTCTATAGAAAATTTTTCGTTATTAAAATTTTTCTATAGAACATTTTTCTATAGAAAATTTTTCTATAGAAAATTATTCGTTATAAAAATTTTTCGTTATAAAAATTTTTCTATAGAAAATTTTTCGTTATAAAAATTTTTCTATAGAAAATTTTTCGTTATAAAAATTTTTCTATAGAAAATTTTTCGTTATAAAAATTTTTCTATAGAAAATTTTTCGTTATAAAAATTTTTATATAGCAAATTTTTCGTTATAAAAATGTTTCGTTATAAAAATGTTTCGTTATAAAAATTTTTCGTTATAAAAATTTTTCTATAGAAAATTTTTCGTTATAAAAATTTTTCTATAGAAAATTTTTCGTTATAAAAATTTTTCTATAGAAAATTTTTCGTTATAAAAATTTTTCTATAGAAAATTTTTCGTTATAAAAATTTTTCTATAGAAAATTTTTCGTTATAAAAATTTTTCTATAGAAAATTTTTCGTTATAAAAATTTTTCTATAGAAAATTTTTCGTTATAAAAATTTTTCTATAGAAAATTTTTCGTTATAAAAATTTTTCTATAGAAAATTTTTCGTTATAAAAATTTTTCTATAGAAAATTTTTCGTTATAAAAATTTTTCTATAGAAAATTTTTCGTTATAAAAATTTTTCTATAGCAAATTTTTCGTTATAAAATTTTTTTTTATAGAAAATTTTTCTTTATAAAAATTTTTCTATAGAAAATTTTTCGCT
Source organism: Stomorhina lunata (assembly GCA_933228675.1). Lineage (NCBI taxonomy): Eukaryota > Metazoa > Arthropoda > Insecta > Diptera > Rhiniidae > Stomorhina > Stomorhina lunata. The sequence continues at coordinate 142,512,470 of OW121740.1, read as the reverse complement.
ATACAAATTTTTCTATAGAAAATTTTTCGCTATAAAAATTTTTGTATAGAAAATTTTTCGCTATAAAAATTTTTCTATAGAAAATTTTTCGTTATAAAAATTTTTCTATAGAAAATTTTTCGTTATAAAAATTTTTCTATAGAAATTTTTTCGTTATAAAAATTTGTCTATAGAAAATTTTTCGTTATAAAAATAGATTTCTACCGAAAAAGTTTTTCTATAGATTTCGCAAAAAAAAACTTTTCGCTATAAAATTTTTTCTATAGAAATCTATGGGTAATTTTTTGCTATAAATTTTAAGCTATAAAAATTTTTCTATAGAAAATTTTTTGGTATAAAAGTATTTCTATGGACAATTTTTTGCTATAAATTTTAAGCTATAAAAATTTTTCTATAGAAAATTTTTTGGTATAGAAAAATTTTGTATAAACAATTTTTCGTTATAAAAATTCTTGTATAAAAAATTTATCGTTATAAAAATTTTTCGTTAAAAAATTTTTCTATAAAAAACTTTTCGTTGTAAAGTTTTTCTGTATAAAGAATTTTCTATAGAAAAATGTTTGTAACATTTGATTATATTAAAATTATTTTTAGAAACTTACATCATAATAACGCGCCTTTTTACTGACATTGAAACACCACAATATCATGCCGTAGCATATAGATATGGCACTGCCAACAATTAGGACATAGTAAATGCCTTCCAAATTGGCAAAATCCAAAGCACTAACCATGCCGCCATCTGACTTGGACTTGAATGGATAAAAAGAAGTAAAAAAAAAATTATAAAATACGTTTATTACCATTTAATTTAATTACAAATTTGATTGAATTGATGTAACATTTAATTAACCTAATTAAATATTTATTGAATTTAATTAAACATTTAATTAGCTGAACAAAATAATTTGTTTCGTTCCTTAAAATTTACTTACATTACAAACTCCTGCCCCGATTTCATTCCACCATTTTTGTTTCAATTGAGCCAAGACACCCTGCTCTTGCAGTTCCAACAAAGCATTATTAAACTTGTCACGATAAGGCCAGTCTAAAAATATTTAGAATAATTCCAATACGTCTTTAGAATCTTAAAAACTTGAACCTACTTTTAACCATAGCAATACCATAACCCTTTTCATCCAAAGGTTCTCCCACTATCTGGAGCTTACACTCTCTTACAATATTGTATTCAATGGATGTGGATTCCATGAGAAAAGCATAGGTTTCACCATTTGAACCATTAGGATCGCTGTCGACCACACGCTGTACGCCCTCTTGATTGGTTTCGGTCAAAAAATGGGGATTTTGCAACATGTACTCGTTCATTTTTTTGTAGATCTCCTCCTCGGAAGTCTAAGGGAGAATTAGTAAATATTTAGTTATTTAAAGACTGAAATAAGAAACAATTTAGATTCCTAGATGAGAAATCATTATAACTGATTTTAGAATCATAATTCCGAAATGGTTGGTTCCGTTCAAAACTTTCTATAATAAACTTCTTACCAAAAAAAAATTCCTTGTAGATCCTGTACGTTTGGCGCCATATTGTACGCCACCCTTATTTTCAGCCAAATCTTTAACATCCTCCAAAATTTTCGTAGGATTTTCGATGGTCAAGAAGGCAGCTAAATTGGCGGTATATGAAGAAACCATGATAAGGGTAAAGAAACACCAAATTGCGGCCACGGTTCGAGTAGATAAAGCTCTGCGAGAAAAATCATTAAAGTTTTAAGAAATCAAATTTATTAATTCCCAGAATTATAGAATACATACTTGGGCGCCACTTCGGAACCCTGTTGCAGAAAAGCACCCGTTGTAAACCACAAAGAGTTATTGATGGTAAATTGATTTTCCAATTCTTCGGGCTCCTCGATACAGGGATATGGGTTATCCCATTCGGTCGGTGATAGGCGACCCAAAATAAAGAAACATAGGGATACACTCAAATAGGCTATGCCTAAATATTTCCATACTTGTTTCGAGAACGGGTCCATGAAGGAGAATGTGGTGGGTTCACCTTTTTGGGGTTTTAAATATAGAATGGCAATGCCTGAGAAGAGGAATGCAGAAATTTTTGAAATTGAAATGTTATTATTTAGAAAATCATTATAAATAATCAAACAGTCGTCAATCAATCATCAACAATCAAACAATTATAAAACAATCGTCAAGCAATCATCATGCAATCGTCAAACAATCGCCATTCAATCGTGAAACAGTTATCGAACAATCATCAAACAATCGAGAAGCAATCATCAAACTACCGAAAAATTTTCTATAGAAAAATTTTTTTACCAAAAAATTTTGTATAGAAAAATTTTTTTACCGAAAATTTTTTTATAGAAAAATTTTTTTACTGAAAATTTTTTCTATAGAAAAATTTTTTTACCGAAAATTTTTTCTATAGAAAAATTTTTTTTACCGAAAATTTTTTCTATAGAAAAATTTTTTTACCGAAAATTTTTTCTATAGAAAAATTTTTTTACCGAAAATTTTTTCTATAGAAAAATTTTTTTACCGAAAATTTTTTCTATAGAAAAATTTTTTTACCGAAAATTTTTTCTATAGAAAAATCTTTTTACCGAAAATTTTTTCTATAGAAAAATTTTTTTTCCGAAAATTTTTTCTATAGAAAAATTTTTTTTCCGAAAAATTTTTTTATAGAAAAATTTTTTTTTGCCGAAAAATTTTTTTACCGAAAATTTTTTCTATAAAAAAATTTTTCTACCGATAATTTTATCGGTAGAAAATTTTTTTTACCGAAAATTTTTTCTATAGAAAAATTTTTATACCAAAAATTTTTTCTACCGAAAATTTTTTCTATATAAAATTTTTTTTACCGAAAAAAATTTTTATACCAAAAATTTTTTTTACCGAAAATTTTTTCTATAGAAAATTTTTTTTACCGAAAATTTTTTCTGTAGAAAAATTTTTTTACCGAAAATTTTTTCTATAGAAAAATTTTTTTACCGAAAGTTTTTTCTATAGAAAAATTTGTTTACTGAAAATTTTTTCTGTAGAAAAATTTTTTTACCGAAAATTTTTTTTATAGAAAATTTTTTTTACAGAAAATTTTTTCTATAGAAAAATTTTTCTACCGATAATTTTTTCGGTAGAAAAATTTTTTTACCGAAAATTTCTTCTATAGAAAAATTTTTTTACCGAAAATTTTTTCTATAGAAAAATTTTTTTACCGAAAATTTTTTTTATAGAAAAATTTTTTTACCGAAAATTTTTTCTATAGAAAAATTTTTTTACCGAAAATTTTTTCTATAGAAAAATTTTTTTACCGAAAATTTTTTCTATAGAAAAATTTTTTTACCGAAAATTTTTTCTATAGAAAAATTTTTTTACCAAAAATTTTTTCTATACCGAAATTTTTTTCTATAAAAAAAATAAAAAATAAAAAATTCTTTTATAGAAAAAATTTTTCTATAAAAAAAAAATTTTTTCTATAGAAAAATTTTTTTACCAAAAATTTTTTCTATAGAAAAATGTTTTTATCGAAAATTTTTTCTATAGAAAACTTTTTTTATCGAAAATTTTTTCTATAGAAAATTTTTTTACCGAAAATTTTTTCTATAGAAAATTTTTTTACCGAAAATTTTTTCTATAGAAAATTTTTTTTACCTAAAATTTTTTTAAGAAAAATTTTTTTGCTTAAAAATTTTCTATTGGAAAATTTTTTTGCCTAAAAATTTTCTATAGAAAAATTTTTTTACCGAAAAATTTTCTTAAAAAATTTTTTACCTAAAAATTTTATTTTTCGTTTATGAATTCGGGCGAGTACTTTTTGAAATAACAGTATTCGAGAAAAACTTACCCAAATTCATAAAAGGTATAGAGAAATCAATGACCTCTTCTCGTTCCGAAGTTATGGTCAAGTCCGTAATAGCTAAATCGGCACGCTTTTGAAAATAAATGCAATTATATTTTAAATACAGGAAATATTTTGAGGTTACTTACCCCTTCTACGATTTCCTTTAACATACCCGTTGTAACATTAGTGGTCTTATTAAATGAGCCATAATCGTTGCCGCCATTAATGAAGGTAAAATTAAAGCCCAACTTTTCGGCCAATTCCTTAATCAAATCTATGCCATAGCCCTCAAATTGAGCATTACCATCCAACTTCTTATGACTGTCCACTAAACTGGCATAAGGTTTATTCTAAATTGAAAATTAAATTTTGAAAAAAATTTCTAATTATTTTATAAAATAATAGAGTAAGTGCGGGTAAATACCACATTGTACCATATTATTTTTGATAGATTTTTAAGGGTAAGATAATAAATCAGACCGTAAATTTCTTCATCTTTTAAAAAAAGCTAACTTATACTCGTATTTCCGGTTTTCTTTTATTCTTATTTAAGTGAAAAGTTACTATACCACATTACCCGCACTTACTCTTAAAATCGATTTAGAAACTTACCGGTACCGCTATTAACACTCTAAAAGTCTTATTAACCATAGAGTTATCATCACTATCCAAAATAACCCTAACCTGGGTAGGTCTTTGGAAAGTAAAATTTTTATTATCCTCCCATGTACCGACTTTAATAAGGCCCTCGGATTGTAGTTCTATAACATCAAGAGTATAACCTTTGCGTACAGAGCCCTCGAAGAATATTTTGCCACTTAAGCTGTGCTTGTCAATTAAGAGCTGAAAATCGGTAAATAAAATAAATCAAACATTAAAGGAGATTCCGAAAGCGATCCCCTTACCGATCTCATATAATTCTTAAAAGTTGAACCATCTTCTTGAACATTATCGGAAAAGGCGGAGCAATTCAATGCCTGAGGCACATACTGTATATGTTTGGTAGTTTCGGCAAAAGCTATAACGGCATCGTAAATAAAGGCCATTTCTAGAGTTATAGGACAGGAACCTGAAATTTTTCATTAAAAATATTAGAAAATACGAGTAAAGAAATATCTTCTTTAAAAATTACCATTTTTTATCATTTCATTATCTTCGATTTCCTCGATAAAACCCAATTCCAGCATTAAATTCTGGACCTCTGGTTGTTCAGCGGAAAACAAACGAAAACCCGTAATATTGGCTTCACTATATTTATATTCCTCCAAGTCAAATGAATGAAAATCCAAATTGCCAATAACATATTTGTAATCCTCATTGATAATGCCAACTTGTTGGGCCTAGAAAAAAACAAAATTCAAATCTTCAATACAAATATTACACCAAATCTAACCAACCTGCTTTAAAAGCTCCGCCACAGAGGGCGTTGAACCCACCACCACAATTCTGCTATCCACTGATTTTCGTACTCTTCTCAAAACCGCTTTAAAGTTACCATTCAAATTTAAATCGTAGCGCATTACGGAGATGATCGGTCCTTGATTTCCATAAAAAGACATTAAACTATTTAATATACTCAAGTACTCGGAATTTTCATAGAGGAATATAAAACGGGTCCACTCGAATTCGCTGATGATTGCATGTAAGGCCTTGGCTATATCTAGTGGATGGGGATGTAGATTGAAGCCCTCAATGGCATCACTCATATGAGAATAGACATAGGGAAGATCTTTACTGTCACAGACATTCAATAAATGAGTGCCCGTGTGTCTGGCGGAAGGTCCAAAAATTGCCCCTACTCCGGTCTTTGGAAGAGTAAATAGAAAAAATAGTATAAATATAAATCTAGAAAGTTTTTCGTCGTAAAAATTTTTATAGAAAATTTTTCGTCCTAAAAATTTTTGTATAGAAAATTTATCGTTATAAAATTTTTTTCTGTAGAAAATTTTTTGTATAAAAAAATTTTTCGTTATAATTTATTGTTATAAAAATTTTTCAAAAGAAAATTTTTCGTTAAAAAAATTTTTCTATAGAAAATTTTTCGTTACAAAAACTTTTCTATAGAAAATTTTTCGTTAAAAAAATGTTTCTATAGAAAATTTTTCTTTAAAAAAATGTTTCTATAGAAAATTTTTCGTTAAAAAATTTTTTCTATAGAAAAATTTTCGTTAAAAAAAATTTTTTATAGAAAATTTTTCGTTAAAAAAATTTTTCTATAGAAAATTTTTAGTTAAAAAAATTTTTTTAAAGAAATAGAAAACTTATCGTTAAAAAATTTTTCTATAGAAAATTTAAAAAAAAAATTTTCTATAGAAAATTTTTAAAAAAATTTTTCGTTAAAAAAATTTTTCTATAGAAAAATTTTCGTTAAAAAAATTTTTTTATAGAAAATTTTTCGTTAAAAAAATTTTTCTATAGAAAATTTTTAGTTAAAAAAATTTTTCTTTAAAAAATAGAAAACTTTTCGTTAAAAAATTTTTCTATAGAAAATTTAAAAAAAAAATTTTCTATAGAAAATTCTTAAAAAAATTTTTCGTTAAAAAAAATTTTTATAGAAAATTTTTTGTTAAAAAAAATTTTCTATAGAAAATTTTTCGTTAAAAAAAATTTTCTATAGAAAATTTTTCGTTAAAAAAAAATTTCTATAGAAAATTTTTCGTTAAAAAAAATTTTCTATAGAAAATTTTTCGTAAAAAAAAATTTTCTATAGAAAATTTTTCGTAAAAAAAAATTTTCTATAGAAAATTTTTCGTTAAAAAAAAATTTCTATAGAAAATTTTTCGTTAAAAAAAATTTTCTATAGAAAATTTTTCGTTAAAAAAAATTTTCTATAGAAAATTTTTCGTTAAAAAAAATTTTCTATAGAAAATTTTTCGTTAAAAAAAAATTTCTAAAGAAAATTTTTCGTTAAAAAAAATTTTCTATAGAAAATTTTTCGTTAAAAAAAATTTTCTATAGGAAATTTTTCGTTAAAAAAATTTTTCTATAGAAAATTTTTCGTTAAAAAAATTTTCTATAGGAAATTTTTCGTTAAAAAAAATTTTCTATATTTTTTTATAGAAAATTTTTCGTTAAAAAAATTTTTTTATAGAAAATTTTTCGTTAAAAAATTTTTCTATAGAAAATTTTTCTATAGGAAATTTTAACCATAAAAATTTTTCTATAGAAAATTTTCGTTCAAAAAATTTTTCTATAGAAAATTTAGCGTTAAAAAATGTTTCTATAGAAAATTTTTCGTTAAAAAAAATTTTCTATAGAAAACATTTTTTTATAGAAAATTTTTCGACATACAAATTTTTCTATATAAAAATTTTTATATAGAAAATTTTTCGGTATATAACTTTTTCTAAGCAAAAATTTTTCGTTATAAAAATGTTCCTATAAAAAATTTTCTACGGAAAATGTGTCTTTATAAAAATTTTCCATACAAATTTTTTTCCATAGCAAATTTTAATTTTTTTTTTATTTCATCATAAAAATTCGTTTGTAGAAGAATTTTTGTTATTAAAACTTTTCTATAGAAAAATTTTTGTTACAGAAATTTCTATATTTTTTTTGTTATACAAATTTTTCGTTAAAAAATTGTTCCTGTAGAAAGTTTTTTTCTATAGAAAATTTGTATAATAGTTATGAAATGTATACGAACCTGCATTAACTTGCACAAACGATTAAAGCCTTGCATAGTATTGCCATAGTCAATTTCTTCATGATAACCCATAAGAGGAACACTCAAGTCTGAGTTTATAACCGATATGGCATAATCAAAAGTTTGCCTCAAGATATCGGAATTAACATCGGTAATAAGACCTAGGAAATTTGAAATGATTCAATTGAGATTCAAAAGAATTTTCCAAATTTAAACTCTTACCTATGGGTATATGATAATTCGGTTCAGCTGCGGGTGGGGAAATATCAAAATTTTCTCTGGCTTCATAACATTTTATCGGTTGTATTACAAACACAAATAATATGGGTAATATAAGAAATCTTTTGGAAATTTTAAAATGCATTTTGTTTCAGTTATATTTTTATGTTTTTTCTTTATTGTATATTTTTCAAAACATTTTGAATTTTAATGTGTTTTTAGAAAATAAAAAACTTTTTTCTTTAATCTATTTTTAACACTTTGTGTTTGGACACTAACAAAATTAAATGAACGTGTAAATTCTCATGGATTTTTATTGAACACAAATTTTTCCGTTTTCAAATAAAGACAAACAATTCTCTCTAAGAGTTCGAGATCAACTGAAAATGAAAAATCTATAAGAAAGAAATCCAAAAGATTTCCAAAGCTTTTTCAGTTTTGAGATCATCACAAAAATGGAAATGTTGTCAAAGGAAATTTGAATGATGTATAATGGAAAAAAAGCTTTCTTAAAAGAGAAGCTTTTTTAATAACTACATTCACATTTAATTCTAAAATATGTATATTCGAAGCTTTTCAATGATTCGAAGCTTATAATGAAACAAAACTTTCTTACTTAGAAGCTTTTTTTTTATAAGTTTATAGTTATAAGGAGTGTTCGGAATAAAATATGAATTTACCATTTGAAACAAAACTTGAGGTAATGCTTTCTATATGAATTTTCTAGTTATTTTGAAAAGCTTTTTTTTTTTTTGCATTTCCTTTTAAAAATAACCAAATTTATATATAATTTTTTTATAATTTTTTATTTATCACAATAATTATTAACTAACTTAAAAAATAGAACAATATTATTTTCATTTATATATAGAGTTACAAAAATAGATTTTTTTTATTTAAAATAAAATCTTATATTAAAATATTTGCTATTCGTTTCTGGCACTGGAATATTGAAGTTTTAAAAATGATTTATCTGTGGGAATTTGTTATAGTTCTACAATTATATTTAAAAATTTTTCAAGGTTGTTGTCTCTGATAGTAGAATGATTAAAAGCTGGTTGATGTCATGGATGAAGACAAACTGAAAAGTGGTAATAAAAATATATAAATATTTAAAACAAATTTTGTGTTATAAAAAAAGTAAAAATAATTTTTAGCTTAAAAATTTTTATTATAAAAATTTTTAAATAAAAAATTTTTTATTATAAACATTTTTTATAGAAAATTTTTCAGCTGAAAATTTTTTATTATAAAAATTTTTAAATAAAAAATTTTTTCAAAAAATAACAAAATAGTCAGGATGTAAATATTATTCAAAAAGTAGGTTTTTTTATTATAAAAATTTTTTATAGAAAATTTTTCATTATAAAAATTTTTCATAATAAATTTTTTTATAGAAAATTTTTTATCATAAATATTTTTCTATAGAAAAGTGAGTCATTATAAACATTTGTCTATAGAAAATTTTTTTTATAAAAATTTTTCTATAGAAAATTTCTTTTTAAAAAAATTTTTCTATAGAAAATTGTTCTTTATAAAAATTTTTCTATAGAAAATTTTTCTTTATAAAAATTTTTCTATAGAAAATTGTTCTTTATAAAAATTTTTCTATAGAAAATTTTTCATTCTAAAAATTTTTCTATAGAAAATTTTTCAATTCAAAATTTTATCAATAGTTATTTTTTTAACATTATTTTTATATCCAAATATTTTTTTTCGTTATAAAAATTTTGCGATAGAAAATGTTTCATTACAGAAATTTTTCTGTAGACAATTTTTCATTATACATTTTTATCTACAGAAAATTGTTCATTACAAAAACTTTTCTATAGAAAATTTTTTATTATAAAAATTTTCTATAGAATTTTTTTTTTCATTAAAAAAATTTTCTATACACATTTTTTCTATAGAAAATTTTTCATTATAAAAATTTTTCATTATAAAAATTTTTCATTATAAAAATTTTTCAATAGAAAATTTTTCATTGTGAATTTTTTTTTCAAGTTTTCATTATAAAAAGTTTTCTATATAAAATTTTTTATTGTAAACATTAATAAGAGAATTTTTCATTATAAAATTTTCTCTATAAAAAATTTTTCATTATAAACATTTTTAATTATATAAATTTTTCTATAGAAAATTTTTCATTATAAATTTTTTTTCTATAGAAAATTTTTTATTACAAAAATTTTTCCATAGACAATTTTTCATTATAAAAATGTTTCTATAAAAAATTTTTCATTATAAAAATTTTTTTATAGAAAATTTTTTATTATAAAAATTTTTCTAAAGAAAATGTTTCATTATAAAAATTTTCTATAAGAAATTTTTCATTATACAAATTTTTCTATAGCAAATTTGTTATTATAAAAATGTTTCTAAAGAAAATATTTCATTATAAAAATTTTCTATAAGAAATTTTTCATTATACAAATTTTTCTATAGAAAATTTTTCGTTATAAAAATTTTTCTATAAGAAATTTGTCATTATAAAAATTAAAGAAAATTTTCTATAGAAAATTGTTCATTATAAACAATTTTCTATAGAAAATTTTTTGTTATAAAAATTTTTCTATAGAAAATTTTTCATTATAAAAATTTGTTTTATAGAAAATTTTTCGTTATATTTTTTTTTTCTACAGAAAATTTTTTATAAAAAAACTTTTTTATAGAAAATTTTCATTATAAAAGTTTTTCTATAGAAATTCTTTCATTGCAAAAATTTTTCTATAGAAAATTTTTCATTATAAAAATTTTTCTATAAAAAATTTTTTATTACAAAATTTTTTTTATAGAAAATTATTCGTTATAAAAATTTTTCTTTTAACAATTTTTCGTTATAAATATTTTTCAGAAAAAAATTTTTGTTATAAAAAATTTTCTAAAGAAATTTTTTGTTATAAAAATTGTTGTATAAAAAATTTTTTCTTACAAAAATTTTCATTATACAAAATTTTTCTATAGAAAATTTTTCGTTGTAAAAATTTTTCTATAGAAAATTTTTCGTTTTAAAAATTTTTCTATAGAAAATTTTTTGTTGTAGTTTTCTTTTTATAGAAAATTTTTCGTTGTAAACATTTTTCAATAGAATATTTTTAGTTGTAAAATTTTTTTTATAGAAAATTTTTCGTTGTAAAAATTTTTCTATAGAAAATTTTTGTTGTTAAAATTTTTCTATAAAAAAATTTTTGTTGTTAAAATTTTACTATAGAAAATTTTTCGTTATACAAATTTTTCTACAAAAAATTTGTCATTATAAAAATTAAAAAAAAATTTCTATACAAAATTGTTCATTATAAAAAATTTTCTATAGAAAATTTTTTGTTATAAAAATTTTTCTATAGAAAATTTTTCATTATAAAAATTTGTTTTATAGAAAATATTTCGTTATAAATTTTTTTCTACAATTTTTCGTTATTAATAATTTTCAGAAAAAAATTAAAAAAAAAAAATTTCTAAAGAAATTGTTTGTTATAAAAATTTTTGTATACAAAATTTTTTCTTACAAAAATTTTTATTATACAAAATTTTTCTATAGAAAATTTTTCGTTGTTAAAATTTTTCTATAGAAAATTTTTTGTTGTAAAATTTTTTTTTATAGAAACTTTTTCGTTGTAAAAATTTTTCGATAGAAAATTTTTCGTTGTAAAAATTTTTCTATAGAAAATTTTTCGTTGTAAAAATTTTTCTGCAGAAAATTTTTCGTTGTAAAAATTTTTCGTTGTAAAAATTTTTCTATAGAAAATTTTTCGTTATACAAATTTTTCTATAAGAAATTTGTCATTATAAAAATTATTAAAAATTTTCTATATAAAATTGTTCATTATAAAAAATTTTCTATAGAAAATTTTTTGTTATAAAAATTTTTCTATAGAAAATTTTTCATTATAAAAATTTGTTTTATAGAAAATTTTTCGTTATAATTTTTTTTCTACAATTTTTCGTTATAAATATTTTTCAGAAAAAAATTTTTGTTATAAAAAATTTGCTAAAGAAATTGTTTGTTATAAAAATTTTTGTATACAAAATTTTTTCTTACAAAAATTTTCATTATACAAAATTTTTCTATAGAAAATTTTTTGTTGTAAAATTTTGTTTTATAGAAAATTTTTCGTTGTAAAAATTTTTTTATAGAAAATTTTTCGTTGTACAAATTTTTCTATAGAAAATTTTTCGTTGTAAAAATTTTTCTATAGAAAATTTTTCGTTTTTAAAATTTTTCTATAGAAAATTTTTTGTTGTAGTTTTTTTTTTATAGAAAATTTTTCGCTGTAAACATTTTTCAATAGAATATTTTTAGTTGTAAAAATTTTTTTATAGAAAATTTTTCGTTGTAAAAATTTTTCTATAGAAAATTTTTGTTGTTAAAATTTTTCTATAAAAAAATTTTTGTTGTTAAAATTTTACTATAGAAAATTTTTCGTTATACAAATTTTTCTACAAAAAATTTGTCATTATAAAAATTAAAAAAAATTTTCTATACAAAATTGTTCATTATAAAAAATTTTCTATAGAAAATTTTTTGTTATAAAAATTTTTCTATAGAAAATTTTTCATTATAAAAATTTGTTTTATAGAAAATATTTCGTTATAAATTTTTTTCTACAATTTTTCGTTATTAATATTTTTCAGAAAAAAATTAAAAAAAAAATTTTCTAAAGAAATTGTTTGTTATAAAAATTTTTGTATACAAAATTTTTTCTTACAAAAATTTTTATTATACAAAATTTGTCTATAGAAAATTTTTCGTTGTTAAAATTTTTCTATAGAAAATTTTTTGTTGTAAAATTTTTTTTTATAGAAACTTTTTCGTTGTAAAAATTTTTATAGAAGATTTTTCGTTGTAAAAATTTTTCTATAGAAAATTTTTCGTTGTAAACATTTTTCTGCAGAAAATTTTTCGTTGTAAAAATTTTTCGATAGAAAATTTTTCGTTGTAAAAATTTTTCTATAGAAAATTTTTTGTTATACAAATTTTTCTATAAGAAATTTGTCATTATAAAAATTATTAAAAATTTTCTATAGAAAATTGTTCATTATAAAAAATTTTCTATAGAAAATTGTTCATTATAAAAAATTTTCTATAGAAAATTTTTCATTATAAAAATTTGTTTTATAGAAAATTTTTCGTTATAATTTTTTTTCTACAATTTTTCGTTATAAATATTTTTCAGAAAAAAATTTTTGTTATAAAAAATTTGCTAAAGAAATTTTTTGTTATAAATATTTTTGTATAAAAAGTTTTTTCTTACAAAAATTTTCATTATACAAAATTTTTCTATAGAAAATTTTTTGTTGTAAAATTTTGTTTTATAGAAAATTTTTCGTTGTAAAAATTTTTTTATAGAAAATTTTTCGTTGTACAAATTTTTCTATAGAATATTTTTCGTTGTAAAAATTTTTCTGTAGAAAATTTTTCGTTGTAAAAATTTTTCGTTGAAAATTTGTAATTTAAAAACTTTTCTATAGGCTTTTATCGAAAAAATATATATTCAAGTAAGTTGATAAATTTCCCGAGATTTAAGTATATTCTGTATATGAAGTTCTTTATCAAAATTTATTTGTTAAGTCCTCTTTAGCTTTAATGATGGAGTGTATCATTTTCATTTGTTTTCTTTATAGTCTTCAATTCAATTGGGTTATAATTCTTTTGTTCTACTTCTGTATTATTTATTATCACTCCTTTCAATTAAAAAGTCTTTGTTGTTTTCCATTTATCCATTAATTTCTCTCAGTGACTTTCAATTAATGCAACGAGTGGAGCGTGCTTGTGACTTTTGTATTAAAAAAGTGAATAATATTAGAGGTTTTCAGATTAGAGATAATAAATACAAAGGGAGTTAGATATCTTTGTAACAACGCCACCTATTGAGTCCTTCGATAAACATAAAAAAGATTTTGTAATTCCTGTAATTACAAAATGAAAAACTCTATTTTTAACAGATACAATTTTTTACTGGAAAGAATTCTGTAAACAGTTTAACAGTTATGTTAAACTTTAATCGATGTAAGAAGCAAAGTCTTTAGATTTTGTTACAGAATTATATGAACCCGCCTATTATATTCTTTATTAATGGAGTTATGCTGCATTTCTTTCGATGTAGGATCTATTGTTTTATTGTTTGTTTGTATTTATGTACAAATTTATAAAGTTATGTTTATGATGTAAATTAAAATTTATTTGTTTCATGTAAACATGTCAACTCTAGAGGCAATTTGTACAAATTAACATAAGTTATCGCACATTTGCAAATGCAAAATCATTTCGTATGGAATTAATTATTCAAATATGTAGGTTTACACTACATTTCCTTTAGAATCTGAATTATGAATATGTATTATACATATTTACATACATCGTATGTATTTACAAATGTCGTATATATTTACATACACATGTTTTTACATATATATGTTTTTACATCCATGTGTATTTACATCCATATGTAAATTAGCCTAAAGTTTTTGCCACCAACAAAATTTAATAGCCATTAGGAAAATTTTGAAATATGCTTAAGAATTTTGCCTAACCATTTAAATAGCTCAAAGGCTCAAATAGTTAATAATTACAAAATAATGTTTATAAATTTACATAACTAAAAATATTTAAATTATATTCTAAAATATAATGTCTCTTTTGTTAATGATATTTTTATGTCGTTTTAAACGATTTACTTCAGGCCAAATAATTAACTTTAAAAGGTATTAAGAAAGTTTTGAAAACTTTTAGAATATGATAATATTTGCTTTTATTTTGGAATGGTAAAGTTATAAAAAATATACCAAAAATTTTTACAGAAAAAAGCCCACAAAAAATTTTTATAAAAAAAAAACCAAAAAACATTATAACAATTTTTCTATAGAAAATTTTTTATTATAAAAATTTTTGATAGAAAAGTTTTTATAATAAAAAATTTTCTATAGAAAAATTTTTATAATGAAAAATTTTCTAAAGAAAATTTTTTTTAATAAAAAATTTTCTATAGAAAAATTTTTATAATGAAAAATTTTCTATAGAAAATTTTTTTAATGAAAAATTTTCTATGGAAAATTTTTTATAATGAAAAATTGTCTAAAGAAACATTTTTATAATGAAAAATTTTCTATAGAAAATTTTTATAATGAAAAATTTTCTATAGAAAAATTTTTATAACGAAAAATTTTCTATAGAAAAATTTTTATAATAAAAAATTTTCCATAGAAAAATTTTTATAATGAAAAATTTTCCATAGAAAAAATTTTATAATAAAAATTTTTCTATAAAAAATTCTTTACAATAAAAAATTTTCTATAGTAAAATTTTTTAAATGAAAAATTTGCTATAGAAAAATTTTTATAATGAAAAATTTTCTATAGGAAAATTTTTATAATGAAAAACTTAACGAGAAATTTTTTATAGAAATATTTTTTAACGAAAAATTTTCTATAGAATATTTTTTTAAGGAAAAAATTTTTGTAGAAACATTTTATGAACAAAAAATTTTCTATAGAAAATTTTTTATGAACAAAAAATTTTCTATAGAAAATTTTTTTTGAACGAAAAATTTTCTATAGAAAAATTTTTTTTTACCGAAAAATTTTCTATAGAAAAATTTTTTTTACCGAAAAATTTTCTATAGAACAATTTTTTTTACCGAAAAATTTTCTATAGAAAAATTTTTTTTACCGAAAAATTTTCTATAGAAAAATTTTTTTTACCGAAAAATTTTCTATAAAAAATTTTTTTTTACCGAAAAATTTTCTATAGAAAAATTTTTTTACCGAAAAATTTTCTATAGAAAAATTTTTTTACCGAAAAATTTTCTATAGAAAAATTTTTTTTACCGAAAAATTTTGTATAGAAAAATTTTTTTTACCGAAAAATTTTCTATGGAAAATTTTTTTTAACGAAAAATTTTCTATGGAAAATTTTTTTTAACGAAAAATTTTCTATGGAAAATTTTTTTTAACGAAAAATTTTCTATAGAAAAATTTTGTATAGAAAAAATTTGTTACCGAAAAATTTTCTATAGAAAAATTTTTTTACAGAAAAATTTTCTATAGAAAAATTTTTTTTCCGAAAAATTTTCTATAGAAAAATTTTCTATAAAAAAAAATTTTTTACCGAAAAATTTTCTATAGAAAAATTTTTTTACCGAAAAATTTTCTGTAGAAAAATTTTTTTACCGAAAAATTTTCTATAGAAAAATTTTTTTACCGAAAAATTTTCTATAGAAAATTTTTTTTACCGAAAAATTTTCTATAGAAAATTTTTTTTACCGAAAAATTTTCTATAGAAAAATTTTCTATAAAAAAAATTTTTTTACCGAAAAATTTTCTATAGAAAAATTTTTTTACCGAAAAATTTTCTATAGAAAAATTTTTTTACCGAAAAATTTTCTATAGAAAAATTTTCTATAGAAAAATTTTTTTACCGAAAAATTTTCTATAGAAAAATTTTTTTACCGAAAAATTTTCTATAGAAAAATTTTTTTACCGAAAAATTTTCTATAGAAAAATTTTTTTACCGAAAAATTTTCTATAGAAAAATTTTTTTACCGAAAAATTTTCTATAGAAAAATTTTTTTACCGAAAAATTTTCTATAGAAAAAATTTTTTACCGAAAAATTTTCTATAGAAAAATTTTTTTACCGAAAAATTTTCGATGGAAAATTTTTTTTAACGAAAAATTTTCTATAGAATTTTTTTTTTTTAACGAAAAATTTTCTATTGTGTATAGAAAAAATTTGTTACCGAAATATTTTCTATAGAAAAAATTTTTTACCAAAAAATTTTCTATAGAAAATTTTTTTTACCGAAAAAAAGAAAAATGTTGCAGATGTTAAAATAAAATATACTCACATATAAAGATTTTTATTATTCCGTCTCTCGTCTGACACAAACGTTTTGGAAGTCACAACAAGATTTTGGTTACATACAAGTTTTAAGCTTTCGAGGAAAAAAAAAACTGCTACTGCGACAGCAAAAAGTCAACAATTTAAATTGATGACAATTTAGATGAAACCGAACACGTAAAATGTTTCGCTGATGAACCAAAGTTTGAATATAATAAAAGAAAAAATTAAGAAAAAAAAAGAAAACTGTTTAAATACTACGTTTCAACATTTGGTAAATTACTCTAGAATATTGTACTGAGTTCGTTCATTTTGCTTTGTTTAACTTTTCTTTTTTGTTTTGTTTTCATTTAAAATGACTGTGATTGTTCGTTGTTTTGTTCTTGGGCAAAGGAACATTAAATTCGACAATTTCTTTCTTTTCCATCGCTTTTGTTTATTGAAATGAAACTCTGGAGAGTGATGATGATGATGATGATGCTGATATTCTGATATTCGTTCAGGGGAATGATAATAATGCTGTTGAAAAAATACTGTATAAATTTGTAATTCTTATTCAATTGAGCTTTTCTTTTTGTGTGTGCCCAATCTGAGTAGTTTGTAGCTTTTGTCTTCTTTGTTGTTTCTTTTCTTTACCAAACGCTACATTTGTTCACTGGATTCATGGGTGATCCCAGGGGACAATTGAATTGTTTTGCAAAATCTATGGAATTGGATAGAGTTCCTATAACACGAAATCTTCCTGGGCTGTGTATGGCTGTATTGAGTTTATTGCGCACTGCTTCTGGTCTCATGGCACCGCACCACACCTGACCAAAATTTAGGAAAAATAACTGCTCTCCCGTCATATTTATGCCGGGCAAACGTTCATCTAATGCCGCTGTGGGATTTTCTTTGAGCCATTTTTTGTAGGCATGAAAAGCTTGACGTATGCCGCCATTGTCGGCTATGTTTTCACCTGAAATTGAAGAGAAGAATAATATGAGAAATTTAAATTTTTATGTTGAATAAAGCTGATTGACGTATACTTAATATTAAAATAATTTTAATTATAAAAAACCCATACGTCATCGAGTTCATAGAACAATTATCAGCTGTTTTTGATCATCCTCCCACAAATTTGAAATTTTTTTTAATAAAATTTTAAATTGTTAAAACAGTTGCATTTTTTGAAAAGATTTTCTTTAGCATGATTAACCCTCTGCGACTGACGTTAAAAGTCAGATTTTTGTGCAGAAAATTCATAACATAAAACACAATATTCACGAATTTTAATTAAAACAAGTAAGAAAGTGCTATAGTCGGTCAAACCCGCCCATACGATACCCTTCACCACAAAGGTCAAAGACATACAGACATTTTCTTAAAACTTATATTTTTATGCTGTTTTCGTCATTTAGACTTATATGACAGCTAGGGTCAAATGTGGACCGATTATCTCGAATGCAAAAAATAAACTTTAAATTCTCATTATCTTCAGACTTACGAGCGTTTTAGTGATTTTTGTCTCATTTAGTGCGTTTTGACTGAAGAGTTTGTATGGGAGCTATGGTCAAATGTGAACCGATTTCTACAAAATTTGGTACAGTGATTTAAGTTTACATAAGCAATATTTCTTTTAAATTTCAAGAAAAAATATTGATATTTGTGGCCAATATATCAATTCCGAGAAGTGGGACCTATGGAAGGTACCATAAATAATGAACCGATTTAGACCAGCCAGCCCGCCGTCCAGGACGGACATCGCTTAATCGACTCAGAAAGCGATCTTTCCACCGATGGTGGTGAAGGGTATAAAAAACCTAAGCTAATGATTCTAGCTAGGATTTTTCTTCTATCATCATATTCTTTCAGATTTTGGGGGTCAATAGGTTAAAGAATTTCAAGTTGAAGTCGTATTAAGATAATATATTAAGTATTTCATAGTTTTAAGCCAAAAAATGTTTACTTTTTTCAAAAAAGCATTTAATTTAATGAACGTTCAATGATTTTATAATGAAAAGGCTTAATGTTGATTCTATATACAAAAAAAAAAAAATTATGAATTAGAAGAAATTTCAAATGAAGTAAAGAAAGAAAATTTATTCTGAAGAACAGTAAAATGTAGGTTTCTTTAATTGAAATTAAGAATCTCCATCACGAAAGAAATGTTATGATACATTTGTACTCCTGATCTAGATCATATGATAATTTTAGACAAAATACTAGAGTTAGAAGTTAAAAGTAATTCATGACCATGTTACTGAAATTTTATGATGAGCCAAAAGAATTTTTGTTGTGCAAAATAGGATAAATTTTAATTTTTGAAAATTCATAAAAAAATCAAAAATGGCAAATACTTACATATCGACACTTGACGATCGCAAAACTAATAATATTCCAAACAATAAAAGATTTATATTATGAATCTGTAGCTTGGCGCTAAAAGGGCCAATGTCAAAAAAAAAAAAAAAAAAAATAGTTTTGTTAAAATTTGATTTAAAGTTTTTGTTTTCCATATAAATTCATTGTAACATTGTCTAGTATACTCCTTATAAATCTGTTCTAAGTAAGAGATAAGCTGTTGGAGCCAATTAAAAGGCGGTAAAGATGAGAAACTAATGCTATGATTAACTCAAAACAGCAAAAAATTGACATGGGCCTTTTTAGCACCAAGCCACAGAAATATCAATTTCAGGGAAAAAATAAAAAAATTTGTTTGCTATAAGAAAAAAACCTTTGGAAAATAATCATATAATATTGAATATTCCATATTCCAGTGCGCGAAATATAATAAGAAAATATAAACAGAATGATTCTTTGATTATGACAAAAAGTGGACGACTGAGATGTACCACAAAATTATCAGGAGACCTCGCTTACAATCTAAGCAAATATGTTTATCTAAAAAACCGTGCAAAGGACATTATGAGAGAATGGCTACAGAAGCAGAAAAACGGAGCTTTTTACAAAAAAACGGCGCTTTTACGGACAAATCTAAGTTTAACTAGTTTGAAAGCGATGGCCGCGAACAAGTCTGGCGAAAACGAAACACAGCCCTTAATACAAAAAAAATCTAATTTCAACCGTAAAGCATGGGGGCGGCAGGAGCACGTGGCTTTGCAAATTTGGTTTTCGTTAATGGTATAATACACTAACACCAGTACAAGACTACTCCAACATAATTAAAAGCCTTCTGTAGACAAATTGAACCTCGGACCTCATTGGATTTTCCAACAGGATAATGATCTGAAGCATACTGCACATTCGGTGAGAGATTGGCTGCTTTATTATGCATCTCGCCAACTTAATAGCCCTCCCCAATCACCTGACCTCAACCCAATAGAACATGTTTGGGATTTTATGAGGAGAAAATTGGGAAAATATCCAAAATAACAGTAAAAGAAACTGAAAAATTGGTTATGTCTATGCCTCGGCGTCTTCAGGCAGTCATAGCAAGTAGGGGTGGCCCAACAAAATATTTTCTTCTTTATTTCTAAAAAAATTCTTTACATATATTTAAGTCTGTATTTAAACTTTTGTCCACTAGATTTTAGTCATATTATAAGAATTACCGTTACATTTGAAATAAAATATCAGTTTTTTGTTTTCTTATAAAAGCATTAATAAATGTTAATAAAAACTGCATATTTAAAATTTTTGAAAAGCGTTTGGTCTTTCCTAAACACAAGATATCTGTATATCAATAAAAATCACTATATCAAATTTTGTTAAAATCGGTTCATATTTGATCATATCTCCAATACAAGTAAACGCTACTAAATCAAACTCAAGATAATGAAAATGTTATGTTTGTTTTTTGAACACATAATGTTTGTACAAATAAATTAAATAGCTAAATTTCGAGTAAATTCCACATTTGAAACTAGCTCCCATTTAATACCCAAGACGAAAATGGCTTTAACAGAAAATTCCGAGTTTTCACTTTAATAACTTTATTGCTAACAAGATCGCCATTTATTTTTGGAATATTCACAGCTTTAAGCTCATATAATAAAAACGATAGGTTTTTGCGATTCTTTGATTTTTTATGAATTGTTGATTTGTTTACTTTGAAGTGCAAAAAACTCCGAATCCGTTTAATATATGAAAATAGTATTAAAGCGACTTAACGATAAATTTATTTAGTATTCTATTATGTAACTTTTAACAAAATCGTACAACCAGTTTCAAAGATGTGATAAAAAAGATGGACTAGCTTTTTCAAAAATATAAAATTTTGTAAACTAATTTTTTAAAAATGTATACCCTTTTTATAATCAGAAGCCAATAACAAATAAAAAAATCTAACGCAAAAAGTTGAATTTTGTTGACTAGCACAATTGCCTCATTCTTATGTGCATTAAGGCATATTTAAAAATTTGTTGTTCATATTTTGATAATTTATTTGAGGCAGATTTTGCAAATATATGCAGATTTTTTATACCCTTCACCAATAGGTGAAAGGGTATTATAAGTTTGTGATTCCGTTTGTAATTTTTTTATTAGTGATCGTAGACCCCATAAAAATTATACCGATCGACTCAGAATCGGGAGGAGAATCGATTAAGCGATGTCCGTCTGTCTGTCTGTCTGTTGAAATCAAGTTTCTGAAGCCCCTGGAGGATGTTCTTACATATATTATATATCAGATTTTAGGAAATTCTCCCGCAATGAACGCTATTAAATTTCATTAAAATCGGTTTATAAACACCGAAAATATCGAAAAAATACCAAAAATTAGACGAAAATTTTAAAATTTTTGATTGAAACACACTTTTAAATAACAAGAGAAAAAAGATACTCCTGGTGTACATGTGATAATATGTTATATATCAGATTGTAGGAAATAGTTTCCCAAAGCACTCTGTAAAATTTTATCAAAATCTGTTCATAAACAACTGAGATATCGCCAAAACACTGAATTTGATGTATCGCAAATTGCCCAAAGTTCGCATTAGATAATGTTTGTTGAAAAAATGAAATGCAGAAATAGGAAAAACCATCCTCCTTTAGCACGGACCTACATAAATTTTATATCAGATTTTAGGAAATTCCCCCGCCAAGCACGTTATTAAATTTTATCAAAAGCGGTCCATAAACAATTGAGATATCGCAATAACACTACATTTGATGTACAGCAAATTGCCCAAAGTACGTGTCTAAGAAATTTTGTTTACATTTCGTAAGTATTGTTTCATCGATATCTCAGGTGTTTATGGACCGATTGTGATGAAATTTGACATCGTTCTTTGTGTGAGGATTTTCTAAAATCTATACTCCACAAATCTGATTACGAATACCATTCAAACTGTACCGATCAACTTTGAATCGGCAGGAGAATCGATTTCGCGACCTCCGTCCGTCTGTTTGTCTGTCCGTCCGTCTGTTTGTTTGTCCGTCCGTCCGTCTGTTTTTTTGTCCGTCCGTCTACCTGTCTGTAATTTTTTCTGTTGTAGTCAAGTTTTTGGTGTTCCTGTTTTGTCGATATCTCAGGTGTTTATTTTGATGAATTTTAATAGCGTCCTTCGCAGCAGATTACCTAAATCCTGATGCATTCGGTAATTTGTGGTAGATATAATTTAGCGTTTAAGCGATGGTGTTTTGATCGACAATGATAAAATTCAGGGTGGCCCAATATCCTAAAATTTTGTGTAAAATCCAGGAGCTCCACAAATCTGATTTTAGCAGACAGACACTCTGCATTAATCTTAATTTTGTGTCTGACTTTTGAACATTATGATAACATTTGAGAATGTATTATATATCAAATTATAGGTAATCTTCCTAGGAAGTACAAAAATGCAGCTAACTACATGATATCCGTTCAAAACCTACATATGTATGTAAGTATCTCACATATCAACGAAAATTTAAATTTTAATTGCAATTGGGAGAAATCCGTTCACGTTTGACAATTGATCCCTTATAACTTCGCCTAAGATACGATGATGACATTTAGTATAGACGTTGTACAATATTGATATTCAGGGCGATAGCGCCTAAAATAAACTTTCTAGAGGGACAATATTTGACAAAAGTATTTCTGATCTCTTGAAAAGTTCGATATTGAAAATGGGCGAGCTCTATTCACATTTAGTGAAGTCTCCCATATAACCCCGACCGGGAATCGATTTAATGCTGATAAATTAAATCACATTAAAATTGCACAAGGAACTAGAGCAAAACTTTCCAAACATTCATCGGACAGATCGAAAGAACAATACATCCCAAATATTATTGATGAAGTGTTCATTTTAATTAATTAACTAACTTCAGATAAATAAGTAAATCTTTAATAACTTTTCCGACAAAGCTGATATCCATCCATTCAAAAGCTATATATTTCACGTATGTATCTAAAACTAAGAGTGTATACCCTATAATTTTATGGCTTATCATTGTTAAAGCTTTGACCTAAATCAGTTCGCTAACTTCAGAGTTTTACATAACTAATCAAGAACTTTTACTAGTTGGATAATTCGTATGAATTAAAGTACACAACCCTCACTGGGCACTGTGTTTTTGGGTTGCATGCCAGAATACTTAAACTTCATCAAATCGATGTGCTATTGCAAATGTAAGGGCATCTACATTTTGAAGCATCTTTTCTGCATGGTTTATCTGGTCTATCGAACTTTATTAAATGTTCGTAAAATATGTGTCTATTTTATTTCGAAGCTACTGGCTGGCTTAAATATGCATTCTCTACTTGTAGTCTAGTAATCATTATCTTTCACAAAGGGACCACTTAAAAACCCAAGTGAAGCTTCCCTAGACATCAGCCACCTGCCCAACCTAACCTTTGGGTGCATAACTATTCTTGATGATGACGCCACCGAAAAGCTTTTCTTTTTCCGACTCTTAATTTTAAAGACTCTTTGCATATAATACTAGTATAACCAAATTTTGCTTGGAATTACATTAAGTACTTTTGCAACTCCATTGGTGAAGGGTATCCAAGATTCGGCAAAGCCGAATATACCACTCTTACTTGTTTTATGCTATTATATTGCCTTATATTTGGATATTAAAACTTTATATATAAAACTGACTGAGTAATATAGGGCAGAGATATAAAATAGTTCAACTCACCTTGTGTACTTTCACCATTCAGCGCAATGCCAACTTCACCCACTGTATAATTGCCATACTGTGATATAATACATCTGGCTCTCTCATCGAAACCCTTAATAGCCGTATCCGACCACCATTTATGAATGCTGCCATTGCGATCGAACAAACGACCCTTATCATCGAAACCATGCGTCAGTTCATGACCAATAACTACCCCAATGCCACCAAAATTCAAGGATCTAGGAAAATAACGATGATAGAAGGGAGGTTGTAGAATACCAGCCGGAAACATTATTTGATTTTTATTACGACTATAATAGGCATTGACTATAGCAGGAGCCGTTTGCCATGTTGTCTTATTAACCGGTTCATGGAGTTTATTCTGTTCGGTTTTTGTCGTATGCAAGAGGACATTAAGTGTATTTTCGAAATATTTATCGGGTTCTATAACAATGCCAGCATATTTTTCATTGAGCTCATCGTTGTCGAGTATAAAATCGGGATAGCCTATTTTAAGGGACATGGCGTTGACTTTGAGCTCGGCTAGATGTTTTGTCTGTCCATCCAACCAGTCTGTGGTTTTGAGGATATCACGGAAGGACTGCTGCAGTTCATGGGTCATTTTAAGGGTATCCTTTTTGCTATTCTCATCAAAGTACTTGCGCACAAACATCGAACCTAAGGCCATGCCCATGTTGGTGTTGACTTGAGAGATGCATACCTTCCAGCGTGAGGGACTTTCTTCACGTCCAAACAAAGCATGATAGAAGGTCTGCTTGATGTCGTCAAAACGATCATCGACATTGTTAATACGATGACGTACAAATCTCCAGAGTAGGTAATTGGCTACTGTTTTAGAATCGGTGTCGGAAAGCAGATTTACCAATTCTTCCATATAGTCCAGGGCATAAATAACTATCTCCTCATTGGCTTCTATTTTTCTTTGTTGTAATATATTCAAATAGCGCGACCAGTCAATTTCGGGAATTCTATTGCTGAGTTCATGTATAGTCATTCTACGATATAACTTGGTGACATTAAGTCTCTTCTCGGCAGGAGCTGTAATCGAGGCCAATTGGGTTTCAAAGTTAATAAGATCTGCCGCGGTTTTCATGGCTGTTACTTTAGGGGCTCCCAATTTGTACATTACCTCCGACATAAATCTCTGATAGGCATGCAAATATTTGGCATTAACATCTTGCAGATAATATTCTCGGGTGGGTAGACCCAAATTTGTTTGATCGAATTGTATAATATTTTCATCGGAATTCTTGATATCCGGTCCCACCCATTGAACTATGAGTATGTCATTGTTGTAACGCCTAAGATGGGCGGTGAGATTTAGCCAATCAAAATTTTGGGCATTCCATTTGGGATCCAATACCGGCCAACCTCCCAGCTGTTCTACTAAATGCAACAAGGGCTGTATACCTCTCTGTTCCAGCAATTTACTGTTAATGCAGGATTGATATAAGTTTTTGGCCTTGATTTGGGCATCATCTTCCAAGTCATCCTCATTTTTGGTTAAATGAGATTCTGGGGCATTGTCAGGTAAGGCCTTGGAAGGAGTCTTATGTTTGCTTATTATTATACCTTCAGCTGTTTGATTACCGGTAAATCTTTTCCTCTTGGTATTCGTGAAGAGACTATGACGGCGATAGCGAGTTAAAATCTGACCCAAAATCTGACGTTTTTGCACTATATGCTCCCGTATTTTTTCCTTTTGCAACTCCTGATTACTGTCCTCTTGCAGATTTTTTACTATATCCGCCTGGGTATTGGGCAATTGTTCATAGGTATTGGATACTATATGTTCGACATTCTTGATGGGTGTTTGTGTGGTATCATAGGTCTTGGATTCGAGTAGTTCTTTTAAAACTACATCCAGATTTTCCCTTAACATTTCAAAAGTATCAAATCCCGCCTTGTCCTTGGGTATGGGATGATGTTTCTCCCAGTTGCCGCAGACATATTTATAGAAGTCTTCACAGGGTGCCACAGATTCATCCATATATTTTTTCATGGTACGAGCCTGAGCTTCACGTATGGTCTCCTTGGTGCCCAAAGCATTCCAAAAGGTCTGTAGACTGGAGACAGGTTCTATAAAGTCAGCATTACTATCTTCCGTCTTGGGGTTGTTGTTCTCGGAATTCTCTTCTTCATTATTGACCTCATCCTCTAAAGTACCTAGGACCTCTTCAGCCTTATCTCTTCTCAGCCTTCTTCGGCCATAGCTTTCCATTAGGGCCTCCAATTCAAAGTCTTTGTAGCTTCTATGAGTATTATAATTAAAATTCTCCAAACATTCTCTGGGTATGACGGTAGTATCCCTGGGTAAAAATGAGGTACGGGCATCTTTCATAATATCACGATCTTCCATATCCATATTTTCACTTAAGCCAAACTTAAAGGTTATACATCGTTTTATTTTCTCCGCCTCCGAACGCAGTTTCTTTTTATCCAAAGGCACCAGCAATTGTTCATTGATCATATCCTGAAAGGGATCATTATCCAAAGAACCATCATAATCCTCCAAATAAACTGTTTCCTGTTCATATCTCGATTGAGGCCTATACTTCTGATGCATTTGTAGGGCCGTTAACATGCCATCCATGCGCATGAGTAGGATCAAAACCAGAGTAATGGGCAGCATTATAACTGGAATGATAATGAAAAATTTACAACAAGTGAAACCGGGACACCATTGTAAGCGTCCAGTTTGGCTGTTAACCCCCAAACCTAATTTGAGTTTTGAACCCATACGATTGCGGCAGTTCAAATTTGAGGAACTGTTTAGGGATTTTGTCGAGGAGTTTTGAGCATAATTGAAAGAGTTATTGTGCACTTGGGGTAGATCACGTTTTTCCAACATATTTATCACTTTTTCAACATTTTCACTAGAATTTTTCACAAAATTTGTATGATCATCTCTATTCATCCTTAGATTTTCATGATTTGTCATTTTTTTTTTCAAAGAATTTTAAATTCTTTTTTTTTATAATTTAAGTATTTTTATCTAAATTTTATTTGTTGTCCAATTTGACTCGTTTAACGTTTCTGCTAGTCACAAAATTAAATTGTGTATCGCGTTTTTAATTGAGGCCAATTAATTTGGTATATGACTTTGATATGAAAACATTTTTTTTTTCGTTAAAATAAATATTTAATAACAAGAACAAGCTTTTTCTATGTTTTAATTATAGTTAAACACAAACTTTTTAATATTTATTTAAACATTTTTTTAACGAACTTAAATAAAATGTTCAAAAATTCCCCTTAACTGATCACTCTTTAATGATCTGAGCTTTGAAGCTCAGCAAAATGATCATTAATGTTGGAGCGCCGTTTTAAAACTGACTGTGACAATTTCATATTTAATTTTTGAAGGCTTGCGAATATGAACAATTTTGACTCGTCTTTAATTGAAACTGAAAAACTGTGATTATTATTAATGACAATATGCTCTTTGGCTCTCTTGAAAGCATTCCTCTTGCTCTTTTTACGCTTTTGAAGATCAAGAGAAGAGTGGAAAAAATGATCGTTCAAAGTTTTTAGATGGACAATTAAAATGTTGGAAATACCTTTTAAATTTTCTATTAAAATTTTGATTTTGTCTTTCGGTTTTCAAATTTAAAAATTCTTTAAAGTCTTCAAAAATTAAATTTTCAGTTTGAGTTTAAAGGTGAATGAAAGCATTAGTTCTGTTTAATTAACAAAATTGATATTATTATCAAAATCGAATTGATCAAAGAACAACCTTTGTTACTTATAAAAACAAGGGTCAATCCCCACCATATGATACCCTACACCACTGACGTAATATTTGTACCTAAAGAGTGTTCCGAAAAAAAATTATCCATAGTGCAAAACATCTGAAGGTTTGTCCTCAAACTGCTTCAAATTCTATTAAATGGTTTAGGTAAGACCTGGGCCAAATTACGGCAGTCGATATTGATCGAAATCTTAGACGTTTTCAAAACATTTGTATAGCATACTTTAAGGATAATCAAAATTATATAAAAGATGCACAGTTTACGGTTTTTTTTGGAGTTATTTCCCAAAAGATGAACAATAGTAAAAGAGTTTTAATTGAACAATATATATTTTTAAAATGAATCAAAATGGATACCAAATTTCAATAAACTTTTTGCATCTAAGTAACTTTGAACATCCCTAAAGTATACTTCATAATATTCGCTTAAAAGTCTGGGTTTCCGAGCGATATCGAATGCGGTAATTTGGCCCCTCGGAAAATTGTAGCGGAAAAACTTGAACTAGAGAGACATCGAAATGCATTTATTACTTCCATAAGAAATAGGCTTCGGGATGTAATAAAAAAAAGCGACTCATGTATAAATGAAATCTCTAGATGTGTCACTCGAACGTAAAATGAGGTTGGTCAACTAACACTAGGATTAAGATTATAAAAGAAAAATTTGGCTAACTTGCTTGTGTTAGCCAAATTTTTCTTGATTCTATAGAAAATTTTTCTTAATGAAATTTTTTCTATAGAAAAATTTTCTTAATGAAATTTTTTCTATAGAAAAATTTTCTTAATGAAATTTTTTCTATAGAAACATTTTCTTAATGAAATTTTTTCTATAGAAAAATTTTCTTAATGAAATTTTTTCTATAGAAAAATTTTCTTAATGAAATTTTTTCTATAGAAAAATTTTCTTAATGAAATTTTTTCTATAGAAAAATTTTCTTAATGAAATTTTTTCTATAGAAAAATTTTCTTAATGAAATTTTTTCTATAGAAAAATTTTCTTAATGAAATTTTTTCTATAGAAAAATTTTCTTAATGAAATTTTTTCTATAGAAAAATTTTCTTAATGAAATTTTTTCTATAGAAAAATTTTCTTAATGAAATTTTTTCTATAGAAAAATTTTCTTAATGAAATTTTTTCTATAGAAAAATTTTCTTAATGAAATTTTTTCTATAGAAAAATTTTCTTAATGAAATTTTTTCTATAGAAAATTGTCTTAATGAAATTTTTTATATAGAAAATTGTCTTAATGAAATTTTTTATATAGAAAAATTTTCTTAATGAAATTTTTTCTGTAGAAAAATTTTCTTAATGAAATTTTTTCTGTAGAAAAATTTTCTTAATGAAATTTTTTCTATAGAAAAATTTTCTTAATGAAATTTTTTCTATAGAAAAATTTTCTTAATGAAATTTTTTCTATAGAAAAATTTTCTTAATGAAATTTTTTCTATAGAAAAATTTTCTTAATGAAATTTTTTCTATAGAAAAATTTTCTTAATGAAATTTTTTCTATAGAAAAATTTTCTTAATGAAATTTTTTCTATAGAAAATTGTCTTAATGAAATTTTTTATATAGAAAAATTTTCTTAATGAAATTTTTTCTGTAGAAAAATTTTCTTAATGAAATTCTTTCTATAGAAAAATTTTCTTAATGAAATTTTTTCTATAGAAAAATTTTCTTAATGAAATTTTTTCTATAGAAAAATTTTCTTAATGAAATTTTTTCTATAGAAAAATTTTCTTAATGAAATTTTTTCTATAGAAAAATTTTCTTAATGAAATTTTTTCTATAGAAAAATTTTCTTAATGAAAAATTTTCTTAATGAAATTTTTTCTATAGAAAAATTTTCTTAATGAAAAATTTTCTTAAAGAAATTTTTTCTATAAAAAAATTTTCTTTATCAAATTTTTTCTATAGAAAAATTTTCTCTATGAAATTTTTTCTATAGAAAAATTTTCTTAATGAAATTTTTTCTGTAGAAAAATTGTCTTAATGAAATTTTTTCTATAGAAAAATTTTCTTAATGAAATTTTTTCTATAGAAAAATTTTCTTAATGAAATTTTTTCTATAGAAAAATTTTCTTAATGAAATTTTTTCTATAGAAAAATTTTCTTAATGAAATTTTTTCTATAGAAAAATTTTCTTAATGAAATTTTTTCTATAGAAAAATTTTCTTAATGAAATTTTTTCTATAGAAAAATTTTCTTAATGAAATTTTTTCTATAGAAAAATTTTCTTAATGAAATTTTTTCTATAGAAAAATTTTCTTAATGAAATTTTTTCTATAGAAAAATTTTCGTAATGAAATTGTTTCTATAGAAAAATTTTCGTAATGAAATTTTTTTTATAGAAAAATTTTCTTAATGAAATTTTTTTTATAGAAAAATTTTCTTAATGAAATTTTTTCTATAGAAAAATTTTCTTAATGAAATTTTTTCTATAGAAAAATTTTCTTAATCAAATTTTTTCTATAGAAAAATTTTCTCTATGAAATTTTTTCTATAGAAAAATTTTCTTAATAAACTTTTTTCTATAGAAAAATTTTCTTAATGAAATTTTTTCTATAGAAAAATTTTCTTAATGAAATTTTTCTATAGAAAAATTTTCTTAATGAAATTTTTTCTATAGAAAAATTTTCTTAATGAAATTTTCTTTATAGAAAAATTTTCTTAATGAAATTTTTTCTATAAAAAAATTTTCGCAATGAAATTTTTTCTATAGAAAAATTTTCGTAATGAAATTTTTTCTAGAGAAAAATTTTCTTAATGAAATGTTTGTAGAAAATCATTATCTTCAGTAGAATTATCTCTAATTCTAGACAGATCGAAAACCTCGCATCTAATTTGCAAAACAAAATAAATAAGAATTAAAGTGTCTACGCAAAATATATAAGAAATGAAAATAGTATTACCCTAACAGAATTTAACACAATAATAATATTTTTTGTCATTTCTTATCTTAAACAAAAATAATTTTCACAAATTTATCACGTTTTAGTTACGTTTATAATTATCGTAACACCTATATAATTCCTAAAAATAAATCTATCTTAATAACTCTACTCAACCAATTATAATTTACAATCAATTTAATTTTAATTCTACACGAATAACCCACAATAATCGAATTAAATTGTAATCTTTGTTTTGTTGTAGAAAATCTTGAGTAAATACTTCAATTGTAAATAAAAATGTTTACAACAAAAATTCAAATTCATTTTTTTTACAGAAAAGCCCGCCCAAACGATTATGAGTGATTTTGTACTCGGGTATAGAAATGGATATTTTAGTATTTAAATTAATCTTGGACAATATAATTTTTATAGTGTCACTGCCATTTAAATTGAGTGACCGACCGACCGGCCTGAATTGTTTAGAGCATCATAATCATGTTTACCTATCCGATAATAGAGGTTGACAAAGATGAAACAGTGGGGTTATAGAAAAATAATCGGTATTAAAATTATTTCTATAGAAAAAAATTTCGCCTTTTTTTAAAAATTTTAAGAAATTTAATTGAAAAAATTTTCTTATAGAAAAATTTTGATAAACAAATTTTATACAAAAAAAATTTGAATATAGACAAAAAATTTTCTATAGAAAAAAATTCAATAAGAAAAGTTTTTCTATGGAAAATATTTCAATAAGAAAATATTTGTATAAAAAATTTCAATGGGAAAATTTTTCTATAGAAAAATTTTAACAAACAAATTTTTCTGCAGAAAAAATTTCAATAAGAAAATTTTTCTAAAGAAAAATTTTCAATAAGAAATTTTTTCTATAGAAAAAATTTAGAAAAAATTTCAATAAGAAAATTTAAAAATTTCCTATAAAAATTAAAAATTTTTTAAAAATTTCCTATAAAAATTTGAAATTTTTAAAAATTTCCCATAGAAATAGAAAAATTTTAAAAATTAAATAAAATTATAGAAATAGAAAATTTTTGAAAAACTTCCTAAAAAAATAGAAAATTTTTGAAAAATTTCCTATAAAAATAGAAAATTTTTGAAAAATTTCCTATAAAAATAGAAAATTTTTCAAAAATTTCCTATCAAAATAGAACATTTTTGAAAAATTTCCTATAAAAATAGAAAATTTTTGAAAAATTTCCTATAAAAATAGAAAATTTTTGAAAAATTTTCTATAAAAATAGACAATTTTTGAAAAATTTCCTATAAAAATAGAAAATTTTTGAAAAATTTCCTATAAAAATAGAAAATTTTTGAAAAATTTCCTATAAAAATAAAAAATTTTTAAAAAATTTCCTATAAAAATAGAAAATTTTTGAAAAACTTCCTAAAAAAATAGAAAACTTTTGAAAAATTTCCTATAAAAATAGAAAACTTTTGAAAAATTTCCTATAAAAATAGAAAACTTTTGAAAAATTTCCTATAAAAATAGAAAACTTTTGAAAAATTTCCTATAAAAATAGAAAACTTTTGAAAAATTTCCTATAAAAATAGAAAACTTTTGAAAAATTTCCTATAAAAATAGAAAATTTTTGAAAAATTTCCTATAAAAATAGAAAATTTTTGAAAAATTTTCTATAAAAATAGAAAATTTTTGAAAAATTTCCTATAAAAATAGAAAATTTTTGAAAAATTTCCTATAAAAATAGAAAATTTTTGAAAAATTTCCTATAAAAATAGAAAATTTTTGAAAAATTTCCTATAAAAATAGAAAATTTTTGAAAAATTTCCTATAAAAATAGAAAATTTTTGAAAAATTTCCTATAAAAATAGAAAATTTTTGAAAAATTTCCTATAAAAATAGAAAATTTTTGAAAAATTTCCTATAAAAATAGAAAATTTTTGAAAAATTTCCTATAAAAATAGAAAATTTTTGAAAAATTTCCTATAAAAATAGAAAATTTTTGAAAAATTTCCTATAAAAATAGAAAATTTTTGAAAAATTTCCTATAAAAATAGAAAATTTTTGAAAAATTTCCTATAAAAATAGAAAATTTTTGAAAAATTTCCTATAAAAATAGAAAATTTTTGAAAAATTTCCTATCAATATAGAACATTTTTGAAAAATTTCCTATCAATATAGAAAATTTTTGAAAAATTTCCTATCAATATAGAAAATTTTTGTAAAATTTCCTGTAAGAGCCAAAAACAAAATATTTTGAAATTTTTTCAATAAAAAAAGTTTCCAATTGCATTTTTTTATGGAAAAATTTTCTTATTGAAATTTTTTCCATTAAAAATTTTCTTATTGAAATTTTTTCTATAGAAAAATTTTCTTATTAAAAATTTTTCTATAGAAATTTTTTCTTTTTTTTAGAAAAATTTAATTGTTGAAATATTTTCTATAGAAAAATTTTCCTATTACATTTTTTCTATAGAAAAATTTTCCTATTGAAATTTTTTCTTAAAAATAATTTCTAATTGAAATTTTTTCTATAAAAAAATTTCTTATTGAAATTTTTTCTATAAAAAAATTTCTTATTGAAATTTTTTCTATAAAAAAATTTCTAATTGAAATTTTTTCTTTAAAAAAATTTCTTATTGAAATTTTTTCTATAAAAAAATATCTAATTGAAATTTTTTCTATAGAAAAATTTTCTTATTGAAATTTTTTCTATAGAGAAATTTTCATTATGAAATTTTTTCGATAGAAAAATTTTCTTATTGAAATTTTTTCTATAAAAAAATTTTCTTATTGAAATTTTTTCTATAGAAAAATTTTCATAATGAAATTTTTTCTATAGAAAAATTTTCTTATTGAAATTTTTTCTATAGAAAAATATTCTTATTGAAATTTTTTCTAGAGAAAAATTTTCTTATTGAAATTTTTTCTATAGAAAAATTTTCTAAAAAGGATTATCAAATTATTGAAATTTTTTCTAAAGAAAAATGTTCTTATTAAATTTTTTTTATAGAAAAATTTTCTTATTGAAATTTTTTCTATTGAAAAATTATCTTATTGGATTTTTTTTTTTTATAGAAATTTGTTTTTTAATTTTTCTAGAAAAATTTTCTTACCAAAATTTTTTCTATAGAAAAATAAAAATTTTCTTACTGAAATTTTTACTATAGAAAAAATTTGTAGAAAATTGTATTTATTGAAATTTTTTCTAAAGAAATTTTTCTATACAAAATTTTTTTATTGAATTTTTTTCTATAGAAAAAATTTCTTATTGACTTAAAAAAAAAACAAAAAAATATTAAAATTTTTTCGATAGAAAAATATTCTTTGTGAATTTTTTCTATAGAAAAATTCTGTTATAAAATTTTTTTGTATAGAAAAATTCTCTTATTGAATTTTGTTTCCTGATGAAATTTTTGCTATATAAACATTTTTTTTAATGAATTTTTTTCTATAGAAAATTTTTTGTTGAATTTTGTTTTTAAAGAAAAATTTTCTTATTGAAATTTTTTTTTATAGAAAAATTTTCGTATTTAAATTTTTTTATAGAAAAATGTTCAATAAGAATTTTTTTATAGATACATTTTTTCATAGATAAATTTTAAATCGTATGCGGTTCATACCACTGTGCAGTGGAAATATTATATTATAATTTTTATTCTATTGTCGTTTACGTTTTTGTTACATTTAAATAGTTTTGTATGAGTCTAGTATAACAATGAACCTTTAATGAAGCTGATGATAGTAATGATCATTGTAAAGGTAATTATGATGATGAGGTTTTCCAGTAGCTCAGTTTTGTATATTCTAAAATCATATCAGCTATTTTAGAATTAAAATGTAAAAGAATAAATTCTTTTTATATATTGGAAATGTTTGAAATTGTTTAGAAATCAATCAGCAATTGACCGTTACTTTTTGTTATTCAAAACTTTTAGATTTCTGTCTTGGCTTCTGATATTCTCATGTCATTCCGGTAAAATGTTCGTTTTAATTTAAAATTTTTTTTTTCCTTTTATATTGTAGTATTTTAGAATTCTAAATTTATGCGTTGTAGAGATTTTGATGTACGAGTAGTAAGTAAATTATTTTGAAAAATTTCTATTTTCATTTTATTTTTTTGCAATTTGGATATTTTTTATTGCCAGAGTACGCGAATGAGGATGAGTGAGTGCGCTTGACAATTGTGTTGGTGTTTTTTTTTTTTCAAAATTTTTTTTGAATTGCAAATATTTTAACCTTAAACCATTTACATAATTGAATTATGACCGAAATTGATTTTGAGTGTCTCTGTGGCTCTTTTTGCGTTTTTGTTTGTTGATTCTTTTATTTTTAGAAAATTTGTTTAGCAAAAGTTTTTAGCACAATAGAAAGATAGAGGGAGAGAATAAATATAAATTAGAATTTGTTAAATTGAAGTGATGAACAATATAAAATTTTCAATTAATTTTTCAATAAAGGTGTATTTAGAGCAGTGATGCCCATCCACTACAATAACAAGTTACATTTATAACAACAACAGCTCCTATCACAAGTGATAGTTAAACACTTAGGTTGGGCATCAATGATTTCGTTACATTATTACAAAGAAAAGTAAAGTATGTATACGGCGGTTTAAGATAGAAATATTGCTAATGTTAATACTATTACATGCTTTATTTTAATTTTGGACAAAATTAATTTCGTGTAGTACCTGGGCGACAAAGAAAAGTAAAGTATGTATACGGCGGTTTAAGATAGAAATATTGCTAATGTTAATACTATTACATGCTTTATTTTAATTTTGGACAAAATTAATTTCGTGTAGTACCTGGGCGACCGAGCCTTGCTCGGAGCTTTATGATAAGCATTTCGAGGCAAATTTTAAAGTTTTCATATATTTTATTTTATAAAGTACTAACCATCTAAAATAAATTTAGAGAAAAGACGGTACACAAATATCCAATTAATTTTGAATCATTTTATTAATTTTGTCCTATCAGCACATATGAACAATTTTGGAAATTGGTCATAACGACTTAGAACTTCCGTCGACTCATGCGCAAGAACTTTGCTAAAGATCATAGCCTGATCAAATGTACAGTTTACGATTTAATTCATTTTGAGTAACTTTCAGTGGAGCCACCTGTCGGAAATTAGTCTTACGAACTAAGAAACCTTTGTCAGCTTATGCGTAACAACTTTACTAAAGATCATAGCATGATCAAAAGCATAGTTTACGATTTAATTAATTTTTAATAATTTTCAGTAGCGCCACCTGTCAAAAATTGTTCATACCAACAAAAACAGCTAAGTCGGCTCATGTGCAACAAATCCGCTAAAGATCATTGCATGATCAAATGCACAGCTTACGATTTAATTCACTTTGTGTAATTTTCAGTGGCGCCACCTATCGAAAATTGTTCATACCAACTAAGAAACCTTTGTCGGCTCATGTGCAACAATTTTGTTAAAGATCATAGCCTGATTAAATGCACAGCTTAGGACTTAATTCATTTTTAGTAATTTTCAGTTGCGCCACCTGTCGGAAATTGTTCATGCCAATTAAAAAACCTTCGTCGGCTCATTTGCAACAACTTCGCTAAAGATTATTACATGAGCATAACATGGTTAAATGCATAGTTTACTATTCTATAAAGAACATACAGACAGAAACACATTCATTTGTTTAAAAGTTATAACATTACCTATTTTTTCCCCTTTTATCCCCTAATTTTTAAAAAGTTACATATGCATATTTGGTACTTGGTATCAATTGAATTCGGTAGTTTTTATAAAAACGCAGTTAACATATTGTTCCTATTCATATAACTTCATGAGGCGTTAAGTTATCATTTTATTACCCATTTTGGCGCCGGAAATCAAAAAAGTAGCAAATACGTGTTCAATATTTTTTTCACATTTATTGATTGTGTTATATATAGATATATATATATATATATATATATATATATATATATATACATATACATTCTTCTTCTTCTGTTATCCTTGACTCCCAGTGGAGCATAGGGCCTCAATATATATATATATATATATATATATATATATATATATATATATATATATATATATATATATATATATATATATATATATATATATACATATATATATACAATTAATGCTCATTGAAGAATATATTTCGTGTACATTCTTTAACAAAAATAGGTGTCGTTTTGTAATTGAGTTACAAGAGTAAAAAATATTTGTTTTTCTAGCCAGATTAATATCTTATTTAAATGCGAAATTAATTACTTTTGCAAGTTCAAGGCCTATATACTTTATTTTAAGTTGGACAAAATATTGCTATATAACGAAAAAGTGCTACAGTTGGTGGAGTTAGGTCGTAGACCACTGTTCCAACAATGTCTGTAAAGTTGTTCTCACGAGCTATTGCTTTGCTGAGTCGATCGTTATACCAAATCGGCTCAATGTATTGATTGCTATATAAACTTCAGCCCAGCATCAGCTTTGAAACTATGCACAAAAGTATTAGACAGTTGCTCGATAGGATAGGAAGCAGGTTATTCCCACCCCTTCTAACTTGTTATAGCATTTTTTTGAAG
This sequence comes from Stomorhina lunata, assembly GCA_933228675.1. Classification (NCBI taxonomy): domain Eukaryota; kingdom Metazoa; phylum Arthropoda; class Insecta; order Diptera; family Rhiniidae; genus Stomorhina; species Stomorhina lunata. The sequence continues at coordinate 142,475,684 of OW121740.1, read as the reverse complement.
AGGTATATCAGGCCGCCGTGGTGTAGCAGGTTAGTCATCCGCCTAGCATACCAGAGGTCCCAAGCTCAATCCCTGTCAGACCCACTTGAAAAAAATTAATTTTCAAAAAGCGGCGGTTCATCTCATAACTCAGCTAGCCACTGGTTATTGAGTATTAGGCTATGAAAAACTTCTCTAACTAATGCATTTGCTGTTCGGAGCCGGCGTTAAAACGTAGGTCCCTTTCAATGAGTCTAAAAATAGAATCGGATGCAACTCATTGTCTGAGAGAAGTACCCTTGTTCCAATTGGAATGTTGTCGGGGAATTATATATATATATATATTATATATATATCAGGATAGGATCAGGGGATTTGCAACCCTTTAACCCCTTGACGTATCAATTTGCGCAACGAAGTTCGCTTCCAACTGTTCGCACACAACCTGCACTAAACAAACCAGTTTTGATGCTTAAGAACAGTCGCAAAACGAGTCGGACTCGTGATAACCATGTTAGGGACAGAAATTGTACCACAAGTCAGACTCGTGATAATAATGTTAGGCACATAAATTGTACCACGAGTCAGACTCGTGGAAATACGTTAAGGGGTTAAAACTTGTTACAACATTTTTTTTAGAAGAAGTATAGGTAGTACCTTTAAATATAATACGAGCTTTTTATACCGCTACTTCATAAGCAATAACATTTCAACCTAAAAAAAAGTACCAAAATCCTAGCACTTTGAAAATGTACCGAATTCGTGTTAACATTTATCGATTTTGGTATAAAATTTGTTTCCATATCCAATGGTTCAAAATATTGATATATACTGACTCCCAAGACAACATTTCAATTGGAACAAGGGGTACTTCTCTCAGACAATGAGCTGCATCCGATTCTATTTTTAGACTCATTGAAAAGGTAAATGCATTACCTAGAGAAGTTTAACATAGCCTAATACTCAATAACCAGTGGCTAGCTGAGTTATGAGGTGAACCGCTTTTTTTTTGATTTTTTTTAATTATACCAACACTCAGGGGATACCCCTATAAATGCGTTGCATTGTGTTGATGTTAGGAAATAAAGGATTGGGTAGGAGGAAAGATAGAGTAGTGTTTGTGGATATTTGATTTGAATCGTTGGATATTGTATTGGGTTGGAAAAACATGATTATCAAGTGTGTCTGGCAGGGGATCGAACTTGGGGCCTCTGGTATGCTAGGCGGATGACCACGGATGACCACGGATGACCACGGCGGTTCAAAATATTCACATTGGTTAAAGAAGTAGAAAAATTGGTTTTACGCTTTTATACCCCCTTACGTACCAGTTTTAAAAAAGTATCAAAGTTGTATCATCTTTTTCCAATCTGAAGAAGTCTGTAGTTTTAGGATGAGCCAGCAATTTTAGGATGACTCAGAAGTTTAGGGATGACTCACCAGTTTTAGGATGAGTCAGCTGCTTTGGGATTACTCAGCAGTTTTATAATGATTTAGCAGTTTTAGGATGAGTTAGCAGTTTAAGGATGACTCAGTAGATTTTGGATAAGTCAGCAGTTTAAGGATGACTCAGCAGTTTTAAGATAAGTTAGCAGCTTAAGAATGATTCAGTAGTTTTGGTATAAGTCAGCAGTTTTAAGATGACTCAGTACTTTTGGAATGAGTTAGGTAGTTTAGGATGACTCAGCAGTTTTAGGATGATTCAGCCGTTTTAGGATGATTCAGCCGTTTTTGGATGATTCAGCCGTTTTAGGATGACTCAGTAGTGTTAGAATGGCTCAGTAGTTTTGGGATAACTCAGCAGTTTAAGGATGACTCAGTAGTTTTAGGATGACTTAGCAGTTTTAGGACGACTCAGTAGTTTAAGGATGACACAGTACTTTTGGAATGCGTCACCAGTTTTAGGATGACTTAACAGTTTAGCAGCAGTCTTAGGATGACTCAGCAGTTCAAAAATGTTGTCCACTTTTTACGCCCTATAAGTCAAATTTTCGAAAAAGTTCCAAATCCAAACCCTATTAAAATTTGATTTCTTTCATTTTAAGTTTCAAAGATATAGCGTTACCGAATTATTCCATTTTACCCTTTATTACTCCCTTAACGGCAGAATTTGTCCAATTTTAGAAAAAAACTAATTACAATTTTATTTCTATCATTTTAAGTTTCGAAGATAAGGCGTTATTGAATTATCCCATTTTACGGACACGTCTTATTTTATTTTCATTGTTGATCTCAAGGCACTTCAACTCTATTTCTATCCCTTTTGACTTAGCAGATATAATATTATCGATTTTTCTCTTTTTTACCCCTAAAGTGAAAAAAGTACCAAATACGTTTTTAATATTTCTTCAATGCCAATTGATCTCTTTTTTAATTATAATTCTGGCTTCATTGGTTTCAAAGATATGTAAAGCAGTTTTTGGGATAAGTCAGCGGATTTTAAAGAACTGCCATAAAGTAGTTTTTTCCCTTTTTACCTCCTAATCGACAGAGTTTCAAAAAAAGCCTTTCTTTTTCGTTTTATATCTCGGAAAAAGTACTTCGACAGTAAGTAACGCTAAAATTTTATATATGTGTTAGTTTCAAACCCTTTCGGACAAAAAAGTGATTTTTCGAGAAAAAAGATTTTGAAGTTAACAAGTTAATTTTGAAATGTCTGAACGCTTTTATAGCTCGAAACCCGTTATAAGGGTATTTTAGGAGTGGCTGATTACGAATTTGTTATTGGATTTTTAAAATTCAAAATGGCGGATCTAATTGGATTTGCTTGAAACAACTAGGAGTATCAATACTGAATGCTTTTATATCTTGAAACTCGTTACTCTTAGTTGGTTATGAATCTAAAGTCAGACTTTCCAAGTTCAAAATGTCGGAGTTTAAGGCTCTTTGGTGTTTTTGAAGTGTTACAAAAGAAAACGAATTTTCAAATTCGAATACCAGATTCGTAATCTTCGGCCCCAAAAAAGGCGAGTTTCAATTAAATTTTTTTTTTTAGCCAATAGACCATGATCACTTTCTGAGTCGATTAAGCGATGTCAGTCCGTCCGTTCGCCTGGACCCCCATGTAAACCATGTAATCAAAGTACAGGTAGCAATTCTAAAGATAATTTTATGAAATTTGACACAGATCATTTTTTTATGTTGGGACAATGGCTATTGAAATTAAAATCGGTCCAGTATTTATTTTACCTCATTGGTGCCACTTTCCGGAGTTGATATTTTGACCACAAATATTAATATTTTTTCATGAAATTTAAAATAAATGCTGCTTATATAAACCAAAATCACTAAACCAAGTTTGATTGAAATCGGTCCACATTTGATCCCATACAAACTCTTCTATCAAAACGCACTAAATAAGACAAATATCATAAATCTGAAACTAATGACAATTAGGTTTATTTTAGGTTTATTTTTTGCATACATAATTTTAAGAACTGTAATCGATTTGCTAATTTTAAAGATAATCGGTCCACATTTGACCCTAACCCCCATATAAGTTTAAATAACGGAAACAGCTTAAAAATATAAGTCTCAAGAAAATCTTTGTATTTTGACAAAATTTAGGAAATATTTGTCTTTATGCACGAAAAAGAACACCTTTGACCTTAGTGGCGAAGGGTATCGTATGTTCGGCCTTGACCGACTATAGCACTTTCTTACTTGTTTCGTAATTGTTTTATATGGGAGCTATGGTTAAATGTGAACCGATATCGATGAAATTTTATACGCTTCACAATGATCATGTAAAACTTCTCTATGCTAAATTTTATCATAATATCTTTTATAATTTGGGATACGGCCAAATGTATACCGTTCTCGCCCAATTTTAATACCAAATTTTTTCAAAAAATAAAGAATAGTTTTGCCAAATTTTAGTGACCACATTTTAGAGGGCGTCCAAAACTTCGATGGAAAGATCAATTAGAAGAAAATCTTTCAAAACTTGGAATAAGAAATTGAAGAATATGCGCTCCAGATAGAAGCGCATGGAATTCTAAAATATGCTCGGCCTTTGACCTAAACAGGTTGTTACTATAGACCTTTCGTTCAGGCCTTATCATCCCTACAGCTGACAGACATACGGACGAACAGACAGACAGACGAACATTGCCGACAAAAAAAGACAGACAGATGGACATCGCTCAATCGTCTTTCATACAGATTCAGAATATACATCAATTTTTGTTTTTGAGCCAATATTAAGGAAATTACAAACGGATTGATATTCTCAATTCGATTTGTAGGTGGGTACTTACTTACTTACTTACTTAAATGGCCTATAATTACAACCTGTTTAGGTCAAAGGCCGAGCATATTTTATAATTCTAAGCACCTCTATCTTGTGCGCATATTCTCCAATTTCGTATACCAAGTTTCAAAAGATTTTCTTCTACTTAGTCTTTCCATCGAAGTTTTGGACGCCCTCTTCTACGCGTTCCCTCTGGATCATTATCGAAGACTTTTCTTGCCGGAGTATTTTTATCCATTCGCACAACATGTCCTAGCCAACGCAGACGCTGTTGCTTACTATGTCTATGCCAGCGTATAACTCATACAGCTCATGGTTCATTCGATGGCGATACTCATTGTTGACGCAAACTGGTCCAAAGATTCTTTGTAGAATTTTCCTCTCAAACACTCCAAGGATGGCTTTATCTGTCTGTGCAAGTGCCCATGATGCAGCTCCATACAATAACACGGGTAGTATGAGCGTTTTATAGAGCGTGATTTTAGGTGGGTATAAAAATGAAATTAATCGAACTTTTCGAACAACACAATCCGGTATGTGATGAAAATCGATCGTTTTCAAAGCGATCGCTTTTTGACAATTTTCGACTATTTCCTTAAAAAAAATTAATTTGGGATTTAATTCTTTTGACTGATATCTTATCTTTCATTTGGTTTGCATTTTTTTGTGGAAATGGGGAAATTATCTTAAAAATATGTATACCTAAAATCGTTCGTGCCTATAACGGCCTTATAGTGCCTACAACAGACATACGGACAGATAGACAGACGATCGATTTGAAAACGATCAATTTCCATTACATACCGAAATAAAAACTTTATTCACGAAAGAACCCAAAAATTTTTTTTAATTAAAATCGCACTTTTCAAACACAATAAAATTTGTATTCACCAAAAAAAAAAAATTCAAAATTTCATAAATTTCTAGCACAATAACTCTTTCAGTGTTAAAAACTCTTTTTTTGTTATTCGCGTTTTTATTGAAGTCAGTTTTTGTTGGTTATCGAATAACCATTTGTTTTTAGCAGCACTATTTTATAGTTAAAAGTTTTAGTAGTAAGTTAAAGATCGTATTTAGTATGAGATGTTAAAATCTTCACAGTTCTTTTGTAACCTTTAAAGAAACCACTTCGATTTGCTCTGATCTTTTAACAGTTTTCAAATTAACACACACAAAATTTTTATTTTTGTTATAGGTTTTAATAACCTCAGAATACACTCCCGGTCTCTTTTTTAACACAGAAACTGGCGATTTTATATATACTCGAATCCCTGATTACAAATGAATCGCTTGTATATAGTCAGAGAAAGAGGAGTTTGTTGATTGTGGTTTGATTTATAACTGAATTGAAAATTGTTAAGAACATTAATAAAAAGTTAATTACAAAATTTAAATCAATACTAATTTCCATAATGATGTTGCTGCTGATGACAATGATGATGACGTTTTGTATAGTCATTATCAATAAAGATAATGATGTTCATGTTGTTAACAATAATAATGAAGATGATAATGGAATGGGTTGGGATAGTATGGGATTGGGATGTTGTGTATGAAAGTACTCATTTGCGTAATGATAATGATAATGCAAATTAATGTTCGAATGAGTTGTTAAAGTTCTAAAATATTGTTAAATAAAATAAGTATATCGTCACCTGAAATGCAAAAGGGCGTAACTACACTTCTAGATTTTTTACAGGAGAAGTAAAAACGTTATATTTTTTAAACTAAACTTAAACTTTAAATTTTTTTACCGATAAATTTTCTATTTAAAATTTTTACACCGAAAAATTTTCTACTTAAAATTTTTATAACGAAAAATTTTCTGTATAAAATTTTTATACCAAAAAATTTTCTATATAAAATTTTTATACCGAAAAATTTTCTATATAAAATTTTTATACCGAAAAATTTTCTATATAAAATTTTTATACCAAAAAATTTTCTATATAAAATTTTTATACCGAAAAATTTTCTATATAAAATTTTTATACCGAAAAATTTTCTTTATAAAATTTTTATACCGAAAAATTTTCTATATGAAATTTTTATATTAAAAAATTTTCTATATAAAATTTTTATACCGAAAAATTTTCTACATAAAATTTTTATACCGAAAAATTTTCTATATAAAATTTTTATATCTTAAAATTTTCTATATAAAATTTTTATACTGAAAAATTTTCTATATAAAATTTTTATACCAAAATATTTTCTATATAAAATTTTTATACCGAAAAATTTTCTATATAAAATTTTTATACCAAAAAATTTTCTATATAAAATTTTTATACCAAAAAATTTTCTATATAAAATTTTTATAGCGAAAAATTTTCTATATTAAATTTTTATACCGAAAAATTTTCTATATAAAATTTTTATACCGAAAAATTTTCTATATAAAATTTTTATACCGAAAAATTTTCTATATAAAATTTGTATACCGAAAAATTTTTTATGTAAAATTTTTATACCTAAAAATTTTCTATATAAAATTTTTATACCGAAAAATTTTCTATATAAAATTTTTATACCGAAAAATTTTCTATATAAAATTTTTATACCGAAAAATTTTCTATATAAAATTTTTATACCGAAAAATTTTCTATATAAAATTTTTATACCGAAAAATTTCCTATATAAAATTTTTATACCGAAAAATTTTCTATATAAAATTTTTATACCAAAAAATTTTCTATATAAAATTTTTATACCCAAATATTTTCTATATAAAATTTTTATACCGAAAAATTTTCTATATAAAATTTTTATACCGAAAAATTTTCTATATAAAATTTTTATACCGAAAAATTTTCTATATAAAATTTTTATACCGAAAATTTCTATATAAAATTTTTATACCGAAAATTTCTATATAAAATTTTTATACCGAAAAATTTTCTATATAAAATTTTTGTACCGAAAAATTTTCTATATATAATTTTTATACCGAAAAATTGTTTATACCTAAAAATTTTCTATATAAAATTTTTATACCGAAAAATTTTCTATATAAAATTTTTATACCGAAAAATTTCCTATATAAAATTTTTATAAAGAAAAACTTTCTATATAAAATTTTTATACCAAAAAATTTTCTATATAAAATTTTTATACCGAAAAATTTTCTATATAAAATTTTTATACCGAAAAATTTTCTATATAAAATTTTTATACCAAAAAATTTTCTATATAAAATTTTTATACCGAAAAATTTTCTATATAAAATTTTTATACCGAAAAATTTTCTTTATAAAATTTTTATACCGAAAAATTTTCTATATGAAATTTTTATATTAAAAAATTTTCTATATAAAATTTTTATACCGAAAAATTTTCTACATAAAATTTTTATACCGAAAAATTTTCTATATAAAATTTTTATATCTTAAAATTTTCTATATAAAATTTTTATACTGAAAAATTTTCTATATAAAATTTTTATACCAAAATATTTTCTATATAAAATTTTTATACCGAAAAATTTTCTATATAAAATTTTTATACCAAAAAATTTTCTATATAAAATTTTTATACCAAAAAATTTTCTATATAAAATTTTTATAGCGAAAAATTTTCTATATTAAATTTTTATACCGAAAAATTTTCTATATAAAATTTTTATACCGAAAAATTTTCTATATAAAATTTTTATACCGAAAAATTTTCTATATAAAATTTGTATACCGAAAAATTTTTTATGTAAAATTTTTATACCTAAAAATTTTCTATATAAAATTTTTATACCGAAAAATTTTCTATATAAAATTTTTATACCGAAAAATTTTCTATATAAAATTTTTATACCGAAAAATTTTCTATATAAAATTTTTATACCGAAAAATTTTCTATATAAAATTTTTATACCGAAAAATTTCCTATATAAAATTTTTATACCGAAAAATTTTCTATATAAAATTTTTATACCAAAAAATTTTCTATATAAAATTTTTATACCCAAATATTTTCTATATAAAATTTTTATACCGAAAAATTTTCTATATAAAATTTTTATACCGAAAAATTTTCTATATAAAATTTTTATACCGAAAAATTTTCTATATAAAATTTTTATACCGAAAATTTCTATATAAAATTTTTATACCGAAAATTTCTATATAAAATTTTTATACCGAAAAATTTTCTATATAAAATTTTTGTACCGAAAAATTTTCTATATATAATTTTTATACCGAAAAATTGTTTATACCTAAAAATTTTCTATATAAAATTTTTATACCGAAAAATTTTCTATATAAAATTTTTATACCGAAAAATTTCCTATATAAAATTTTTATAAAGAAAAACTTTCTATATAAAATTTTTATACCAAAAAATTTTCTATATAAAATTTTTATACCGAAAAATTTTTTATACCTAAAAATTTTCTATATAAAATTTTTATACCTAAAAATTTTCTATATAAAATTTTTATACCGAAAAATTGTTTATACTTAAAAATTTTCTATATAAAATTTTTATACCGAAAAATTTTCTATATAAAATTTTTATACCGAAAAATTTTCTATATAAAATTTTTATACCGAAAAATTTTCTATATAAAATTTTTATACCGAAAAATTTTCTATATAAAATTTTTATACCGAAAAATTTTCTATATAAAATTTTTATACCGAAAAATTTTCTATATAAAATTTTTATACCGAAAAATTTTCTATATAAAATTTTTATACCGAAAAATTTTCTATATAAAATTTTTATACCGAAAAATTTTCTATATAAAATTTTTATACCGAAAAATTTTCTATATAAAATTTTTATACCGAAAAATTTTCTATATAAAATTTTTATAACGAAAAATTTTCTATATAAAATTTTTATACCGAAAAATTTTCTATATAAAATTTTTATACCGAAAAATTTTCTATATAAAATTTTTATACCGAAAAATTTTCTATATAAAATTTTTATACCGAAAAATTTTCTATATAAAATTTTTATACCAAAAAATTTTCTATATAAAATTTTTATACCGAAAAATTTTCTATATAAAATTTTTATAACGAAAAATTTTCTATATAAAATTTTTATACCGAAAAATTTTCTATATAAAATTTTTATACCGAAAAATTTTCTATATAAAATTTTTATAACGAAAAATTTTCTATATAAAATTTTTATACCGAAAAATTTTCTATATAAAATTTTTATACCGAAAAATTTTCTATATAAAATTTTTATACCGAAAAATTTTCTATATAAAATTTTTATACCGAAAAATTTCCTATATAAAATTTTTATACCGAAAAATTTTCTATATAAAATTTTCTATATAAAATTTTTATACCAAAAAATTTTCTATATAAAATTTTTATACCCAAATATTTTCTATATAAAATTTTTATACCAAAAAATTTTCTATATAAAATTTTTATACCGAAAAATTTTCTATATAAAATTTTTATACCGAAAAATTTTCTATATAAAATTTTTATACCGAAAATTTCTATATAAAATTTTTATACCGAAAATTTCTATATAAAATTTTTATACCGAAAAATTTTCTATATAAAATTTTTGTACCGAAAAATTTTCTATATATAATTTTTATACCGAAAAATTGTTTATACCTAAAAATTTTCTATATAAAATTTTTATACCGAAAAATTTTCTATATAAAATTTTTATACCGAAAAATTTCCTATATAAAATTTTTATAAAGAAAAACTTTCTATATAAAATTTTTATATCAAAAAATTTTCTATATAAAATTTTTATACCGAAAAATTTTTTATACCTAAAAATTTTCTATATAAAATTTTTATACCTAAAAATTTTCTATATAAAATTTTTATACCGAAAAATTGTTTATACTTAAAAATTTTCTATATAAAATTTTTATACCGAAAAATTTTCTATATAAAATTTTTATACCGAAAAATTTTCTATATAAAATTTTTATACCGAAAAATTTTCTATATAAAATTTTTATACCGAAAAATTTTCTATATAAAATTTTTATACCGAAAAATTTTCTATATAAAATTTTTATACCGAAAAATTTTCTATATAAAATTTTTATACCGAAAAATTTTCTATGTAAAATTTTTATAACGAAAAATTTTCTATATAAAATTTTTATACCGAAAAATTTTCTATATAAAATTTTTATACCGAAAAATTTTCTATATAAAATTTTTATACCGAAAAATTTTCTATATAAAATTTTTATATAAAATTTTTATACCGAAAAATTTTCTATATAAAATTTTTATACCGAAAAATTTTCTATATAAAATTTTTATACCGAAAATTTTTCTATATAAAACTTTTATACAGAAAATTTTTCTATATAAAATTTTTATACCGAAAAATTTTCTATATAAAATTTTTATACCGAAAAATTTTCTATATAAAATTTTTATACCGAAAAATTTTCTATATAAAATTTTTATACCGAAAAATTTTCTATATAAAATTTTTATACCGAAAAATTTTCTATATAAAATTTTTATACCGAAAAATTTTCTATATAAAATTTTTATACCGAAAAATTTTCTATATAAAATTTTTATACCGAAAAATTTTCTACATAAAATTTTTATACCGAAAAATTTTCTATATAAAATTTTTATACCGAAAAATTTTCTATATAAAATTTTTATACCGAAAAATTTTCTATATAAAATTTTTATACCAAAAAATTTTCTATATAAAATTTTTTATTTTTTTTTTATTTTATATAAAATTTTTATACCGAAAAATTTTCTATATAAAATTTTTATACCGAAAAATTTTCTATATAAAATTTTTATACCGAAAAATTTTCTATATAAAATTTTTATACCGAAAAATTTTCTATATAAAATTTTTATACCGAAAAATTTTCTATATAAAATTTTTATACCAAAAAATTTTCTATATAAAATTTTTATACCCAAATATTTTCTATATAAAATTTTTATACCGAAAATTTTTCTATATAAAATTTTTATCCCGAAAAATTTTCTATATAAAATTTTTATACCGAAAAATTTTTATACCAAAAAATTTTCTATATAAAATTTTTATACCCAAATATTTTCTATATAAAATTTTTATACCGAAAAATTTTCTATATAAAATTTTTATACCGAAAAATTTTCTATATAAAATTTTTATACCGAAAAATTTTCTATATAAAATTTTTATACCGAAAATTTCTATATAAAATTTTTATACCGAAAATTTCTATATAAAATTTTTATACCGAAAAATTTTCTATATAAAATTTTTGTACCGAAAAATTTTCTATATAAAATTTTTATACCGAAAAATTGTTTATACCTAAAAATTTTCTATATAAAATTTTTATACCGAAAAATAAAAAATTTTTCGGTATAAAAATTTTATATGGAAAGTTTTTCTTTATAAAAATTATATAAAATTTTTATACCGAAAAATTTTCTATATAAAATTTTTATACCGAAAAATTTTCTATTTAAAATTTTTGTACCGAAAAATTTTCTATATAAAATGTTTATACCGAAAAATTTTCTATATAAAATTTTTATACCGAAAAATTTCCTATATAAAATTTTTATAAAGAAAAATTTTCTATATAAAATTTTTATACCAAAAAATTTTCTATATAAAATTTTTATACCGAAAAATTTTCAATATAAAATTTTTATACCGAAAAATTTTCTATATAAAATTTTTATACCGAAAAATTTTCTATATAAAATTTTTATACCGAAAAATTTTCTATATAAAATTTTTATACCGAAAAATTTTCTATATAAAATTTTTCTATATAAATTTTTCATATAGTTAGAACAGAGGAGCTTTAGAGTTGATCAGAGTTGAACAGTACACGGTCGGAAAGCATACTTATAGGCTTTTAATAATCTTAGTTTCTGATAATAATTTTTTATATGATAAGCAAGAAAACATCATAACTTTTAAACTAAATTAAATATTAATTCCAAGTTTTGAAATTTGGTCAAAAATGCAACAGCAAAGACATTTCTGAAAATTAAAATGACAAAAAACGAGTAATTTTTAAGTAATTGCAAAAAAACAAAAGGTCTTAACTACAAGCTGAATATTTTCTGAAACCAAAAGGGCTTTAACTATAATACAAATTTTGAGCAACATTTTCAACCTTTGGTTTTTAGTGAATAAAATCGCTGTTTTTGACCGTACACCTTTTCCATTTCAGGTGATTATATACGAGTATGTATAAACAACAACAACAATCGTTAAAAATGAATGTTATTGACATTTTAAGAAAGAAATGGAAATGAAGATGCGACTGTTACAGCCACTGTATTTAATTCTGCTGCTTCTGATGCTGGTGTTACTGTGATAATTGTGACTTTTCAAAATCTGTGCTTTTGATTTGAAAACATTTTCAATTGAATACAAAGTGAATTGTTATTATACAGTTTTGAGTGGTTAATATACAATATTTTTTATTTTACACTTTACCACGTCATTAATTAGTTGTCATTTATTGCCAAATTAATAATAAAGGAAAATTTGATTAATTTGCACTTGGGCTTCTTTGTTGTATTATGGTCACGCCTTTTTAGCTTTTTTTTTTTTAAATATTATAACAAATTAATTGGGATATTTCGTTTTTCTTATTTTTAACACAAACACACTTTTGAAACGAATGACCAATTTTCACTTTTTTTTGTTCTTAATTTTTGTTGCTGTGGAAAAGGTTTATTGATATTTACGCTTCAGATGAAATTAAAAACTTCCGTAAATAAATAATTGTGTACCTTCACGTTTTTAAAATTAATACAAATATAAGCAAATATTTTTTATAAAAATTTAAATTAATTTTTTATTTTTAGATAATCATAAATGTCATTAGCTTTGAAATTTATAAAATTAGGGGTTTTCATTTAAAAGGGAAATTCTTAATTTTTAATTAGGAATTTATCATGAATTTACTGTGGGAATTTTGTGGAATTTTTAATTCTCATATGGTAATTTTTACATTCTAAAGTAAGTGTGAAATATCTACTTTGTATATAATTAATTTGTTTTTTTTCTAATTATTTCTAATTAATATTTTGTAAAGAATTTGTTTAACATAGTTAATTTCAATTAACAATTTTTAACAAATAGACATAAATACTTACGGATTTACATGTAGTTATTTACTCTACCACTTTATCAATTTACATGTAGACAAAGTAATAATTGCTCTTTATTTTCAGTTGATACCCTACATAAGGCAGACATAAAACAAAGTACCTTACGTACAAATTCTATGAGGATTAAGCAATGACCGTCTGTCTGTCTGTCCGTGTTGCTATCTGTATGTTTGTCTGTCTTTCTGTCTGTCTGTCTGTCTGTCTGTCTGTCTGTCTGTCTGTCTGTCTGTCTTTCTGTCTGTCTGTCTGTCTGTCTGTCGCTCTGTCTGTCTGTCTGTCTGTCTGTCTGTCTATCTGTCCGCCTGTCTGTCTGTCTGTCTGTCTGTCCGTCTGTCTGTCTGTCTGTCTGTCTGTCTGTCTGTCTGTCTGTCTGTCTGTCTGTCTATCTGTCTGTCTGTCTGTCTGTCTGTCTGTCTGTCTGTCTGTCTGTCTCTCTGTCTCTCTGTCTGTATGCCTGTCTATCTGTCCGTCTGTCTGCCTGGTGATTTCTTGTAGAGTCTACATTGTAGACTGCGTGGCCTCCATGCAAGATCCTTGAAAAAAAACTTCCAAAAATTCGAATACAGACAAGCCCACTTTTCTTACATAAAACAAGTAAGAAAGTGCTATAGTCGGTCAAGCCCGACCATACGATACCCTTCACCACTAAGGTCAAAGGTGTTTTTTTTTCCTGTATAAAGACAAATATTTGCTAAATTTTGCCATCATACAAACATATTCTCAAAACTTATACATTTAAGCTGTTTCCGTCATTTGGACTTATATGAGAGCTAGGGTCAAATGTGGACCGATTATCTCGAAATTTGGTGAATTAATTACAGTTGTTACAAATTTATATGTGCAAATTATGTGTGCAAAAAATAAACGTAAAATTCTCATTATCTTCGGGTTTACGAGCGTTTTAATGAATTTTGTCCCATTTAGTGCGTTTTGAGAAAAGAGTTTGTATGGGAGCTATGGTCAAATGTGGACCGATTTCAACGAAATTTGGTACAGTAATTTAAGTTTACATAAGCAGTATTTGTTTTATATTTCGTGAAAAAATATTGATTTTTGTTGCCAATATATCAACTCCGGGAAGTGGGACCTATTGGAGGTACCATAAATAATGGACCGATTTTGACGAATTTCAATAGCCATGGTCCCATTATTAAAAATGATCTGATTGGTATACTAAAAGATGGGTCTCAGACAAATATTTCTATGCGTTACATACATCAGCATAAACTTATAATACCCTTTCCACCTATGGTGGAGAAGGGTATAAATATACTATTTATACCTTTCACCACTAAAGTTGTAAAGAGTATTATAAGTTTGTACTGATGTATGTAACGCATAGAAATATTTGTCTTATACCCACCAACAATAGGTTTAGAATCACTTTCCGTCGGTCTGGCTGGACCCCCATGTAAACCATGTAATCAAAGTACAGGTGGCAATTCTTAAGATATTCTGATAAAATTTGGCACATATTATTTCTTTGATAGTGGAACCATGGCTATTGAAATTCGTAAAAATCGGTGCATTATTTTTGGTACCTCCCATAGGTCCCACTTTCTGGAATTGATATTTTGGCCACAAATATCAATATTTTTTCATTAAATTTGAAACAAACACTGCTTATGTAAACCAAAATAACTGTACCAAATATCGTCGGTCCACATTTGACCATAGCTCCCATACAAACTCTTCTCTCAAAACGCACTAAATGAGACGAAAATCACTAAAACGCTCATAAATCTGAAGATAATGAGAATTTTAAGTTTATTTTTTACAAACATAATTTTTGTAACTGTAATCAATTTGCCAAATTTCGAGATAATCGGTGCACATTTGACCAGCTCTCTTCTGTTATTCTTGACTCCCAGTGGAGCATAGGGCCTCGACCCAAGCTCTCATATATGTCCAAATGACGGAAACATATAAGTTTTGAGAAAATGTTTGTATAAGGCAAAATTTAGCAAATATTTGTCTTTATATAGGAAAAAGAGCGTCTTTGAACTTAGTGGTGAAGGGTATCGTATTGTCAGACTTGACCGACTATAGCACTTTCTGACTTGTTTTTTCGATATAAAATTTGGTTGAAGATATTAAAAAACGCGTTTTACAGTTTTTTTTTCTAAATTGTTGGTTGTATGTTTGTATTTAAAAAACAAAAAAAAAAAAAAAAAATGATGGGCTTAAGATTGAATGAACAATTAGTCAAAAACTATAAAAAGTCGAAGAGAAAAATGATTTCTTAATTTTTAATTTTTTTAACTTAAAACCCATAATAGTTATTATAGTGTTAAGTTTTTCCTTTAAAAACGTGGAAGAAACTCTTTTTGCAAACAACCGAAAACAAAATTAAAACACTTTATGTAGTTTAACAAAGTTATATTATTATTAACTTTAGAGTTAATCACTTTAAACACACTTTCACAAAAACTGTAAACAAACTTCACAAAACTGCTTTACAAATATTCTAAGTCATAATGTTCTCTTATACGCGTTTCAATTAAAACTTTTCCCACAATATTCGTCAATCGGCCTTATATAGTAGAGAAGAGAGTTTCCAGTATTTTCTGCAGATGTAAACAAAGAGCTGTTATCGTTGATTACACTAACAATGTGGCTTACAAATAGTACAAATAGATTATTGTACTCTTTACAGCAAATAAGAGAAACATGTTGCTCTGCTTATAGATATAAACAGAATAACAACAACATCAACACAAACATTCTAGAAAACTAGAGGAAGAATTAAAAGTAGTGAACTTTGCAAAATGGAGCGGACAACTTAAAAATTCTTAACAATATTAAAGAAAATTTATTTTTTCTTCATTTCTTCAAGCTTGTTTGGAAATATAAAAAAACCCTGTACATGTTAAAGGAAAGACGTTACACAAACATCAAACAAATTACGATTCAATTAATTTTTATTTATTTTCAGTGCGCCATCTATCTGAAATTAATCGTACAAACTTTGCTTATGCGCAACAACTTTGCTATAGATCATGATCAAATGCACAATTTACGATTTAATTCATTTTGAGTAATATTCAGTGGCGCCACCTGTTTGAACTTAGTCATGCCAACTTATAAACCTTACGTGGTCCATGCCCAACAACTTTGCTAAAGATCATATATATATATAAATATTTAGTCCTTAAACTCCTGGTGGAACATAAGGCCTTAACAAATGTTTTCCATGTAGGTTGATCGGTAGTCATCATTTTCATCTCGTTCCATGATTCACCAAACTCCCTCAGCTCGTTCTCAGTTTGTTGTCTCCACATATTTCCGCGTCTACCAGAACCTTTAGGATTATATTCGACAGCTTGCATGTAATATCAGTGGCTGCTTCTCAATGTGTGTCCTATCCAACCATATTTTCTTGCGCGTATACTTGTTTGAAGCGGTTCTTGAGTGGTGCGCAACCTAAGGTATTGATTAGAGATTGTACAGGCTCGAGATATTATAAAGATTATAGCATGATCAAATGCACAGTTTACGATTTATTTAACTTTAAGCAATTTTCAGTGGCTCCACCTATCGGAACTTGGTCATACCAACTTAGTAATGTTCGTCGGCTCATGCGCAAAAAATTTCCTAAATATCATAACATGAGCAAATGCATCGTTTACTATTCTATAGGGGACATAAAGACACACAAAACATTCATTTTTTGTATATGTGACAGCGCATAGAGAAAGGGAGCTAAGGGTAAAAAGATAAGGTAAAAAAATAATATTTAAAACT
Organism: Stomorhina lunata; assembly: GCA_933228675.1. NCBI lineage: Eukaryota > Metazoa > Arthropoda > Insecta > Diptera > Rhiniidae > Stomorhina > Stomorhina lunata. The sequence continues at coordinate 142,458,596 of OW121740.1, read as the reverse complement.
TTTAAATGGCTCTCCTAAACAAAACCGGTTTTTATCCTTAGGTCCCTTTCTATTTTGCGCTTCACACATATAGATCAACCATATTGAGCAATAATTGAAAGAGCTACACGCTTCAAGTGCTATTTTACCTCTGAGGTGGTCTACTTTGACGTCGTATAATTCACCCTGCAATTCAAAATTCAGAAACCTTTGGTCCTCCTTAACAATTCTCATACATACTGATGCAACCAGTTTAGAAGATACAGATTTATTATCACTTTTTTGCGTTCCAAACCACTGTGCGTCAATAGATAATATTACTTACTAAAAATATTCATTTTCTGATATCGTGAAAGAAAAAAGTTAACATATTATTCGACCTAACTAAACATATTTTTATTAAAATATGAAAATGTTCTTAAGTGATTTAACACTTACTTATGAATACTGTGTTAATTTGTCTTAATTAAAGTTGACAAAAGCCTTTAGAAACATTTATAATTTCTTATTATAAGAGTTAACTATGTAAATAGTATGCACATAGGGGTATTTTAATCAATCGCCTAAGTATGACTAAATGGATTAATAGAAACTTAAGACTAAGTTTTAAAAGATTTCCTGCTTTGTTTAGTAAAAAAGATTGGTTAAAAATTACACTGCTCTGCAAAAATTCATTTTTTGTCTTTCCTTTTCATAAAACTATGCGGACTATATGGATCTTGATGCGCTAAACTCAGATCAGATCTAAGATCGAGATCTGATGGAAAAAACCGACAGGTTTTTTCCATCAGATCTCGATTTTTTTTGTAGGCGTGGCAAATTTTTCCCCTTAAATTAGTCAGGTACGGTGACCTATTTCGTCCTAACTCGAGAACGACTCATCCGATTTTCAAAAAAACTTAAAGATGCATAACAAAATTGCATTTATTTTAGTCTAATTTAATTTTTCTGTATCTCTTATCGTTTTGGAGTTATTTAGAAATTAATGGAGAAAAATTTTTTTTTCGTGCAAAATTCGTAATTTTTTTTCAGGTTAAAAATGTAATTAAAAACAAGTAAGAAAGCGCTATAGTCGGTCAAGCCGAACACACGATACCCTTCACCACTAAGGTCAAAGGTGTTATTTTTCCTGTATAAAGACAAATATTTGCTAAATTTTGCCATCATACAAACATTTTCTCAAAACTTATACATTTAAGCTGTTTCCGTCATTTGGACTTATATGAGAGCTAGGGTCAAATGTGGACCGATTATCTCGAAATTTGGCAAATTGATTACAGTTGTTACAAAAATTATGTATGCAAAAAATAAACTCAAAATTTTCATTATCTTTAGATTTACGAGCGTTTTAGTGATTTTTTGTCTCATTTAGTGCGTTTTTGAAGAAGAGTTTGTATGGGAGCTATGGTCAAATGTGGACCGATTTCAACGAAATTTGGTACAGTGATTTATGTTTACATAAGCAGTATCGGTTTTAAATTTCATGAAAAAATATTGATATTTGTGGCCAATATAGCAATTCCGGGAAGTGGGACCTATGGGAGGTACCATAAATAATGGACCGATTTTGACCAATTTCAATAGCCATGGTCCCATTATCAAAAAAATTATCTGTGCCAAATTTCATCAAATTATCTTTAAAATTGCGACCTGTAGTTTGATTACAAAGTTTACATGGGGGTCCAGCCAGCCAGACGGACGGACGGACGGACGGACATTGCTAAATCGACTCAGAAAGTGATTCTAAGTCTATTGGTATACTAAAAGGTGGATCTAAGACAAATATTTCTATGCGTTACAAACATCAGCACAAACTTATAATACCCTTTCCACCTATGGTGGTGAAGGGTATAAAAAGATAAAGTAAAATTTTAACATTTTAAACATTTTTCTAAGAGCTACATATCTTAAGAATAAAATAAGCTATTAACCATAAAAATCGGTTTAAAAATGTGAATTTTATTATCTCCGTACCTGACTAATTTAAGGGGAAAAATTTGCCACGCCCATAAAAAAAATCCAGATCTGATGGAAAAAAACCGACAACGGATCTGAGCTTAGCGCGTCAAAATCCATGTAGTCCACATAGTTTTATTAAAAGGAGGATTAGGCTGCAGAGCAGTGTTATTTACTACTGATACTATAAGATAAATTGATTTTTTTTTTAGAAAAATCACCTTTTGGAGTGTATATTAAAATAAATTTATTAAATTTATCAAAAATCTTAATAGCTTCAAAAATTTTGCTATAGGGACATAAGTGACCATATGCAACAATAGGCAACCAAAAAAGGCCACCCTCGTATAACATTTTTGCTATTGCATAAAATCGCATCCATTATTATTCTTTTTTATTTTGTATAAAAATCAATCAAAACTAATTAATAAAACTCTTTTTTTATTTACTACATCTGTTATTTTTATTTTTAAATTAAAATGTTTGAATATTCACAACAAATAAATAAGATTGATTATTTACACACTTACATACATACATACATACATACATACATACATACATACATATTTGTTCATTCGTAATCGATCAATGAATGTAAAATACTCATATGTATTCAACAAAATCAAGTAAACGTAAATAAAATATTACATTAAAACAAATCATATTGTCAACAATAACATCAGCAACAATAACAACAACAATAACAACAACATTGTAACAGCAACAAAAATGATATCAATCAATTTAAATTTGAACAAAAATTCATAAAAGAACAATAAATTGCCAGAAGTCATTCATTCATATAAAAGTTAATGTTGCCACAAACTATGGCAGACAATAAGATACAAGTAGAGGCAATTTAAGGCAAAAAGAAAAATGTATAAGAAGTTATTGGTATGTGTAGAGACTTTGGAAAAATAAATTGTGTAATTGAAAAAGAAAGATCCCAAACTGATCCCACTGTGCAGCAGTGTATTAACTCCCGAGTTAACGTTCCACTCAATAGCATACCACCGAGAACAACAGTTTTCAAAAATTTAGAGCCGAAATCTGTTTTAGAACTACACGATAGATGGCGATAGATTCACAACTGAGCCGAAACAATCATTTATTCTAGTCTCTTAATGTAGGTTTTGATAAAATATATAATTTTCATAACAAACTTTTAGGCATAATTTATAAAGTTTTTAGAGTCACCCTGTTTAGCTTTAAGTAATAATATTGCACATCCTTAATTTAGGCTATAAATAATTTGAAAACATTAAATTACTACAAAAAGAAAAACATGACATAAGAAAATGTCTATATAGAAAAAATTTTAACAAAAAAAATTTCTGTAAAAAAAATTTCAATAAGAAAATTTTTCTATAGAAAAAATTTTAATAAGAACATTTTTCTATAGAAAAAATTTTAATAAGAAATTTTTCTATATAAAATTTTAATAAGAAAATATTTCTATAGAAAAAATTTCATTGAGAAAATTTTTTTGTAGGAAATATTTCATTATATATATTTGTTTCTAGAAAAATTTCATTATGGAAATTTGTTTCTAGAAAAATTTCATTAAGAACATTTTTCTATAGAAAAATGTCATTAAGAACATTTTTCTATAGAAAAATGTCATTAAGAACATTTTTCTATAGAAAAATGTCATTAAGAACATTTTTCTATAGAAAAATGTCATTAAGAACATTTTTCTATAGAAAAATGTCATTAAGAACATTTTTCTATAGAAAAATGTCATTAAGAACATTTTTCTATAGAAAAATGTCATTAAGAACATTTTTCTATAGAAAAATGTCATTAAGAACATTTTTCTATAGAAAAATGTCATTAAGAACATTTTTCTATAGAAAAATGTCATTAAGAACATTTTTCTATAGAAAAATGTCATTAAGAACATTTTTCTATAGAAAAATGTCATTAAGAACATTTTTCTATAGAAAAATGTCATTAAGAACATTTTTCTATAGAAAAATGTCATTAAGAACATTTTTCTATAGAAAAATGTCTTTAAGAACATTTTTCTATAGAAAAATGTCATTAAAAACATTTTTCTATGGAAAAATGTCATTAAGAACATTTTTCTATAGAAAAATGTCATTAAGAACATTTTTCTATAGAAAAATGTCATTAAGAACATTTTTCTATAGAAAAATGTCATTAAGAACATTTTTCTATAGAAAAATGTCATTAAGAACATTTTTCTATAGAAAAATGTCATTAAGAAAATTTTTCTATAGACAAAATTTTATTTTTAACATCGAAAAATTTAACATCGAAAATTTTTCTGTAAAAATTTTTTACACCGAAAATTTTTCTGTAGAAAACTTAAACATTAAAAATTTTTTAATAGAAAAATTTAATATCGAAAATTTTTCAACAGAAAAATTTAACATCGAAAATTTGTATTAAAAAAAACATTTTCTATAGAAAAATTTGAAATCGAAGATTTTTCTATAGAAAACCTTTAAATCGAAAATTTTTTCTATAGAAAAATTTAAGAAAATTTGTCTATAGAAAAAATTTCATTAAGAAAATTTTCAAATGGAAAATTTTTCTACAGAAAAATTTAACATCGAAAATTTTTCTATAGAAAAAAATATATATCAAAATTTTCTTAAGAAAAACATCGAAACTTTGTTTTAAGAAAAATTTAACATAGAAAAATTTAATATCTAAAATTTTTCTTTAGAAATATTTAACATCGAAAATTTTTCTATAGAAAAATTTAACACCGAAAATAGAAATATTTAACATCGAAAATTTTTCTATAGAAAAATTTTACACCGAAAATAGAAACATTTAACATCGAAAATTTTTCTATAAAAAAATTTAACACCGAAAATAGAAATATTTAACATCGAAATTTTTTCTTTAGAAAAAACTGGAATATTTTTCTATAAAAAAATATAACATCGAAACTTTTTCTATTGAAAAATTTAACATCAAAATTGAACATTTTTCTACAGAAAAATTTAAAATCGAAAATTTTTCTATAGAAAACTTTAAAATTGAAAATTTCTCTAAAGAAAAATTTTAAATCGAAAATTTTTTAATAGAAAAGTTTAATATCGAAAATTTTTCTATAGAAAAAATTAACATCGAAAATTTGTATTTAAAAAAATCATTTTCTATAGAAAAATTTGAAATCGCAAATTTCTGTTTAGAAAAATTTGAAATCGAAGATTTTTCTATAAACAAAATTTTCTATAGAAAAAATTTCATTAAAAAAATTTTTCTATAGAAAAAATTTCATTAAGAAATTTTTTCTATAGAAAAAATTTTATTAAGAAATTTTTCTATATAAAATTTTAATAAGAAAATATTTCTTTAGAAAAAATTTCATTAAGAAAATTTTTCTGTAGGACAAAATTTTATTTTTAACATCGAAAATTTTTCTGTAAAAATTTTTTACACCGAAAATTTTTCTGTAGAAAACTTAAACATTAAAAATTTTTTAATAGAAAAATTTAATATCGAAAATTTTTCTACAGAAAAATTTAACATCGAAAATTTGTATTTAAAAAAAACATTTTCTATAGAAAAATTTGAAATCGAAGATTTTTCTATAGAAAACCTTTAAATCGAAAATTTTTTCTATAGAAAAATTTAAGAAAATTTGTCTATAGAAAAAATTTCATTAAGAAAATTTTCACATGAAAAATTTTTCTACAGAAAAATTGAGCACTGAAAATTTTTCTATAGAAAAATTTTAAACCGAAAAGTTTTCTATAGAAAAATTTTAAATCGAAAATTTTTCGGCAGAAAAATTTGAAATCGTAAATTTTTCTGTAGAAAAATTTGAAATCGTAAATTTTTCTATAGAAAAATTTTAAATCGAAAAAAAATTGTGAATTGTGATAGCACTATTTGAATATAAACCCTCGATTTAGAAAAATTTATCATCAAAAGTTTTTCTATAGAAAATTTTTCTTTAGAAAAATTTAACATTGAAAATTTTTCTGTAGAAAAATGTAATATCGAAAATTATTCTTTAGAAATTAAAAATTTTTTATTAGAAAAATTTAATATGGAAAATTTTTCTAAAAATTAATAACGAAATCTTTTCTATAGAAAAACTTAACATCGAAAATTTTACTATAAAAAATTTAATATCGAAAATTTTTCTATAAAAAAATTTAACATCGAAAATTTTTCTTTAAAAAATTTAATATCGAAAATTTTTCTTTAAAAAAATTATCATTGAAAATTTTTCTTTTGAAAAATTTAACATCGAAAATTTTTCTAAAGAAAAATTTAACATCAAAAAATTTTCTAAAGAAAAATTTAACATCGAAAATTTTTCTAAAGAAAAATTTAACATCAAAAAATTTTCTAAAGAAAAATTTAACATCGAAAATTTTTCTAAAGAAAAATTTAACATCGAAAATTTTTCTAAAGAAAAATTTAACATCGAAAATTTTTCTATAGAAAAAATGAAAGTCAAAATTTTTCTATAGAAAAAATGAAAGTCAAAATTTTTCTATAGAATAATTTAACATAGAAAACTTTTCTATAGAAAAATTTAACATCGAAAATTTTTCTATAGAAAAATTCAAAATTAAAAAATTTTTATAGAAAAATTTAAAATCAAAAATTTTTCTTAAAAAAATTAAACATCGAAAATTTTTCTGTAGAAATATTTAATATCGAAACTTTTTCTATAGAAAAATTAAACGTCGAAAATTTTTCTTTAGAAAAATTTTAACATTGAAAATGTTTTTCTAGAAAAATTAAACACTGACAATTTTTTAGTTATATTTAGATACTTTAAGGGTTTTTTTGTGTCCATTTAGACCTTGTTTATCTACTACGTCTATGCTAAACTATAACTCCACAGGTGATATAGTTTTGTTAAATGAATTGTTAACACAATTGACATAATATTAATAAAAAATCCAATAAAAAAATAAATAAATCTCTATAAAATTTGACATTTGCTGTGATTTATTATTAATTATTTAATTCATTATTTATGCCTTTGAAAAAACTCCCAACCGTAACTAAATAAAAAAGCCCCTAGATAACGCTTGAAGTATCAGATTTCCAGATTTAACTACCATTTGACTATATATCTCAATTATTTATATTTTTATTTGTTCAAATCTATTAATTTTTTTCCAATTGAAATTAATTGTATATTAACACTCTACAAATCATTTGTATTAGAGTCATATATCATCTCATTTATATCTCATTTATTGTAATTAAAGTTAAAGGTGTGTTATTTCTTTCTAATGACAAATCAATAGATTCATTACATTCGAGTGATCAAATATTTCATTGATTCTAATTTATTGCCTTTTTAGAGGCAAAATGTGAATATTTACATTTTTAAAGTAGAAATCAAAGAAATCGGAATTGATTTCATTTAATCATTTACCTGGAGTTATCGTTCAATAAATGACGAAGTAATTAGTAGATTTAAATCTTAATCATGTCTAAAAATAATCCATGCCATCATAAAAGTTAAAATTTAAAATAAATTAAAAAATTTACACTGAAAACTTTTTGGTGAAATAAAAATATAACAACAAAAATGGTAAAAGCGAAAATTTTTTAATAGAAAAATTTTCGATAGTAAAGTTTTCTATAAAAAAATTTCGATAATAAATCGAAAAATTTTCGGTGATGAATTTTTCTTTAGAAAAATTAACGATGATAAATTTTTTATAGAAAAATTTTCGATGATAAATTTTTAAATAGAAAAATTTTCAATGATAAATTTTTCTGCAGAAAAATTTTCGATGGTGGATTTTTTATAGAAAAATTTTCGATGATAAATTTTTCTATGGAAAAATTTTCGATGATAAGTTTTTCTATTGAAAAATTTTCTATAGAAAAATTTTCGATGATAAATTTTTCTATAGAAAAATTTTCGATGATAAATTTTTCTATACAAAAATTTTTGATGATAAATTTTTCCATAGCAAAATTTTCGAAGATAAATTTTTCTATAGAAAAGTTTTCGGTGATTAATTTTTCTATAGAAAAATTTTCGGTTATAAATTTTTCTATAGAAAAATTTTCGGTTATAAATTTTTCTATAGAAAAATTTTCGGTTATAAATTTTTCTATAGAAAAATTTTCGGTTATAAATTTTTCTATAGAAAAACTTTCGGTTATAAATTTTTCTATAGAAAAATTTTCGGTTATAAATTTTTCTATAGAAAAATTTTCGGTTATAAATTTTTCTATAGAAAAATTTTCGGTGAAAATTTTTTCTATAGAAAAATTTTCGGTGATAAATTTTTCTATAGAAAAATTTTAGATAATAAATTTTTCTATAGAAAAATTTTCGATAATAAATTTTTCTATAGAAAAGTTTTCGATAATAAATTTTTCTATAGAAAATTTTTCTTAGAAAAGTTTTCGGTGATAAATTTTTCTATAGAAAAATTTTCGGTTATAAATTTTTCTATAGAAAAATTTTCGGTGATAAATTTTTCTATAGAAAAATTTTCGGTGATAAATTTTTCTATAGAAAAATTTACGATAATAAATTTTTCTATAGAAAAATTTTCGATAAAAAATTTTTCTATAGAAAAATTTTCGATAATAAATTTTTCTATAGAAAAATTTTCGATGATGAATTTTTCTATAGAAAAATTTTCGATGATTAATTTTTCTATAGAAAAATTTTCGATGATTAATTTTTCTATAGAAAAATTTTCGATGATAAATTTTTCTATAGAAAAATCTTCGATGATAAATTTTTCTATAGAAAAATTTTCGATGATAAATTTTTCTATAGAAAAATTTTCGATGATAAATTTTTTATAGAAACATTTTCTATGATAAATTTTTCTATAACAAATTTTCGATAATAAATGTGTCTATAAAAAAATTTTCGATGATAAATTTTTTCATAGCAAAATGATAAATTGAAAAATTTCCTATCATTAATTTTTCTATAAAAAAAAATTTCGATGATAAATTTTTCTATAGATAATTTTCTCTATAAAAAAATTTTGAATTTTGAATTGATGAATTTTTCTACAGAAAAATTTTCGATGTTGATTTTTTGTAGAAAAATTTATTTTTTGAAATGAAGAGTTTTCTATAGAAAAGTTGTCGTTGGGGAAAGTTTTCTATATAAAAATTGTCGTTGAGAAGAGTTTTCTATAGAAAAGTTGTCGTTGGGAAGAGTTTTCTATAGAAAAGTTGTCGTTCGGAAGAGTTTTCTATAGAAAAGTTGTCGTTGGGAAGAGTTTTCTATAGAAAAGTTGTCGTTGGGAAGAGTTTTCTATAGAAAAGTTGTCGTTAGGAAGAGTTTTCTATAGAAAAGTTTTCGTTGGGAAGAGTTTTCTATAGAAAAGTTGTCGTTGGGAAGAGTTTTCTATAGAAAAGTTGTCGTTGGGAAGAGTTTTCTATAGAAAAGTTGTCGTTGGGAAGAGTTTTCTATAGAAAAGTTGTCGTTGAGAAGAGTTTTCTATAGAAAAGTTGTCGTTGGGAAGAGTTATCTATATAAAATTTGTCGTTGGGAAGTATTTTCTATAGAAAAGTTGTCGTTGGAAAAAGTTTTCTATAGAAAAGTCGTACTTGGGAAGAGCTTAATATAAAAAAGTTGTCTTTAGAAAAGTTTTCTAAAGAAAGTTGTCATTGGAAAGAGCTTTCTATAGAAAAGTTGTCGTCGGGGAGAGTTTTTCATAGAAAAGTTGTCGTTGGGAAGAGTTTTCTATAGAAAAGTTGTCGTTGGGAAAGTTTTTCTAAAGAAAATTCGTCGTTGGGAAAAGTTTTCTATAGAAAAATTGTTGTTTTTAAGAATGTTTGTTTAACAGCAACGGTTTCAAATTGAACACAGTCGTTGTTAACTTTGCAACATCTTTTTATTCCGCCATCTTAACATATTCTATATTGGCAACATTTTGCAACCTTTTTTCGTATTTGTATTTCTTTGAATATGATTGATCTAAGGCGATTATCGCCTGAGTGTTTTGTATTTTGTTGGAATTTCAAAACTTGGTTAAAGTTTGTTAATTCTAAAAAAACATAGATTTATTTAAGTTTCTAAGAGCACAATTAATTTTGTATTTAAACAAAATTAATTTAAAACCACATGCAACATTTTTACAACAACAGAAACAAAATGAAAAACAACAAAAATTAAAAATATATAAAACTAAATTAAAATGTATTAAGATTAAGGCAATTACTTTAATGTTTAATAGTCAGTTAATACTGGCAAATACAAAAATCTTGAAAAGTATTTTACATTTTTGTAATTCAAGTATTTTTATAGCCAAAATTTTAATTTGGGTAATTTTTTTTTTTTGAGTATTTTTGTGGCTTTTAATAAAAAATCATTCGTTACGGTTTTCATATTTTTAAGCCATAGATTGTACTTGTATTGTTCATATATTTTGGACTAAGTAATTATACTTCAATTTGATTGTCTAAACCTTTTTAAGGCAATATCTTTATGAACAAACGCCTTAATGCATAAAATTTGGTTTTAACTTAAATTGTGTATTCAAGTACTTTTAAATTTTGTTGCTTAAATATAAAGTATTTTACATGATTATTAAACATTCTAAATTTTCTTGCTCAAGTTCTGCTTGCAAAAGATTTTTTATTCAAAGAAAATTGTTTGATTTTTCAAAATTTCCATAATCCATCAGGCAAAATATTTGAGTAATTGCTCATTACAAAGTTCCATTGAAATGCTTAATGCAATTTTTTGTCTATTCGATTTAAAGGGATTATTACATTAACAAAAATACTACACGAATTTTATTGCTAGTGAACAATTTTGACACGCGACACAAGCGAATCAATGTTGGGAAACACTTTTAAAAATAATGGATACTTTTTGAGTTTAAAAAAAAAATGCTATAGAAAAGTCTTTCTATCGTCAACTTTTATGTAGAAAAGTTTTTCTTTAGTCAACTTTTCTATAGTTTTTCTTTGGTCAACTTTTCTATAGAAAAGTCTTTCTATCGTCAACTTTTCTATAGAAAAGTTTTTTCGTAATCAACTTTTCTATAGCAAAGTCTTTCTATCACCAACTTTTCTATAGAAAAGTCTTTCTTTCGTCAACTTTCCTATAGAAATCTCTTTCTATCGTCAACTTTTCTATAGAAAAGTCTTTCTATGGTCAACTTTTCTATAAAAAAAATCTTTCTATAGTCAACTTTTCTATAGCAAAATCTTCCTATCGTCAACTTTTCTATAGAAAAGTATTTCTATCGTCAACTTTTCTATAAAAAAGTCTTTCTATCGTCAAATTTTCTATAGAAAAGTCTTTCTATCGTCAACTTTTCTATAGAAAAGTCTTTCTATGGTCAACTTTTCTATAAAAAAATCTTTCTATAGTCAACTTTTCTATAGAAAAATCTTCCTATCGTCAACTTTTCTATAGAAAAGTATTTCTATCGTCAACTTTTCTATAAAAAAGTCTTTCTATCGTCAAATTTTCTATAGAAAAGTCTTTCTATCGTCAACTTTTCTATAGAAAAGTCTTTCTATCGTCAACTTTTTTATAGAAAAGTCTTTCTATCGTCAACTTTTCTATAGAAATGCCTTCCAATCGTCAACTTTTCTATAGAAATGTCTTTTTATCGTCAACTTTTCTATAGAAATGTCTTCTTATCTTCAACTTTTCTATTGAAATGTCTTCTTATCTTCAACTTTTCTATAGAAATGTCTTCCTATCTTCAACTTTTCTATAGAAGTGTCTTCCCATCGTCAACTTTTCTATAGATATGTCTTTCTTTCGTCAACTTTCCTATAAAAAATGTCTTTTTATCGTTAACTTTTCTATTGAAATGTCTTTCTATCATCAACTTTTCTATTGAAATGTCTTCCTTTCGTCAACTTTTCTATAGAAATGTCTTAATTTTGTCAACTTTTCTATAGAAATGTCTTCCTATCGTCAACTTTTCTATAGAAATGTCTTCCTATTGTCAACTTTTTTATAGAAATACCTTCTTGTCGTCAACTTTTCTAAAGAAATATCTTCCTATCGTCAACTTATCTAAAGAAATGTCTTTCTGTCGTCAACTTTTCAATAGAAATGTCGTGCTATCGTCAACTTTTCTTTAGAAATGTCTTCCTATCGTAAACTTTTCTATAGAAAAGTCTTTCTATCGTCAACTTTTCTATAGAAGTGCCTTCTAATCGTCAACTTTTCTATAAAAATGTCTTTTTATCGTATACTTTTCTATAGATATGTCTTCTTATCTTCAACTTTTCTATTGAAATGTCTTCTTATCTTCAACTTTTCTATAGAAATGTCTTCCTATCTTCAACTTTTCTATGGAAGTGTCTTCCCATCGTCAACTTTTCTATAGATATGTCTTTCTTTCGTCAACTTTCCTATAAAAATTGTCTTTTTATCGTCAACTTTTCTATAGAAATGTCTTCCTATTGTCAACTTTTCTATAGAAATGTCTTCCTATCGTCAAATTTTCTATAGAAATATCTTCCCATGGTCACATTTTCTATAGAAGTGTCCTCCTATAGTCAACTTTTCCTTAGAAATGTCTTCCTATCGTCAACTTTTCTATAGAAATATCTGTCGTCAACTTTTCTGTAGAAATGTCTTGCTATCGTCAACTTTTCTTTAGAAATGTCTTCCTATCGTAAACTTTTCTATAGAAATAACTATTTATGTCTTCCTATCGTCAACTCTTCTATAGAAATGTCTTCCCATCGTCAACTTTTCTATAGAAATGTCTTCCTATTGTCAATTTTTCTATAGAAATGTCTTCCTATCGTCAAATTTTCTATAGAAATATTTTCCCATGGTCACACTTTCTATAGAAGTGTCCTCCTATAGTCAACTTTTCTTTAGAAATGTCTTCCTATCGTCAACTTTTCTATAGAAATATCTTCCTATCGTCAACTTTTCTATAGAAATATCTTCCTATCGTCAACTTTTCTATGGAAATGTCTTCCTATTATCAACTTTTCTATAGAAATGTCTTCCTATCGTCAAATTTTCTATAGAAATGCCTTCCTATTTCTTAAGAAATGTCTTCCTATCGTCAACTTTTCTAAAGAAATGTCTTCCCAACTTCAACTTTTCTAAAGAAATGTCTTCCCAACATCAACTTTTTTTATAGAAATGTCTTCCTATTGTAAACTTTTCAATAGAAATATATTCCTATGGTCAAATTTTTTATAGAAAGGTCTTCCTATCGTCAACTTTTCTATCGAAAATTCTTCTGTATATGGGAAACTCTTAATTTTCTTTCATCATTTCTTCGATAGAAACTCTTCCCACCATGACCTTTTTTGTCAAATATTTACTTGATCCTTTTGATATCTAATCCTTTAAAGTACTTTACACCACGTTTATGGTTATAATCTACTTAGGGCAATAAACAAATCAAAAATCCCTCCCTCTACCGCTAATTTCATAAAATAAAATGTTCGCATAACCGAAAGTAAATATTTAATATGACAAAGGTCTAGTATGGATTTAGTTGTTATCGCATGTTTCTCTAATACTGTCAAAGTCACTTTAAGTGATTGATTTGGGTACGAAAATCTGGCAAGAGTCAGATTATGGAACTCGAAAATAGATACGACTACTCATACATATTTAAACAAGGTAGGATTAATTAAGGACATGAATAATAAAAATATTTCAAATTTTTCTTGATAAAAATTTTTAGGGTTTCAATGCTTAAAACAAAATAACATAGAACCGCAATCTTTTCATAGATTTATTATTTTTTTTTAACTTTGAAGGAAAACTTTTTAAACTTTTAGTTTTTTTATATTTTTCTAATATTAGATACATATAAGAACAATAAATGTTTTTAACTAATGTTAACCTCATTTTAATTGTTTCGATGATAAGAAAATCCATTTCAAATATTTCAAATGCAAAAATAGGGGGAAAAAACTACAAAAGAAACCAGCAAAAATGAAGGTGTTGTGCAATTTTCACATAAAGATCAAATGCTACAAATTTGTACAATTTATCTTTATGGTCAGAATGGTAAAATAATTTTAAAGAGGTTTGTTTTTCTTTTACTTATTTTACTATTTTCGGTATAATTCATTAAATCTTGATTAAAACCGGCCACGAAAAAGCTACAAAAATTGTTTAATATTTAAACACTCACATGTCCAAAATCTAAGGAAAACAAAACAAAAATGTTAAAATGTATTAAATAAAATAAATTGAAAACAAAAAAAAAAGAAAAAAAAAAAATAAAACTTAAAAAAGAAGGTGAATACCAACCAACCAAACAACCAACTACTCGTACCAATGAAATTGACCAAAATTACTTAAGCACAAGCTCTGTAAAAACTGCTTAAAAACAACACCTTCGCGCATGCGCAATAATGTAAAACAAGTGAACTTTTTTGGTTGTCTGTCAGTTTTGGTAGTCCGGTTTAGAAAAAATGGTAAATGGTTGGGTTGGAATAGTCAAAAAGTAACAAATATTAAGAAAAAATTATATAGCAAAAAAATACATCCAAATGATTTAGTCTTCATACCTTCATATACCTTAGAAAAATCCACCCTTATCGTCACTTTCCTAAAAAAAATATTCCGATAACCAACTTTTCTTTAGGAAACTCTACAAAATTTATCACTTTCTTATGAAGTTTCTATCATCAACTTTTCTATAGAAAAGACTTCCTATCGTCAACTTTTCTATAGAAAAGTCTTCCTATCGTCAACTTTTCTATAGAAAAGACTTCCTATCATCCTATCATAGAAAATATTTCCTATCGACAACTTTTCTATATAAAAGACTTCCTATCGTCAACTTTTCTATAGAAAAGACTTAATATCGTCAACTTTTCTATAGAAAAGACTTCCTATCGTCAACTTTTCTATAGAAAAGACTTCCTATCGTCAACTTTTCTATAGAAAAGACTTCCTATCGTCAAATTTTCTATAGAAAAGACTTCCTATCGACAACTTTTCTATATAAAAGACTTCCTATCGTCAACTTTTCTATAGAAAAGACTTCCTATCTACAACTTTTCTATAGAAAAGACTTCCTATCTACAACTTTTGTATAGAAAAGACTTCCTATCGTCAACTTTTCTATAAAAAAGACTTCCTATCGTCAACTTTTCTATACAAAAGACTTCCTATCATCAACTTTTCTATAGAAAAGACTTCTTATTGTCAACTTTTCTATAGAAAATACTTCCTATCGTCACTTTTCTATGGAAAAGACTTCCTATCATCAACTTTTCTATAGAATAGACTTCGTCAACTTTTCTATAGACTATCGTCAACTTTTCTATAGAAAAGACTTCCTATCGTCAACTTTTCTATAGAAAAGACTTCCTATCGTCAACTTTTCTATAGAAAAGAATTCCTTTCGTCAACTTTTCTATAGAAATGTCTTCCTATCGTCATCTTTTCTATGGAAATATCTCCCTATCGTCAACTTTTCTATAGAAATGTCTTCCTACTGTCAACTTTTGTATCGAAATGTCTTACTATCGCCAATTTTTCTATAGAAATGTCTCCCTATCGTCAACTTTTCTTTAGAAATGTCTTCCTATTGTCAACTTTGCTATAGAAATGGTTTTCTATCGCCAACTTTTCTATAGAGATGTCTCCCTATCGTCAACTTTTCTGTAGAAATGTCTTCCTATTGTCATCTTTTTTATAGAAATATCTCATTATCGCCAACTTTTCTAAAGAAATGTCTTCTGATTGTTAACTTTTCTTTAGAAATGTCTTCCTATCGTCAAATTTTCTTTAGAAATGTCTTCCTATCGTCAATTTTTCTTTGAAAATTTCTTCTTATCGACAACTTTTCTTTGGAAATTTCTTCTAATCGTCAACTTTTCTTTAGAAATGTCTTCCTATCGTAAACTTTTCTTTAGAAGTGTCTTCCCATCGTCAACTTTTCTTTAGAAATGTCTTCCTATCGTCAACTTTTCTATAGAAATGTCTTCCTATATTTAACTTTTCTTTAGAATTAGCTTCCTATTGTCAAGTTTTCTTTAGAAATGTTTTTCTATCGTCAATTTTTCTATAGAAATGTCTTTCTATCATCAACTTTTTTATTGGAATATCTTCCTATGATAAATTTTTTTTAGAAATGTCTTCCTATCTTCAACTTTTCTTTAGCTGGTCTTCATTTTTTGGCATTAATTTACCCCAAAAAAGTACTTGGTACTCATACAAAGTCGTAAGAATAAAGTAAATGTAATTTAAATCCGTCATGGATGACTGAATTTTTATGGCCAACAAATATTTGTAAGCTCATAAGATTCTTGGAAGTGGAACTTTGATTCAATGAAACTAGAAATGTAATTATACACGCAGATAAAAAATGTTAATATTAAAGTAAAATGTCATTTTGAATTTCTTAAACTTGAAACTCTGTTCTTACTTTTAAAATGATTTCATGTCAAATCAATTAGAATATAAAATTATTTCTGTTGAATCCTAAAAAAGTCGAGAAAAGGCTAGAAGAAACAGATGTTACAATTGTTAGTACTAAAACTTTAACATGTGCATACATACCTATTTTAACAAGCTTTTGGCTTATAATAACATGACTGTCCTGTTGATACAACTTTTCTTACATTCTTTTAAGCATGATTGTTATTTTTATTGGATTTTACAATGATTTTTGTACGTGTATAAATTTTTTTTTTAATGGTAACGGCAATATTTTACTATTTTTTATTAGTTGGTTTAAATAATATCAATTAATATTGGTTATATTTATTAAACCACCAATAACCTTTAGAATCTCAGATTTCTAACAAAATTTTTAGAAAGATAACAAAATTTTCGATGCAGTCAATCAAATCAAAATCTGAAGGTCATAATTTGTGAGTTATTTTAATAAAATAAATTTTATGATTTTTGAATTATTTAACAGGATAATTGTTAACGGTTCAGAGTTGAGCTATGTATTTCCGGTTTGATGTGTGAAATCAATCTTAAAAAGTGAGACCCTAAGCTAGGTTTTATTTATAGCTCAAGTATTTAAATTTTTATCCTCAAGATTACACCTCATTAGACAGTCACAAAACTAAGGTGTAGGGCATTCAAAAGCCTAGTTTTGATCGCCTCCACCTGTTACATTTAGATCCTCTTTGAAAGTGACATTCTGTGTTCAATGTCTTCATAAATAAAAAACAACGTGCTTAAAAGTTTATTATTAATAATTAATAATATTGTCATTTATTTATATTACGGAACTAATTAATACGAATATTTTCTTTAACTGACTTGTTAAATACCTGGCAACTTGTCTATAAAAATTTCATAAAATTTCAAGTTTTTTAAATAATTTATTTATATGCAATGAATGAAAAAAGCACGAGTACGAACTCGAATTGTCAAACGTAAAAAAAGTTATAAAAAGAATTTTTACAAAAATGCGATTAATGTTAAAAATGAAAAATGCGTTTAATTACAAGTTGTCATTAGAAGAAAAACGTCAATACAAATAGATTTCGTTTTTTCAAAGACAACAATTCACAAAACTAAATATCTCCTACAAGTGCTAATTGAACTTAAACTAACAAAAAATTTGTTGATCATAGGCGTAGTTACGTAAAAATTTACGATAGGAAGACATTTCTATAGAAAAGTTGACGATAGGAAGACATTTCTATAGAAAAGTTGACGATAGGAAGACATTTCTATAGAAAAGTTGACGATAGGAAGACATTTCTATAGAAAAGTTGACGATAGGAAGACATTTCTATAGAAAAGTTGACGATAGGAAGACATTTCTATAGAAAAGTTGACGATAGGAAGACATTTCTATAGAAAAGTTGACGATAGGAGGACATTTCTATAGAAAAGTTGACGATAGGAAGACATTTCTATAGAAAAGTTGACAATAGGAAGACATTTCTATAGAAAAGTTGACGATAGGAAGACATTTCTATAGAAAAGTTGACGATAGGAAGACATTTCTATAGAAAAGTTGACGATAGGAAGACATTTCTATAGAAAAGTTGACGATAGGAGGACATTTCTATAGAAAAGTTGACGATAGGAAGACATTTCTATAGAAAAGTTGACGATAGGAAGACATTTCTATAGAAAAGTTGACGATAGGAAGACATTTCTATAGAAAAGTTGACGATAGGAAGACATTTCTATAGAAGAGTTGACGATAGGAAGACATTTCTATAGAAAAGTTGACGATAGGAAGACATTTCTATAGAAAAGTTGACGATAGGAAGACATTTCTATAGAAAATTTGACGATAGGAAGACATTTCTATAGAAAAGTTGACGATAGGAAGACATTTCTATAGAAAAGTTGACGATAGGAAGACATTTCTATAGAAAAGTTGACGATAGGAAGACATTTCTATAGAAAAGTTGACGATAGGAAGACATTTCTATAGAAAAGTTGACGATAGGAAGATATTTCTATAGAAAAGTTGACGATAGGAAGAAATTTCTATAGAAAAGTTGACGATAGGAAGACATTTCTATAAAAAAATTTACGAAGGGAAGTCTTTTCTATAGAAAAGTTGACGATAGGAAGTTTTTTCTATAGAAAAGTTGACGATAGGAAGTCTTTTCTATAGAAAAGTTGACGATAGGAAGTCTTTTCTATAGAAAAGTTGACGATAGGAAGTCTTTTCTATAGAAAAGTTGACGATAGGAAGTCTTTTCTATAGAAAAGTTGACGATAGGAAGTCTTTTCTATAGAAAAGTCGACGATAGGAAGTCTTTTCTATAGAAAAGTTGACGATAGGAAGTCTTTTCTATAGAAAAGTTGACGATAGGAAGTCTTTTCTATAGAAAAGTTGACGATAGGAAGTCTTTTCTATAGAAAAGTTGACGATAGGAAGTCTTTTCTATAGAAAAGTTGACGATAGGAAGTCTTTTCTATAGAAAAGTTGACGATAGGAAGTCTTTTCTATAGAAAAGTTGACGATAGGAAGTCTTTTCTATAGAAAAGTTGACGATAGGAAGTCTTTGCTATAGAAAAGTTGACGATAGGAAGTCTTTTCTATAGAAAAGTTGACGATAGGAAGTCTTTTCTATAGAAAAGTCGACGATAAGAAGTCTTTTCTATAGAAAAGTTGACGATAGGAAGTCTTTTTTATAGAAAAGTTGACGATAGGAAGATGTTTCTATAGAAAAGTTAATAATGGACTTTTCAACCGAGAAGTTGTGAGTGGTTCTGTTTTAATAGAAGAGTTATTGATGAAAATTTCATAATTACGCCTCTGTTAAGTTATTGTACCTTTAAGTCTTTAATGGTTTGAAACATGGGGAGTTACTGTTAATATTTGCTGCAACCGCACCTTCTTAACAATACAATTATCGTTTGTTTTTATGGAGGAAAACCTCTTAAAACTTAACATATGTTCTCTAGCTCTTAAATTTGAGAGCTGATGAATGGAAGCTGGCTTTAAAATTCTTAGCTGTAAATATTGTTTAATAGATTTTAGGGAGGGTTCAATTATCCAACCATTTTCATGTAAGTTATGTCAGTTTATCAGGTAAGGGTGCCCTGTGCTCTATTTAATGGAATAGTGACAATTTATGATTTTGATGAAATTGTTGGAATTATTTAATTGTCATTATTACTCGAGCAGTCAGTCGCCCCTTTAATTGCTTTAATATCATACGTAGTCGATTTGCTAAGAATAGATATTAAAGTGTTTTTTATGAAGCCGGTATTTAAATGTTTATTTCTTATTTTTTTAATTTTTTTGTTTATGGGATTGCTGGTGCTTTGTTGTCGTTTTGGTATGTTAAACGTTTAAATTTATAAGATAATATAAGCGGATTATTTCCAGGTAACAATCGGTTTATTTAAGGCTTTTCTTAATTTAATGGAGTAAATTTAGTGTTTCTCATTTTCATCTGTAAATCAATTCATATTTATTTTAATTTTTTTTAAGGCATTAGTAACAACTTATTTGCGATTCATTTGCTTATTAACCCTTTGGGGTAAAAAAAAAAAAAAAGATTTAAAAAATTTTTTCCAAAAAAATTTTAGAAATGTTTTGTTATAAAACATCAACTTTGCTATAGAAAAATCTTCCTATCGTCAACTTTTCTATAGATAAATCTTCCTATCGTCAACTTTTCTATGGAAAAGTCTTCCTATCGTCAACTTTTCTATATACAAGTCTTTCTTTCGTCAACTTTTCTATAGAAAAGTCTTCCTATCGTCAACTTTTCTATAGATAAATCTTCCTATCGTCAACTTTTCTATGGAAAAGTCTTCCTATCGTCAACTTTTCTATATACGAGTCTTTTTTTCGTCAACTTTTCTATAGAAAAGTCTTCCTATCGTCAACATTTCTATAGAAAAGTCTTCATATCGTCAACTTTTCTATAGAAATGTCTTCATATCGTCAACTTTTCTATAGAAATGTCTTCCTATCTTCAACTTTTCTATAGAAATGTCTTCCTATCGTCAACTTTTCCACAGAAATGTCTTCCTTTTCTATAGAAATGTCTTCCTATCGTCAACTTTTCTATAGAAATGTCTTTCTATGGTCAACTTTTCTACAGAAATGTCTTCCTTTCTTTCAACTTTTCTGTAAACATATTTTCTTTCGGTCGACTTTTTTATAGAAATGTCTTCCTTTCGGTAAACTTTTTTATAGAAATGTCTTCCTTTCGGTCAACTTTTCTTTAGAAGTGTCTTCCTTTTTGTCAACTGTTCTATAGAAATGCCTTCCCTTCGGTCAAGTTTTTTATAGAAATGTCTTTTTTTCGTCAGCTCTTTTATTAAAATGTCTTTCTATCGTCAACTTTTCTATTGAAATATCTTTCTATCATCAACTTTTCTATTAAAATGTCGTCCTATAGTCAAAGTCTTCTTATAGTTAACTTTTCTATATAAATGTCTTCCTATCGTCATTTTTTCTTAAGAAATGTCTACATTATGTTAAATTTACAGAAATAAATATTAGAGATTTATTAATATTTTTATGATCAACTTCTTGGCTCTCAATGGGTTAACATAAATATATGATCAATTGATTTGTTACATTCGTTTTCAAGATTATTATCATAAGTAATTAATTTACCTTCTTGTTATCTAAAGTTAAGAGGGGTTAAATTAAAACAGTTATTAAATATAAAAATGAAACTATTAAAAATTTAAATCTTATTCATAAATAAAATGTAAACTTAAAAACTCCATCATTTAAATGTCAACTTATTTGAGCTCGAATTACAAAAAGCCATACAAATTTTAACTTCCCATCAATATTTTACATAAAAATTTGCTCCACCTCTACCTTGAAAATTAAAATGCAAAATTAATTTCTGCACTAGAGCCGATAGCAGGTAGAAACAGAGGCAATTATGTCAATTATGGCCACAAATAGATAAATTTGGAATTAAAGTTTTTGAACTAAAACTGCATTATTTGTTAATAAAGTTGGTTGGTTTATTGTTTAATTTGATACATTTACCCTGACATAGAACAAAAAGTACTTCATAAATGTTAAGCGAATTAAACAATTTTCAAAACATTCGCCTTGAATAGGCGTTGGGTGTGTTAAATTGGACTTTATTTCTTGACTTAAATTGTTAATTATATCTGCAGTTTCGATTTGTTGTTTATGACAAGAACGAAAATAATTTGAAACTTTTTTTAATTTTTATGAATTAATTACTTACACAAACACTAAAACCGAAAGGTCAATTCATGACTTGTAAAGTTAAATTGTTTAAAAGTGTTTCATTCATTTCATCTGTAACATTTTAACTGAAATTCTATTCGAAACTTTAAAGACCAGAACCAGATTTAAAACGCATTGTTGTCAAAATGTTTTGTCATGTCATGACTGCATGTTTTACATAAAAGTTATGACTATTTTTGTGTTTTTCGATTGATTTTTGGTTGGAAACCAAAAAACACATGTATCTATGCTATTGTCTACATCTACATTATAGTTCCTTTTAATGAAGTACATAGATATTTTCCATAGCGAAACGGTTATACCTCGCAACGACCAAAAATTTTTATTATTTTTATTGTTATGCTATTTTGTCTGGCCATATGTTGAAAAATTTTAGGAACTGAAAAAATTCTTTACTAATGTATAGACATGCTTATCGTGTTTGTTGTCACTGGCGTACGAGAACTAAAGTATGCAAAATCGTCAAAATAGGAACCACCCAGTTAATGTTAGTATGAAAATTTTAACTTAAAATTTGAACAGATGAATTTACTACTGGTTTACTGGGATGGTATCAACTATCGAGTCATGCCATTTTTGAATTAATGACTGAAAGCAGAATTTGTTCTCAAATTTCACATTGTGCTACTATCAGAGCTGCCAGCAAATCTTCGTAAAAAATCGGTGTGTTTTTTAAAATTTAAAAAATCGCCAAAATGGCAATAAATAGGAAAATCTGGCATAATTGTTGCAAAGAAGCCAGCAATTTTGAGCCAAACTACAGTCAAAAACAATATTACCTTATTTGTGTATATAAAAAATTTTCTTATATTTAATGACATAATTCTTATTTACTTTATTTGTGTTTCTCCTTAAGTAGTTTCAGTTTAGAGAGTTGATAATTAAGACTAGACTATAACTAGTCTTTGACTAGACTATGACTAGACTATGACTAGACTATGACTAGACTATGACTAGACTATGACTAGACTATGACTAGACTATGACTAGACTATGACTAGACTATGACTAGACTATGACTAGACTATGACTAGACTATGACTAGACTATGACTAGACTATGACTAGACTATGACTAGACTATGACTAGACTATGACTAGACTATGACTAGACTATGACTAGACTATGACTAGACTATGACTAGACTATGACTAGACTATGACTAGACTATGACTAGACTATGACTAGACTATGACTAGACTATGACTAGACTATGACTAGACTATGACTAGACTATGACTAGACTATGACTAGACTATGACTAGACTATGACTAGACTATGACTAGACTATGACTAGACTATGACTAGACTATGACTAGACTATGACTAGACTATGACTAGACTATGACTAGACTATGACTAGACTATGACTAGACTATGACTAGACTATGACTAGACTATGACTAGACTATGACTAGACTATGACTAGACTATGACTAGACTATGACTAGACTATGACTAGACTATGACTAGACTATGACTAGACTATGACTAGACTATGACTAGACTATGACTAGACTATGACTAGACTATGACTAGACTATGATTAGACTATGACTAGACTATGACTAGACTATGACTAGACTATGACTAGACTATGACTAGACTATGACTAGACTATGACTAGACTATGACTAGACTATGACTAGACTATGACTAGACTATGACTAGACTATGACTAGACTATGACTAGACTATGACTAGACTATGACTAGACTATGACTAGACTATGACTAGACTATGACTAGACTATGACTAGACTATGACTAGACTATGACTAGACTATGACTAGACTATGACTAGACTATGACTAGACTATGACTAGACTATGACTAGACTATGACTAGACTATGACTAGACTATGACTAGACTATGACTAGACTATGACTAGACTATGACTAGACTATGACTAGACTATGACTAGACTATGACTAGACTATGACTAGACTATGACTAGACTATGACTAGACTATGACTAGACTATGACTAGACTATGACTAGACTATGACTAGACTATGACTAGACTATGACTAGACTATGACTAGACTATGACTAGACTATGACTAGACTATGACTAGACTATGACTAGACTATGACTAGACTATGACTAGACTATGACTAGACTATGACTAGACTATGACTAGACTATGACTAGACTATGACTAGACTATGACTAGACTATGACTAGACTATGACTAGACTATGACTAGACTATGACTAGACTATGACTAGACTATGACTAGACTATGACTAGACTATGACTAGACTATGACTAGACTATGACTAGACTATGACTAGACTATGACTAGACTATGACTAGACTATGACTAGACTATGACTAGACTATGACTAGACTATGACTAGACTATGACTAGACTATGACTAGACTATGACTAGACTATGACTAGACTATGACTAGACTATGACTAGACTATGACTAGACTATGACTAGACTATGACTAGACTATGACTAGACTATGACTAGACTATGACTAGACTATGACTAGACTATGACTAGACTATGACTAGACTATGACTAGACTATGACTAGACTATGACTAGACTATGATTAGACTATGACTAGACTATGACTAGACTATGACTAGACTATGACTAGACTATTTCTGTTTTCCTATCACCAGTGGAAGGAGTTGTTGTTGTCATATTTAAGAGTAATTTGTAATTGTGTTGCCCATCACTGACTTGGAACCATTACGAGAGCTATGACTACCCTTAATATTGTAGGGTATGATTTCGTATTGCAGCTCTAACTTTTGGCAGCATCAATGACATGCAAAAATTCATATTGTGGGTGGAAATGCTTAAAGTATGACTAAATTACAGTATAGCCAACAGTATGATGTTACTCATTTTTGCAAATATGGGCTGGATTATAAAAACAAAACCCAAAATAAATATGTGAACTCTATGGCTTTTGTGCATTTAACCGTTTAACCATAAGAACACAAGATACGCGTGTGTTGCCAAAAATTGTAGAAAAAAATGTTTTATTTTGGACGCTGGCGGTTAGAGTCAGTTATCATAAAGTTTGAATTTTAAAGACTTTTTTGGGTATGAACTGTCTAAGTAAATTGACACCGATAGCTTTGGTAGAAAAAAATAGACTTTACGAAACAAAAAATTACACAAAAAAGTTTCTAAAGGGGCATTTACACTATATGTTATATTGCAAGTTTCATGAGTAATAAACTACTTGAGTAAAGTTAACTTGCAAATTGAGTATTAAAGGTAAAATGGAAATTTTGTTAAACATTTTAAATTATGAGGATGCCATATTAACAAAAATTGAGTCTAAAGCTTCCTTGAGTGTATAAATATGCATATTTTTCTTGTCTTTTTGAGTGTGTGTGTGTGTGTCTGTTTGTCTTGTGAAGTTAAGCATAAAATTTATTTCGAAATATCAAAGGTCGTGTAATATAAATATCAATATCAATTTGGGTAGTCAAAATGGGTGTAACTGTGTCTTGTACTCGTAGTACCAAGTACTTGCAACCCGAGCAGACGGACTGACAACATGATAACGAGTTCTTTATGCCTTAATACATCATATGTTGGTTATACCATTGACTTGATCTAAAAAGAATTTTTATAATTTTTTTTGTTAAGAATTGAAAATATATTTTTGTTAAAGTCTTTAAAGAGTTTATCGCACTTGTATATGGTCCTGTGTCAAATGGAAAATTTACATTTAGATTTTTTATCTGCCAGGTTTTTATTTATGTTGGAAAAAAATCACCATTATGATTTTTGTTGTTGTTATTAATATGTAGATTTAAATTTATCATGTCAGACACATGATTTTTGATTTGTCAGCTTGATAGATTTTATATTTATTTTGTATTTTTATTTATTTTTTTATGCTGCCTTTTTCGGTTTGTTATGGAAATTCCTTTAATATTAAATTCTATTTATTTAAAATTTGTTTTTCGTTTGGTCTAAAATTAAATTATTTACCTCCTGCTGTTCAGCAGTTCATGGAAATTGCTGCAACTTGCTATTTATTTATATGTAATATTAGAAGTAAAGTGTTGGTGTTAATAAAAATTATGGTAAAATACACCCACATTCAATCTATTCTTATGCAAATAAATTTGTTGCAAAATTGTTAAGTTATAAGTTTCTATCAAATTTCAATTAAATAATTATGAAATTGCTTTAATGACTTTTAAAGCTAATTTAAGCTTTATTTGCAAACGTTTTAAATATCAATTACTTAGAACAATTGATATTGCATGTCATTCTATGAGACTAATTAGAGTGATTTGTATTGAAATTTGATTATTAAAGAGCAATTTTAAACAATTTTCTAAAATTTTAATGAATAACATTTAAGTTTTAAATTTATGTTAATATATCTTTTGTTAATATTTTAATAGAAAGTTTTTGTTAAAAAATGTTTCTATAGATATTTTTTGTTATTCAAATTTTTCTATAGAAAATTTTTCGTTATAAAAATTTTTCAACACAAAATTTTTTGTTATAAAAATTTTTCTATATACAATTTTTCGTTATCAACAATTTCCTATATAAAATTTTTGAATATAAAAATTTTTCCTTTAAAAAATTTTTTGTTATAAAAATTTGTTTATAGAAAATTTTTCGTTATTAAAAATTTCCCATAGAAAATTTTTTGTTATTAAAAATTTTCTATAGAAAATTTTCATTATAAAAATTTTTCTATAGAAATTTTTCGTTATTAAAAATTGTCTAGAGAAAAATTTTTCGTCATTAAAAATTTTCTAGAGAAAATTTTTCGTCATTAAAAATTTTCTAGAGAAAATTTTTCGTCATTAAAAATTTTCTAGAGAAAATTTTTCGTCATTAAAAATTTTCTATAGAAAATTTTTTGTTATTAAAAATTTTCTATAGAAAATTTTTCGTTATTAAAAATTTTCTATAGAAAATTTTTCGTTATTAAAAATTTTCTATATTCGTTATTAAAAATTTTCTATAGAAAATTTTTCGTTATTAAAAATTTTCTATAGAAAATTTTTCGTTATTAAAAATTTTCTATAGAAAATTTTTCGTTATTAAAAATTTTCTATAGAAAATTTTTCGTTATTAAAAATTTTCTATAGAAAATTTTTCGTTATTAAAAATTTTCTATAGAAAATTTTTCGTTATTAAAAATTTTCTATAGAAAATTTTTCGTTATTAAAAATTTTCTATAGAAAATTTTTCGTTATTAAAAATTTTCTAGAGAAAATTTTTCGTCATTAAAAATTTTCTAGAGAATATTTTTCGTCATTAAAAATTTTCTAGAGAAAATTTTTCGTCATTAAAAATTTTCTAGAGAAAATTTTTCGTCTTTAATAATTTCTAGAGAATATTTTTCGTCATTAAAAATTTTCTAGAGAAAATGTTTTGTCATTAAAAATTTTTTAAAGAAAATTTTTCGTTATTAAAAATTTTCTATAGAAAATTTTTCGGTATTAAAAATTTTCTATAGAAAATTTTTCGTTATTAAAAATTTTTTTAGTAGGAAATTTTTTGTTATTAAAAATTTTCTTTTTTTGTTATTAAAAATTTTTTCCATTATTAAAATTTTTCTATAGAAAATTTTTCGTTATTAAAATTTTTCTATAGAAAATTTTTCGTTATTAAAAATTTTCTATAGAAAATTTTTCTTTAAAAAAAAATTTTCTATAGAAAATTTTTTGTTAAAAAAATATTTCTATAGAAAGTTTCTCGGTAAAAAAATTTTCTATAGAAAATTTTTCGTTATTAAAAATTTTCTATAGAAAATTATTATTAGAAATTTTCTATAGAAAATTTTTCCTTATTAGAAATTTTCTATAGAAAATTTTTCGTTATTAGAAATTTTCTATAGAAAATTTTTCGTTATTAGAAATTTTCTATAGAAAATTTTTTGTTATTAAAAATTTTCTATAGAAAATTTTTCGTTATTAAAAATTTTCTATAGAAAATTTTTTGTTATTAAAAATTTTTTTCCATTATTAAAATTTTTCTATAGAAAATTTTTCGTTATTAAAAATTTTCTATAGAAAATTTTTTGTTATTAAAAATTTTTTTCCATTATTAAAATTTTTCTATAGAAAATTTTTCATTATTAAAAATTTTCTATAGAAAATTTTTCGTTATTAAAAATTTTCTATAGAAAATTTTTCGTTATTAAAAATTTTCTATAGAAAATTTTTCGTTATTAAAAATTTTCTATAGAAAATTTTTCGTTATTAAAAATTTTCTATAGAAAATTTTTCGTTATTAAAAATTTTCTATAGAAAATTTTTCGTTATTAAAAATTTTCTATAGAAAATTTTTCGTTATTAAAAATTTTCTATAGAAAATTTTTCGTTATTAAAAATTTTCTATAGAAAATTTTTCGTTATTTAAAATTTTCTATAGAAAATTTTTCGTTATTAAAAATTTTCTATAGAAAATTTTTCGTTATTAAAAATTTTCTATAGAAAATTTTTCGTTATTAAAAATTTTCTATATGAAATTTTTGGGTATAAAAATATTTTTGTAGAAAATTTTTCGTTATTATTTTTCTATAGAAAATTTTTTGTTAAAGATATTATTCTATGAAAAAGTTTTCAGTAAAAATATTTTTCTATCAAAACGTTTTCGGTAGAAATGTTTTTCTATAGAAAAATTTAGAAATATTTTTCAATAGAAAATTTGCGATAGAAATATTTTTCCACCGAAAAATTTTCTATAGAAATATTTTCGTTAGAAATATTTTTCTATAGAAAAATTTTCGGTAGAAATATTTTTCTATGGAAAATCTTTTCGCTAGAAAAATTTTTAATAAAAATATTTTTCTCCAGAAAAATTTTTGATAAAAATATTTTGCTATAAAAAAATTTCAATAGATATAAATTTCTATAGAAAAATTTTTAATAGAGATGTTTTTCAATAGAAATATTTTTATTTAGAAAAATTTTAGACAAAAATATTTTTATTTAGAAAAATGTTCGATATAAATATTTTTCTATAGAAAAATTTTCGATAAAAATATTTTTCTAAAAAAACATTTTCGATGAAAGTGTTTTTCTATAGAAAAATATTTTTATTTTGTTTTGATAAAAATGTTTTTCTTAAAAAAAAGTTTTAGAAAAAATTTTTCCAAAAGTAAATTTTTTTCTAAAGAAAACATTTTTAGTTTTGATTTTTAATTTGATAATGCTTATATACATAAGAATATAAGTTTACCGCTATTCCGCTAATCATAGGTAGTCATTAGTGGTGAAATGACAGGATTTATTATAATTTCATAAAATTTATTAATTATTCACATTCTAGTCTTAAGTGTCTTAAAGTCAATCAATTTCAATAATTATACAAATATTCAGACTTGTACTACAATTAGAAACATTGTATTGGAATTATGTGTTAAACTAAATTTCTATATTTAAAAAAAATATTATTCTTTGCCAAAGTGACAGTAAAAATCCGCTTGCGGCTATAAAAATACACTGAAAAATCAAAAATGATAAATGAGTTTTAAAATTATTAAGTAAAAGGAGTTCATAACTCATTTAATTAATATACATAATTACTTATTGGCAATTAATTTAAATTATAACTTCATTTAGAATAATTATACAGTAATGGAAATAATAAATATATAATTAAAATGTATATTAATTTTATTTTAATTATCTTTAATATCTGATTTATTTAAGTGTAAAACAAAGCAAGATAAATCAAAGCCAGAGAAATCAAATTTAAAGTCAATAAGTCACAGTAAATGTCAAAACAAATCAATAAAAATACAAATCACTTTTCGAAACCAGACAATGATATCTAACACCCTACGATTACAAAAATGGGTATGTTGACATGCATTCGAATCCAACAAAAAAAAAAAAAAAATGTTAACATGTAACAATAACTTGTAACTAAACTTTACTCGAGCTCATTTGCAATGTTTCTAAGGCATTGCAAAGATTTTAATGGTTAGGAAATTAAACCATAAGAAACTCAAATGTTAAAAATAATAAAATCACAAACATTATGCCAAAAGTAATCATAACAACCAGCCATCAAAAAACTAAAGTCATAAATTCTTTTCATTACCAACCAGACAGACAGACAGACTTTGAAAGACCAAAACAAAGTCAGACATAAAGACACGCCAATAGACACGATGACTTACAACTGGCGCTGGTTGTACTTACTGACACTTTCTGACAAAACAATCTCATAATATCGTTTAAATCCAACCACAAAAAAAAAGCAAAAAAAAAACTCCTCTAAAACACATTGAAAACTCAAAACTCTTGATAAGTCATATTAAGCTTTTCGACCATTTCTGGTTTTGATTTTTTTGGCCAATGTTGCGTTTACGCAGCAAGTTCAAGTACTAATGCCAACAAGGCAACCGACAAAAAAAAAAATGGAAAATATGATTTAACAATCCACACAATATTGTTGGCCTTAAGTGACAGCTGGCCTAAGATTGTTAGTAGAATTTTGAGTTGGCTTTAATGTGTTTAGCCTTAAAAAAACTCTATTGATTTTGAGTTTTTTTTTGTGAGCTAAGATAAAAATATACAAGAAGAAAAATTGGGCATGAAAAATGTTATTACGCATTTTTAAGCCCATATTAAGGAGATAAACGTTTTTTAAAATAAAACTGGTTGGTAAACATACACACACATTTATTGTTATATTTAACATAATAGTATAAGTCCAGTCATTACTCCAAACAAAGCCATAGTCATAGTCTAGTCATAGTCTAGTCATAGTCTAGTCATAGTCTAGTCATAGTCTAGTCATAGTCTAGTCATAGTCTAGTCATAGTCTAGTCATAGTCTAGTCATAGTCTAGTCATAGTCTAGTCATAGTCTAGTCATAGTCTAGTCATAGTCTAGTCATAGTCTAGTCATAGTCTAGTCATAGTCTAGTCATAGTCTAGTCATAGTCTAGTCATAGTCTAGTCATAGTCTAGTCATAGTCTAGTCATAGTCTAGTCATAGTCTAGTCATAGTCTAGTCATAGTCTAGTCATAGTCTAGTCATAGTCTAGTCATAGTCTAGTCATAGTCTAGTCATAGTCTAGTCATAGTCTAGTCATAGTCTAGTCATAGTCTAGTCATAGTCTAGTCATAGTCTAGTCATAGTCTAGTCATAGTCTAGTCATAGTCTAGTCATAGTCTAGTCATAGTCTAGTCATAGTCTAGTCATAGTCTAGTCATAGTCTAGTCATAGTCTAGTCATAGTCTAGTCATAGTCTAGTCATAGTCTAGTCATAGTGTAGTCATAGTCTAGTCATAGTCTAGTCATAGTCTAGTCATAGTCTAGTCATAGTCTAGTCATAGTCTAGTCATAGTCTAGTCATAGTCTAGTCATAGTCTAGTCATAGTCTAGTCATAGTCTAGTCATAGTCTAGTCATAGTCTAGTCATAGTCTAGTCATAGTCTAGTCATAGTCTAGTCATAGTCTAGTCATAGTCTAGTCATAGTCTAGTCATAGTCTAGTCATAGTCTAGTCATAGTCTAGTCATAGTCTAGTCATAGTCTAGTCATAGTCTAGTCATAGTCTAGTCATAGTCTAGTCATAGTCTAGTCATAGTCTAGTCATAGTCTAGTCATAGTCTAGTCATAGTCTAGTCATAGTCTAGTCATAGTCTAGTCATAGTGTAGTCATAGTCTAGTCATAGTCTAGTCATAGTCTAGTCATAGTCTAGTCATAGTCTAGTCATAGTCTAGTCATAGTCTAGTCATAGTCTAGTCATAGTCTAGTCATAGTCTAGTCATAGTCTAGTCATAGTCTAGTCATAGTCTAGTCATAGTCTAGTCATAGTCTAGTCATAGTCTAGTCATAGTCTAGTCATAGTCTAGTCATAGTCTAGTCATAGTCTAGTCATAGTCTAGTCATAGTCTAGTCATAGTCTAGTCATAGTCTGGTCATAGTCTAGTCATAGTCTAGTCATAGTCTAGTCATAGTCTAGTCATAGTCTAGTCATAGTCTAGTCATAGTCTAGTCATAGTCTAGTCATAGTCTAGTCATAGTCTAGTCATAGTCTAGTCATAGTCTAGTCATAGTCTAGTCATAGTCTAGTCATAGTCTAGTCATAGTCTAGTCATAGTCTAGTCATAGTCTAGTCATAGTCTAGTCATAGTCTAGTCATAGTCTAGTCATAGTCTAGTCATAGTCTAGTCATAGTCTAGTCATAGTCTAGTCATAGTCTAGTCATAGTCTAGTCATAGTCTAGTCATAGTCTAGTCATAGTCTAGTCATAGTCTAGTCATAGTCTAGTCATAGTCTAGTCATAGTCTAGTCATAGTCTAGTCATAGTCTAGTCATAGTCTAGTCATAGTCTAGTCATAGTCTAGTCATAGTCTAGTCATAGTCTAGTCATAGTCTAGTCATAGTCTAGTCATAGTCTAGTCATAGTCTAGTCATAGTCTAGTCATAGTCTAGTCATAGTCTAGTCATAGTCTAGTCATAGTCTAGTCATAGTCTAGTCATAGTCTAGTCATAGTCTAGTCATAGTCTAGTCATAGTCTAGTCATAGTCTAGTCATAGTCTAGTCATAGTCTAGTCATAGTCTAGTCATAGTCTAGTCATAGTCTAGTCATAGTCTAGTCATAGTCTAGTCATAGTCTAGTCATAGTCTAGTCATAGTCTAGTCATAGTCTAGTCATAGTCTAGTCATAGTCTAGTCATAGTCTAGTCATAGTCTAGTCATAGTCTAGTCATAGTCTAGTCATAGTCTAGTCATAGTCTAGTCATAGTCTAGTCATAGTCTAGTCATAGTCTAGTCATAGTCTAGTCATAGTCTAGTCATAGTCTAGTCATAGTCTAGTCATAGTCTAGTCATAGTCTAGTCATAGTCTAGTCATAGTCTAGTCATAGTCTAGTCATAGTCTAGTCCTAAGTTATTTTTTAATTGCATGCTTTTTAAGTAGAATTTCTGACTTGTGGGACCAATTAAAAATCATGTTGTATTTCCATTTATTCTGCGCATGTGTAAGTCATGCATTTTGTCTACAAACAGAAGTCGGGTCAAAACTCTTGGGTTTCGCAAAACAATTAAACCGCATGACACATTTTTGCCACGTATTTCTGTGTCAGTTATTTAAATTATTTTAATTTCAAATCCATATAACATAGATGTAATTGTTTTAGTTGAGTTGATGTTGGTTGTCGTTGTTGGAACATGTACAACAAACATTTGAACAATTAACAATCATGTAAACTGGACCCACCGCATACAATTTCAATAGAATTCGATAAAACAGAAAATATAACAGCAACCAACAATTTTACACACACTTGAACAAATCCGCATAATTCAAAATCGCCTGAAGACTGAAAAATCAGCAGCACCAGAAAAAAAAGTAAAAATACTAACAAAATCATGTTGCAAATGATGAAATAAGAGAAATAAGCCAAAAGTAATAAACTTCAATACGAGTGAAAAAAATTGAAAAAAAAATAACTAAACAAATTCCGAAACTAAATCAAGAAACCGAATATGGGGCAATAGTTTAAAACTAAAACACAAAGATTTAAAAGTGAAACATTTACGAATAAAAATAACCCAGCAGTGCCAAAATGAAGGACCGTTCTGTGGATGACAGAAGGGGATATTGGTTTATTGAGACTTGGATTAATGATAAAAATGTGACAAATACCCGACTTAATTTAAAGTTATTGGATTTGGCGCTTTATTTCGGAACTGCTGGGAACAGCCGTAAAACTAAAATTGCAAAAGTAAACATTTTTTGTGGCTTAGAAAAACAAAAAAAAAAAAACTTTACTAAAGCGGTCAAAAGTTGTAACACCGAAACAAAACAAATATTTTTTTTACAAGAAACTAAAATTTATCAAAATCAAAAAATTAGGGATGGGCCATTTATGGATCAAATATTATGTAATTATTTTAAATGATTTATTAAAAGTTTGTTTTCATATTTAAGTGAACAATTCTTTACAAGTAGATTTTAAATCTAGGACAGCATCTATTGGCAAGATCTAAAGAACCATAAAAAATTAGTCATAAATAAAATTTCTTAAATTTCCGTTAAAATTGTTATGCGTAATTTGTGTGTTGACTTTTAATGTCAAACCTTGACATTCACGAGGTATATCAAAAACCTGTATCTGAAACGCATGTTTTGCTTCAACTCTTTATGGTTAAAGTCAGCCAACCAACCAACCAATCAACTGCAATGCGTTAACCTTTGCCAAAAACAGCGCTAAACCAGTAACGATACGAGTACGAGTACCAACAATTTACTATCATTGCGAATATTTTCAGAAGTTTCAGTATCAACGTTGAAGGTGTGAAAATCGTGCCACATGCATTCACAACAACATTCACACAATTCAACAGAAAACTAAAAACTTAACAGAAACAAAAAAAATAAAAATTCGTATCTCAACAAAATGTTTGCCGCACGCACATATCAATGCGGCTTCAAGCAACATTTAACAGTCATGCTATATTTTTACTGCAAATGACAGGTTTAAACAAAAAACTAATTTGTGAGCTATTTTTACTATTAAAATTGCTTAAATACCATAAATCAGGGGTGGGCACGCATGAGGTTAATGCCGTACATTTTAAGGCACTCATGGGCACTCATGTGGTCAATGCGATGGAGATTTCGACATTCATTGCACGACATACATCTGTTGTGTAATGGATGATGAAACTAACGATGATGAAACAACATTGAAACAACATTAAATGAACAAGGCAGTGTTCGGAAAAAACTACTGGTGGAAGAAATAGAAAAAATACCCGAGAAATATCTTGTGTTTGTTAATCATAAAAACCTATACAACAGAACGGCATTTACTATTTCTTAAAAGCACAGAGTGCCTACATATTTCTGTCCCGATTTGGCATCATAAGGCTATGGAATAGAGGCTTTTGAGTGGTTTTCAAAGAGTAATGTAGTTTTTGTATCTCGAAAGACAAAGCAATCCAACTGCCCAGAACTTTGTCTAAGGCAACGGCATAATTCTCTTGAAAATAAGGCATTAAAAAAGACAAGAAAGATATTTTAGAACAAGTCGCAGTTTTAATAACGAAGAGATGCATGCGACTCTAAGCACCGCAGTTGCCCACTGTAGATATATGCTGTAACTATATTTATGACTAGACTTTGCCTAAACAAACTAAAGATATGGCCAGTATTGTTACTAATACTACAAGTACAGAAAATAAGAGGAACTAGGTGTAATTTAAGCTATTACTAAGACTTGTTCGACTAGAACTAACACTAGAGATATAACTAGAGCGATTCAAATTCAAAATAATATTACGTTTGATAATATTAACATTAAATGAAAAATCAATAAGATAATAATATTCATTATATAATTTACACAATCTTCTTAGGGAATCTGCGTTAGCGTAATTGGTTTGGTAAACTTGTAAGTAAATAGGGATAAAATTTCTTGTTGATCTCTGTGGAACATTGAAGTTTATATTACTTAAAAGGAATTCGGAACAGATTGCACCATTAATTAAGTTGAATAAAAATGCAACATTGAGCATAATTCTTCTGCTTTCAAGCGTTGGTAATTTTATTGCTGCCAACCGTGTAGAGTAAGGCGGAAGAACAACATTTCGATTCCATCTTGAATTGCCCAAACAGAAAAGAAGGAATTGCTTCTGAACCGATTCAATACTGTTTATATTACATATTTCATCAGGATCCCATATAACAGACCCATATTCTAAAATTGGTCTTACCAGAGATGAATATAAATGTTTTGTAACATTCACATCAGTAAACTCCTTTGACCATCGTTTTATAAAGGCAAATACCCCACGTGCTTTATTGACAATCATATTTATGTGTTTGTTGAAATTCAGTTTCTGATCCAGTAGAATACCAAGATCTAGGATTTCTAAAACTGTGTCAAGAAGATATCCGCCTAATGAAAACTGATTTACTGTATAATTGTTTCTGGAAAAGTGCATATGTTTACATTTTTTTAAATTTAGCTCCATTAAGTTTAAAATGCACCACTCAAAAAGTTTATCCAAATCATCTTGTAAAAGATTTTCTTCACTGTTATTAGCGTAGCTATGAAATATCTTGACATCATCAGCGTACATTAAAACATTGCAATGCTTGATAACGAAGGGCAAGTCATTGATGAAAAGAGAAAATAAAGTTGGACCAAGGTGACTACCTTGAGGCACTCCAGAGGTCACAAAAATATCCTTGGAGATGACGTTATTAAATAAAACATTTTGCTTACGAAGCATTAGATATGAATTCACCCAATTTAAGCTTACACGTGTAAAGCCCATATTATGAAGTTTGATAAGCAGTAGTTTGTGGTTGACCTTATCGAAAGCTTTACTAAAATCAGTGTAAATACAATCCGTTATTTTTTTCTGAATAAATCCACGGTTTACCAAAGTAGTTAGATGCAAAATATTAGTAACTGTTGAACGGCCTTTCCTGAATCCGTGCTGATGAGTAGAAAGTAAAGAGGAGATTTGATGAAGTAGATTGTCTGTGACACATTTTTCAAAAAGTTTCGGAATTGCACTCAGCTTAGCTATACCTCTGTAATTTGTAACACTTGACTTACTACCAGACTTAAATAAAGGAATAATGTAAGAATCCTTCCAAACCTGAGGAAAATAGCCATATTTGAGAGAAATATTAAATATTATATTTAACGGAGTGGTTAGTGCGTCTGCACAGTTCTTCAAAATGCAACTAGGAACACAGTCCGGACCACTATGGAATGATGACTTAACAGATTTTAAGGTAGATAGAATTTGTGAAGTATGAATTTGTGAAAAATGTATTGCTTGATGTTCAATAATAGGAAGTGGATATACATCGTGTTTATATTGAGCGTCTGAGTAAGTAGTGGAAAAAAACGAAGCAAACATACTACTTATCACCACGTCATCGCTTGATTCCTGGTCACCATACCTCATCACGTTGGGAAAACCATTCGAATTCTTTTTGGTATTCACGAACTTATAAAATGTTTTTGGATCACGTTTAAAATTTAACTTCACATTAGAAATGTAGCTGTTGTAAAGGTTCGAGTTTAATAAGCTATATTCAGCACGGGAAACAGCAAATCTAACATAATCTGTCGCCAAGCCAGTCATCTTATATTTTTTAAAGCGTTTATTTTTAATATTTTTGAGTCTGGATAGTTGTTTCGTAGACCAAGGTGGACCAGATTTTTTTTGTACTGTAGTTTTAGGAACGCATATATCAAAATATTTTATCAATGTTTTATAGAAAGATGATATCATGCAATCTATATCAGTTGGGTTGCCAGATGAGATTGATAGTATATTATGCCAATCAGTATTATATAAATAATGGTTTAAATCCTCATAATTACACCTTTTGAAGCAAAATGTCTTATTATTATCATATTGTGAACTAGGTGTTTTTTTAAATGGAACATTGATATTTATATCAAGAGTAGGATGATGACAGTCTTCTGGTTTAACGAGTGGATCGGCACGATGTAATGAACAATCAGTTGGTTCGTTCACAAATACTAAATCAAGTAATTTCCCAGACAAATTGCAAGCGTCATTAATTTGAAAGAGACATAAATCATTTAAACTATTTACGAATTCAATCATCCATTTTGCCCCATTTGTTGGAGTTAACATGAAAGTGTCAACCAAATATCTCCAAGAAATATTGGGTAAATTAAAATCACCCAAAACAAGAATTGAGTCTCCTGGTTCAGATAAGGATACGACAGACTTGATCAATTTACCATGCTCCATATAAATAAATTGATTATTATTTTCACTAGGAGGGATATAAGAACAGGTAATAAAGATTTTTTTATTGTGCAGCTTAATACGGGCAGCGATGAATTCGATGCCATCAGGAGTATTACAGTTTATCACTTCAGATGAAAATACGTTGGAAATTGCGATTAATACACCACCTCCGATTGTAACAGTTTCCCTATCTAGTCTGTAAATATTGTAATTACTACAAAGAATTTCATTATTGAGGACATTTTTATTGAGCCAAGTTTCAGTAAATATGATAATATGATGATTAAAACAAAAACTGTTGATGTAGAGTTTGGCAAGTTTTGTATTTAAACCACGAACATTTTGGTAACAAATCAAAAGTTGATTATCCATTGTTGAATTTAGTTTATTTGGTTGGATGACATATTTGAAGGAATCCGGGCAATATTGTTTGAGTTTTGGTTAGTTTTCGGTATAAATTCTCTTATAAATGTGTGATCAGGCCAGAAACAAGGATCAATTAATTTTTTATATAATTCTGCTGAAATGGAAATCTTGAACGAAGTTATGCTCCTGGGTTGGGAATACGAGAATTTATGAGTCAATATTTCTTCATTTGAATTCAATTTGGATTTAACATAGTAGTTTATATCCTCAATAGTTGTTTCCGAAGCAAAACGGGATATAAAAATGTGTTTTTTTGGAGGTAAAACACGTAGTTGTCGGGGTGAATTAACATTTCCAGTAGTGTTAGTTGTAGGAACAGTTTGCTTGACTACTTCAGAAAATAATGATATTTCCGAAGATTTATTTGGAATAAATTGTGACGTTGAAGGAAGTACTTCCATATGATTATTTATTCGATTATTAGTATCAACAGGAGTAGTATCAACTACATTTTTACTTGCAATTCTAGCTGATTTACGCCTTGGAGATAGTTGAGATGGAGACAATTGTTGCAATGATGATATGTGAGTAGATGATTGGTGATCAGATGTTTGTTGAGATGATGATTGTTTCAAAGTCGTATCTTGGGAAGACGATTGCTGAGAAAACGATTGTAGGGAAACGCAATAACTCTCAAGAGATTTGAAACGATCAAATAGATTGCCAAACTCAGAAATTCGCTTAGATAAATTTGAAAAGTCATTTTGAATACCAAGAAAAATATTCTTCCTATCTTGAAAGAATTTGTAAAACTCGATACCAATTATTTTACATTTGTTGCAGCGCCATTGCAGACCATCATGTTTTTGAGAAGCCTCGGCAGCAAGAGTAGGTATACCACTGCATTTAAAATGCATTAAACCATGGCACAACCAGCATGATAACATTCTTTCTTCAGGGTTATTTATATTACACTTTTTATTTAAGCAATCCATTTTAAATTAAAAAGTAAAACTGGCAACACTAATGCGAATATTATTTTAAACTTAACGGATATATGTATATTGTTTAAATAGATGCGACAAGCAGTGACAACCAAACTAAAAGAAACTTGGCACCACTGTAAATAATGAATAATCAGTGATGGTAAAACTGTATCAGCTGTTTTTTTTTTTTTTTTTGCGCGAGCTTTAATTTTATTGTTTTTATTGGATTGTTTGTTGATTTGTTGTTTGTGTTTTTATGTTATTTATGCAAAACAAAGAGCAATTGAAATTTAAGACTATTTATAATTCGGTTAAAAATTGCTTAAACTCGAATGATTATGATTAAATAAATATCACAGTTTATTAGAAAAATCACACTTAATACATTTGTAAGCTTCACAGTCCGTTTAAATAGATAAAAACAATGAAAATAAATGAAAAACAAGAGCAGTAATGAATACGTGTTACACCGCGTTACACATTTAGCTAAAAAAAAAAAAAAAAAAAAAAAATAAAAAAAAAAAAAAAAAAAAAAAATAAAAAAAAAAAAATTGAAAAAAATAAAAAAAAAAAAAAAAAAAAAAAAAAAAATAAAAAAAAATAAAAAAAAAATAAAAAAAAAAAAAAAAAAAAAAAAAAAAAAATAAAAAAAAAAAAAAAAATAAAAAAATTGAAAAATATAAAAAAATAAAAAAAATCGTATAATCTTGGCAGCCAATTGACTTCACCATTTCAGCTAATTAGACGGCCATCAAACAAAGGTTTGAAGCAATAAATCGTTTGCTCAAGCCCAAATGGAATTTTGTGACAGAATTTAAAATTAAAATTTATTATTTCTTTACTTCAAAATACTGTTACGTTTTATATTTTTATTAACTTTATAGTTAATCACTTTAAACACACTTTCACAAAATTATAAAAAAAAACTACACAAAACTGCTTTACAAATATTCTTAATAACACTGTTATCTTATACGCGTCTCAATTAAAAACTGTTCCAACAATATTCGTCTATCGGCCCTATATAGTAGAGAAGAGAGTTTCTAGCATTTTCTGCAGACTTTAACAAAGAGCTGCTATCGTTGATTACACTAATAACGTGGCTTATGGAAGCATAGAGTACAGTAGATTTTTGACTAAAGAAGCATAGAGTACAGTAGATTTTTGACTAAAGACTTATATTAATAGTTTAAAACTTTCCCTATGACTATGTATAAGAACTATGACTACATCTATAGGGTAGACCATTTAAAAGTTTAAATCCGCTTATCCAGTTATGGCTGATGAGGCTGGCCTCACATTCTGTGGAACAAATTTTCGAGCTCCTCTTTAAGTATCTGAGATCGTATTCTCAATTGTCCTACAGTGTCAAATCGTATAATCTTGGCAGCCAATTGACTTCACCATTTCAGCTAATTAGACGGCCATCAAACAAAGGTTTGAAGCAATAAATCGTTTGCTCAAGCCCAAATGGAATTTTGTGACAGAATTTAAAATTAAAATTTATTATTTCTTTACTTCAAAATACTGTTACGTTTTATATTTTTATTAACTTTATAGTTAATCACTTTAAACACACTTTCACAAAATTATAAAAAAAAACTACACAAAACTGCTTTACAAATATTCTTAATAACACTGTTATCTTATACGCGTCTCAATTAAAAACTGTTCCAACAATATTCGTCTATCGGCCCTATATAGTAGAGAAGAGAGTTTCTAGCATTTTCTGCAGACTTTAACAAAGAGCTGCTATCGTTGATTACACTAATAACGTGGCTTATGGAAGCATAGAGTACCGCATAGAGTGCGATCATATGTTTTACTAAGCACAAAAAAAAAAAAAAATAGAAAAAATAATAAAAAAAATGTATAATGACATTTCTTATATGAAGATGACGTCTTTTAAATGTACTTTTGACGTCTCTTAAATGTACTTGACAGTTTCGTCCACAGTCTTGTTCTGGTTTATGTATGGAAGTTCATGCATGTTCCAATATATTCTCACATGATCAAGAACATGCTCACACACACGTTGTACAAATAGATTATCTGAAATTAACAGAGAGAGAGAATGTAGATAAAAGAGAAAAATGTAGCTATACTCTTTACAACAAATAAGAGAAACATGTTGCTCTGCTTATAGACATAAACAGAAACACAACTACACCAACAGAAATATTCTAGAATCAAGGGAAAGTATTAAAAGTAGTGAACTTTGCACATGGGGCGGATAACTTAAAAATTTGTGACAATATATTAGTCTTTTTCTCTCTTCGTTTGTAATTTTCTTAAAAAATTTAGTAACCATTATTTTCATTGTATTAATTGCTCGGGTTTAAATCCCAGATGATATTTTTTTTGAATTGTTTTATAGGGGACAATAATTGATGGGACGATATATCGTCGGATAAATATTAAAACCTGTTTAGTCCATATTCCATACGTCCCGTCGACCATCATGTAAGATCTCTTCAATTTGAGTCTTGAAGTGTGTGAAAAGGTTCGATTAGAAAAACTGCTAAATGCACTAATAGAAAATGTTTCTAAGTAAAACTTCTAAGTCCAATACAAGTGCGATATGAAAATTTTACATAGAAAATTTTCAGTATAAAAACTTTATAAAGAAAATTTTTGTCATAAAAATTTAATTTGGAAAATTTTCGGTATAAAAACTTTATATAGAAAATTTTTGGGATACAAATTTTATATAGAAAATCTTCAGTATAAAAATTGTATATAAAAATTTCGGTACACAAATTTTATTAAGAACATTTTTCGATATAAAAATTTTATATAGATTTTTTCGGTACAAACGTTTTGTATAGAAAATTTTCGTTATAGACATTTAATTTAGAAAATTATTGGTCTAAAAATTTAATGCAGTAAATTTTCGGTATAAACATTTTATATAGAAAATTTTTGTAAAAAAAATTATATAGAAAATTTTCGGTATAAATTTTGTATTAAGAAAATTTTCGATATAAAAAATTTATATAGAAAATTTGCGGTCTAATAATTTTAAATAGAAAATTTTCGATATAAAAATTGTATATAGAAGGTTTTCGGCATAAAAATTTTATATAGAAAATTTTTGGTATAAAAATTTTATATAGAAAATTTTCGGTATAAAAATTTTATGTAGAAAATTTTCGGTATAAATATTTTTTGTTCGGAAAATTTTCGGTATAAAAATTGTATTTATAAAATTTTCGGTATTAAAATTTTATATAGAAAATTTTCGGTTTAAAAATTTTATATAGAAAATTTTCGATATAAAAATTTTATATAGAAAATTTTCGATAAATGTTAAAATTTTACATAGAAAATTTTCGGTATAAATATTTTATATAGAAAATTTTTGGCATAAAAATTGTATATAGAAAATTTTTGGTATAACAATTTTATATAGAAAATTTTTGTCATAAAAATGTTATGTAGAAAATTTTTGTCATACAAATTTTATGTAGAAAATTTTCAGTAGTTTTTTGCCTCACCTATAAAATTTGAAAATTTTCGGTGTAAAAATTTTATATAAAAAATTTTCGGTCTAAAGATTTTATATAGAAAATTTTCGGTCTAAAAATTTTATATAGAAAATTTTCGGTCTAAAAAATTTTATATAGAAAATTTTCGGTCTAAAAAATTTTATATAGAAAATTTTCGGTCTAAAAATTTTATATAGAAAATTTTCGGTATAAAAATTTTATATAGAAAATTTTCGGTATAAAAATTTTATATAGAAAATTTTCGGTATAAAAATTTTATGTAGAAAATTTTCGGTATAAAAATTTTATGTAGAAAATTTTCGGTATAAAAATTTTATATAGAAAATTTTCGGTATAAAAATTTTATATCGAAAATTTTTGGTCTAAAGATTTTATATAGAAAATTTTCGGTCTAAAAATTTTATATAGAAAATTTTTTGTCTAAAGATTTTATATAGAAAATTTTCGGTCTAAAAATTTTATATACTCGTAGAAAATTTTCGGTCTAAAAATTTTGTATAGAAAAATTTCGGTCTAAAAATTGTATATAGAAAATTTTCGGTCTAAAAATTTTATATAGAAAATTTTCGGTCTAAAAATTTTATATAAAAAATTTTCGGTCTAAAAATTTTATATAGAAAATTTTCGGTCTAAAAATTTTATATAGAAAATTTTTGGTCTAAAAATTTTATATAGAAAATTTTTGGTCTAAAAATTTTATATAGAAAAATTTCGGTCTAAAAATTTTATATAGAAAATTTTCGGTCTAAAAATTTTATATAGAAAATTTTCGGTCTAAAAATTTTATATAGAAAATTTTCGGTCCAAAAATTTTATATAGAAAATTTTCGGTATAAAAATTTTATATAGAATATTTTCGGTATAAAAATTTTATATAGAAAATTTAAGGTATAAAATTTTATATAGAAAATTTTGGGTATTAAAATTTTATATAGAAAATTTTTGGCATACAAATTTTATATAGAAAATTTTCGGTATAAAAATTGTATATA
This sequence comes from Stomorhina lunata, assembly GCA_933228675.1. Taxonomy (NCBI): domain Eukaryota; kingdom Metazoa; phylum Arthropoda; class Insecta; order Diptera; family Rhiniidae; genus Stomorhina; species Stomorhina lunata. The sequence continues at coordinate 142,415,480 of OW121740.1, read as the reverse complement.
GAAAATTTTCGGTTTAAAAATTTTATATAGAAAATTTTCGGTATAAAAATTTTATATAGAAAATTTTCGGTATAAAACTTTTATATAGAAAATTTTCGGTTTAAAAATTTTATATAGAAAATTTTCCGTATAAAAATTTTATATAGAAAATTTTCGGTTTAAAAATTTTATATAGAAAATTTTCGGTATAAAAATTTTATATAGAAAATTTTCGGTATAAAAATTTTATATAGAAAATTTTCGGTATAAAAATTTTATATAGAAAATTTTCGGTATAAAAATTTTATATAGAAAATTTTCGGGATAAAATTTTATATAGAAAATTTTCGGTATAAAAATTTTATATAGAAAATTTTCGGTATAAAAATTTTATATAGAAAATTTTCGGGATAAAAATTTTATATAGAAAATTTTCGGTCTAAAAATTTTATAAAGAAAATTTTCGGTATAAAAATTGTTATAGAAAATTTTCTGTCTAAAATTTTACATAGAAATTCGGTATAAAAATTTTATATAGAAAATTTCTGTATAAAAGTTTTATAGAAAATTTTCGGTATAAAAGATTCATATAGAAAATTTTTTGTATGAAAATTTTATATAGAAAATTTTCGGTCTAAAAATTTTTAATAAAAAATTTTCGATATAAAAATTTTATTTAGAAAAATTTAAGCATAAAAATTTAATATAGAAAACTTTCGGTCTAAAAATTTTATATAGAAAATTTGCGGCATAAAAATTTTATATAGAAATTTTTTGGTATAAAAAATTTATATAGAACATTTTTGCGATAAATGTTTTATATAGACAATTTTCGGTCTAAAAATTTTAAATAGAAAATTTTTGGTATAAAAATTTTATATAGAAAATTTTCGGTATAAATATTTTATAAGAAAATTTGCGTCGTAAAAGTTTTATATAGAAAATTTTCGGCATAAAAATTTTTTATAGAAAATTTTCGGTATAAAAATTTTATATAGGAAATTTTTGGTATACAAGTTTTGTAATGAAAATTTATGGTATAAAAATTTTATATAGAAAATTTCATAGAAAAAATTTTCGGTATAAAAATTTTATATAGAAAATGTTCGTCATAAAAATTGTATATAGAAGATTTTTGGTATTTGAAATATAAAAAATAATTTTGCAATATAATAAGTTTTTTTGTCCCTCATATAAAATTTGCTTTCATATTAAGCTGACGAGATGTTATGTTTTTTTTAAGATCAAATCTGAAAGCTCTTCGGAAATCACCCGATAAATCAGTTCATTATCTTTGTAATTAAATTAATTATTTTATTTTATAAATATTTATTAATTAAAGAACTAAATCAAGTATTAAACAATTTATAATCTTGCATTTATCTTAAAACACTTGTAAACGCTAATGTCAAATGAAATGATAAGAAAAATCTTAAAACTAGAAGCCAATCAGTGAAGACAAAATAAAAAAACATGAAAATAGATAAAAATTCATAAGCGAAAGATATAATCGTCAAGAACAGCAGGTGAAAAACTGATCCAAAGGGGAGTCAATAAGTGCAAATTAAGTTGAAATGGTTAAATGATCGAATTAAATTTAAATTGAGTACAAGTGTACAGATGGACAGACAGACGGGCGGACAGACATTTGTCATTTTATTAAATTACATTTTTTTTATTTTTCCATCATTTAATTGAACACATTAAGTGTGAGAGCAGCTGACGTTTAAATTTATTTGTAAAACACAGTTAACAGTCATGTTCCCACTAAATGAGCTTGTTCTAGGTGTTCGTCTGTCTGTCTGTCCATTAAAATTGTGATTAATATGATACGTTTAAGAAAGAACAGAACAGGCTTGAAACATTTTAACACTTGGGACCATAAAACAGATCGTTATCACTCATTTTTTCGAAATGATTTAGAACAAGATTTTAACTAAAGGAGTTATAGAATAATTAAATCCAATCTCTGCTACCAGTTTTCAGAGGCAATTAGATTTTATTTTTGAGATATAAAAAGAATTTATAAAAAATATTCTAAATAAATTATTGCTAAAATGTAAAACTGCATTTCTTTTAGTTATCGAAAATTTATAGCAACATGTTCATAAACTTGGCTAAAATGATAAGATTTTAACATTTAATAATTATCGGCGTTTGTTTTTAAAACAAAACGCGATTAGGCGATTAAGTTCCTGTCTTGTTTAACTCGGAGAAAAAAAAAACTGTAGATTTTGAACATGTGTTACAATTCGCATAAATTTGAATAAAAATCAAATAAAATTGTTAATTAATTAGCAAGACATTCGCTATGTAAAATCATTAAATAAATGAAAATGTACTCATATACAAAAGTAATGAAAAAAGTTGAATATTTTGAGGGGCAAGCGAAATGGTAAAACTACATGTAATTAGCTAAAAGGTTTGATTAAAAGAAATATAAAAGTAATGGAGATTTTTTTAAGTTCGAAAGTCTTTATTGTAATCATGTATTCATTAAGGGGTGAAAATAGGGTATTATTAGTTTAGTAACAAGTTCGTTATTTGTATATCCACCATCAAAAATGACAATCTCCATATACCCCCATTATATTGAGCTAGTCATTGCGTTTGTAATTTCCTTAATATTGGCTCAAAAACCAAAATTGATGTATATTCTGAACCCTTATGAAAATCTAAGACGATTGAGCAATGTCTGATTGTGGGTCGTCTGTCTGTCTGTGGGTCTGTCTGTCTGTATGTATCTCTGTCTGTCTGTCTGCCTGCCTGCCTGCCTGTCTGTCTGTCTGTCTGTCTGTCTGTCTGTCTGTCTGTCTGTCTGTCTGTCTGTCTGTCTGTCTGTCTGTCTGTCTGTCTGTCTGTCTGTCTGTCTGTCTGTCTGTCTGTCTGTCTGTCTGTCTGTCTGTCTGTCTGTCTGTCTGTCTCTGTCTGTCTGTCTGTCTGTCTGTCTGTCTGTCTGTCTGTCTGTCTGTCTGTCTGTCTGTCTCTGTCTGTCTGTCTGTCTGTCTGTCTGTCTGTCTGTCTGTCTGTCTGTCTGTCTGTCTGTCTGTCTGTCTGTCTGTCTGTCTATGTCTGTCTGTCTGTCTGTCTGTCTGTCTGTCTGTCTGTCTGTCTGTCTGTCTGTCTGTCTGTCTGTCTGTCTGTCTGTCTGTCTGTCTGTCTGTCTGTCTGTCTGTCTGCCTGTCTGTCTGTCTACCTGTCTGTCTGTCTGTATGTCTGTCTGTCTGTCTGTCTGTCTGTCTGTCTGTCTGTCTGTCTGTCTGTCTGTCTGTCTGTCTGTCTGTCTGTCTGTCTGTCTTTCAGTCAGTCTGTCTGTCTGTCTGTCTGTCTGTCTGTCTGTCTGTCTGTCTGTCTGTCTACCTGTCTGTCTGTCTGTCTGTCTGTCTGTCTGTCTGTCAGTCTGTCTGTCTTCCTGTCTGTCTGTCTGTCTGCCTGTATATATAGAAAATTTTCGGTCTAAAAATTTTATATAGAAAATTTTCGGTCTAAAAATTTTATATAGAAAATTTTCGGTCTAAAAATTTTATAAAGAAAATTTTCGGTCTAAAAATTTTATATAGAAAATTTTCGGTCTAAAAATTTTATATAGAAAATTTTCGGTCAAAAAATTTTATATAGAAACATTTCGGTATAAACATTTTATATGGAAAATTTTCGGTATAAAAATTTTGTTTAGAAAATCTTCTTTATAAATAAAATTTTTGGCATAAAAATTTTATATAGAAAATTTTCTTTAAAAATATTTTATAAGAAATGCATAGAATATTTTTGGTATAAAAATTGTATGTAAAAAATTTTTGGTATATAAATTTTATATAGAAAATTTTCGGTATAAAAATTTTATATAGAAAATTTTCGGCATACAAATTTTATATAGAAAATTTTGAAATGTAATAAGTTTTTGTGTCTCCTGTAAAATTTGCTGAAAATGAGTTCGCAGGTTTTCGTATTAAGCTGACGAGATATTATGTTTTTTAAGATCAAATCTGAAAGCTCTTCAGAAATCACCCGATAAATCTGTTCATCATCTTTGTAATTAAATTAATTATTTTATTTTATAAATATTTTTTTTTAATCTATTTTCATGTTTTTTTATTTTATCTTCACTGATTGGCTTCTAGTTTTGAAACCTTTCTTATTATTTCATATGACATTAGCGTTTATTAGTGTTTTAAGATAAATGCAAGATTATAAATTGTTTAATGCTTGATTTAGTCTGTCCGTTGTCGGCACGACAAAACCATAACAAATAGATGTAGGTATAAAAATTTTAAATAGAAAATTTTCAGTATAAAAATTTTATATAGAAAATTTTTGGTATAAAAATTAAGGTGTAAAAAATTCATATATTAAATTTTTATACATACAAATTTTCTATATAAACTTTTTATACCAAAATTTTTGTCTGTCTGTCTGTCTGTCTGTCTATCTGTCTGTCTTTCATAATAGCTTCCGTATAACCTGGCATAGGCCAATCGGTTATTTGCTAATAAATGACAAACTATATAATGATAAAATTTAGCACAGAGAAGTTTTATATGATCGTTATTCAGCGTACAAAATTTAATCAAAATCGGTTCACATTTAACCATAGTTCCCATACAAAACAATTACGAAAACAGCCCAAATTGCACCTTAAATGCACTTAAACGCTAATAAATGATAAACTATACGGCTTTGGTCACTAAATTTAGTACAAAAATGTCTTATGTCGGTTACCATTTAAACATATCTCCTATATTAAAACTTACGGAAACACAAAAATACCAAAGAGATAGGGGGTTTGTATCTGTCTGTCCATCAAATGAAATCACTATAGCGCCTTAAAGTGCTACAGGGACAAAATCTTTCAAAAATATTTTTGATATCTTGAAAAAGTTGTGTACTGAAAATGGGCGAAATCGGTTTACATTTAATTAGAGTTTCCATGTAACCCTGCCCCAGGAATCGCATTAATGCTGATAAATTGAATACAACTGTAATGGCTATGACGACTAAATTTAGAGCAGAGAAGTTTTGTGCAACTATTGGTCAGTATGTCAAATTTTATAGGACCCATATTTGACTATAGCTTTCATTTAAAAACCACTAAAATGCCACAAACGCACTGTGACAGCTATGGCCACTAAATTTTGCATTTTTAAGCTTTATATAAATACTAGCCGGTATATACAATTTTGTGACAATCGGTTAAAACTTGGCTATAGTTCTTATATATATAACATCCCCTTTTTATATCTACAATCAAAAAGATTTGGAGGTACATTCTGTATATTAAGATTGCACCTACGAAATTAGATAGCTTTCAATCAATGTTCAGCCCAGACTTTATAAACGAACAAAATACATGAATATAACACTCTTACTTGTCTTATTATTCATCTTACCCCCTACAAAATTCTGGTAGATATAATATTTTTCAAGAAATAACATGTTTCGGTTTAGAATCGAAATTTTAAACATAAGAAATTGAATGAATAAATCATTAATGTAGCGTATCTCAAAAATACAACTTCATAATTACTTTATTACTTTGTAATTAAGTTATTGAAATAAAAATAATATTTAATACTTAATTATTTTTTATGATGTTTACTTGTATTCGCTTGACCAAACATTTTGTAAAACTGAAATCAAAACAAAAAAAAAATATATATAAAAATAAATACAGTATAATTAAAAAACTTATTTATTTTTAACCATTTAAATACAAATGTAGACGTTCGTAACAAAACGAACAAACTATTTTTTGGAAAAAAATATGATGAAAGTTTACTCTGGTCTTCATAGATACAATCGAACCTAATAATTTTTATAAAAGCTGTGGTTTTTGCTAACAATTTACACTCTACAAATAGTGAAATTAAACTTTTTCAAATCATTTTTTCGGCTAATTACGCCAAATGACAAAAAACTCCCATAAAGAAAATATGACATATTTTAACAAATTATAGTAAAAAAAAAAAAAATCTTTTATTAACTGAAAATAATTTATGATGTTTTGGTGCGAAAGTCTACGAATGGTTTATATATCTATAGTATTTGACTTTTACAGTTTGTAAGTATTTTCGTTGTTATTATTTCTTTTATCAGCAAAAAAAAACTGCAATAGAATGCAAATTGTACGCATCAATACACATTTTGAAAGGCTTGAACTTTTTCTGAATTTCTTGATCAAATTTGTTGTACGTCCACTGTAACTACTATATCATTTGAGAAATAAGGTTAAATAGAATATTTTCGGTATCGAATTCTTTAATAGAAAATTTTTGGTATAAAAATTTTATATAGAAAATTTTCGGTATACAAATTTTATATAGAAAATTTTCGGTACAAAAATCTTTAATAGAAAATTTTTGGTATAAAAATTTTATATAGAAAATTTTCGGTATAAAAATCTTCAATAGAAAATTTTTAGTATACAAATTGTTGGTATAAAAATTTAATATAGAAAATTTTTGGTATAAAAATTAAATATAGAAAATTTTTGGTATAAAAATTTTATATAAAAAATTTTCGGTATAAAAATTTTATATAGAAAATTTTCGGTTTAAAAATTTTATATAGAAAATTTTTGGTATAAAAATTTTGTAGAGAAAATTTTCGGTTCGAAAAAAAAATTTTGTATCGAAAATTTTTGGTTTATTTATATAAAAAAATTTAATGTATAAAAATTTTATATAGAAAATTTTGAGTATAAAAATTTTATTTTATTTTCTGTTTCTGTTTCTATTTTTATTTTCGGTAAAAAAAATTTATATAAAAAATTGTATGTAAACAAATTTCGGTGTAAAAATTTTAGGTTTAACAATTTTGTATCAAAAATTTTCGGTATACAAATTTACATAGAAAATTTTCTGTATAAAAATGTTATAAAGAAAATTTGTTGTAAACATAAAAATTTTTTAAAAAGGTTTATCAAAACGCGTCGAGGAAAGGTTTCCCCACCAACATTTTTTGGTTTTATCAAAAAACTATTTATTACAATAATAAATAATTGTAATAAATTGGGATTCTTAGTGCAAAACACTACAGTAAAACTTTTTAATTAAAAATTTTTAATAGAAAATTTTTGTTATACAAATTTTATAAAGAAAGTTTTCGGTATAAAAATTTTATATAGAAAATTTTCGGTATAAAAATTTTATATAGAAAGTTTTCGGTGTAAAAATTTTATATAGAAAATTTTCGGTATACAAATTTTGTATAATAACTTTTCGATATAAAAATTTTAGGTACAAACATTTTGTATTGAAAATTTTTGATAAAAAAATTTTATATTGAAAATTTTCGGTATAAAAATTTTATATAGAAAATTTTTGGTATAAGAATTTTATATAGAAAATTTTCGATATAAAACTTCTATTTAGAAGATATTCGGTATAAAAATTTTATATGAAAATTTTCGGTATAAAAATTGTATATAGAAAATTTTTGATAAAAACATTTATATAGAAAATTTTCTGTATAAAAATTTTATATAGGAAATTTTTATATCTAAAAAATTATATATAGAAAATTTTCGGTATAAAAATTTTATATAGAAAATTTTTGATAAAAAACATTTATATAGAAAATTTTCTGCATAAAAATTTTTTAAGAAAATTTTCGGTATAAAAATTTTATATAGAAAATTATTATAAAAATTTTATATAGAAAATTTTTAGTATAAAAATTTTGTATAGAAAATTTTTGGTATAAAAATTTTATTTTGAAAATTTTCGGTATAAAAATTTTATATAGAAAAATTTCAGTGTAAAAATTTTACAAAGAAAATTTTCGGTATTAAAAAAATTTAATTTATATATATAAAAATTTTACGTAGAATACGTTAGGAATACGTTATGTACCAAATCTATACCATTAACCAATAGTGATACAATTCTGGATCAATTGTGTGTCTCAATAAAAGCTCGATCATATGATCTTCTAATCTGCGCTTCATACATTCCGCCTAAGAGCCCTGATGACTTGTATGCTGCTCATGCATCTAATATTGCTGATCTTTCTGATTTCTGTACTGCCAATGATTCTTTATGTGTCCTGGGTGATTTAAACTTGTCAGATCTATTTTGGTCTGAAATCCCTAACTCTAATCTATTTCTTCCTAATAATGTCAATAAACCTCATGAAATTTGTGTATTGGACGCAATTTTTAGTCTTGGACTTATCCAAATTAATAATATCTTAAATAAATTGAATAAATTTCTTGATTTAATATTTGTTAGCCCGGATATTAATTTCTCAATTTCTGATTGTGCCTCTCCTATTTCTCCCCCCACACTACACCACTTGGGTATGGAAATAGAGATTGAATTCTATGAATATTTTTGTAGTAATTTCAATAATAATACTCGTTTTAATTATTCTAGTTGCAACTTTGATTTATTAAATTCTTTGCTTCTTAATGTTAATTGGCTACATTTGTTAAACTCTGAAATTGTTTCAATTAATTTCGATGTATTTTTGTCAATTTTCTTAAGTATTGTTCATGATAACACAAGCATATCTAATCCTAAAGTTTATAAAAGTCCGTGGTATACTAAGGGTCTTAAAAAATTAAAAAATTTAAGAAATAAGTTTTTTAAAAAATTTAAATCCTCTAATAGTTCTGAAGATTATCAAACCTATCGCCATTATGAACGTGAATTCAATTTTTTAAACAAGTTCTTATACAATCAATATATAATGGGCATTAATGATTCAATTAAACATAATCCAAAGCGTTTCTGGACTTTCATCAATTCTAAAAAAAATAACTCCTCTATCCCAGTCTTAATGACTTACAATAACGTCTCATCGAAATCTTTGAATGATTCTGCTAATCTTTTTGCACAATATTTTCAATCTAACTGCAACAATGATTCCTTAAACTCTAGCAACTTTGAATTGAATCAAATTAATGCTAGTGTTAATTTTTCTTCAATGTCAATTTCGGAGGAAGATATTTCTAATGCTATTAATAAACTATCTAATTCTTTTAAATCTGACAATGATGGAATTTCCTCCTTTTTATTGAAAAAATGTCTTGCTCCGTTATTGCTACCCCTGTTAATTATATTTAATAAATCAATTCAACACGGTTACTTCATTCAAAAATGGAAATATACTTCAGTTTTCCCTATCCATAAATCTGGTAGTAAAAATAGTGTTACCAATTATAGACCCATTTCCAAATTAACAAATATTTCAAAAATTTTCGAGCATATTGTGTATGAAAAAATATTATTCCAAATTAAACGTTTTGTGTCATTGGAACAACACGGTTTTATGCCTGGTAGATCTACGACTACTAATTTAGCTGTTTTCAATAAATTTTGTATATCATCTTTTGAAAAAGGGCTTCAAGTTGATACGGTATACACCGATTTTGCTAAAGCATTCGATAGTGTTCCGCACAACCTACTTTTATCAAAACTTGAAAAATTAGGATTTCATTCCAAGATGTTGAGGTGGTTCCATTCCTATCTTACCGGAAGGATTTCAGTTGTTACTATTGATGGTGTAAGCTCAGTACCATTTATTCCAACTTCAGGAGTACCTCAAGGGAGTATCATTGGGCCTCTGCTTTTCATACTATTTATTAATGACATTCAAAATTGTTTCAAACACTCGAATTTTTTGTTATATGAAGATGATTTAAAAATCTTTAAATCCGTATCAAATACTAAAGATATTTCTGAACTTCAGGATGACTTAAACAGAGTTGGGCAGTGGTCGTTACAGAATGGGTTACCCTTCAACATCAAAAAATGTTATGTTATGACCTACCACAGATGTAGAGTTGTACTTCCTTCAAACTACTTCATAAGTGACATCTTACTATCAACTGTTGATGAAATCTTGGATTTAGGAGTTCTTTATGATACTAAATTAACTTTCTGTAACCACTTGAATTACATCATTCCTAAGGCTTGGTCCATGTTCAGCTTTATAAGAAGACATTGTGATAAATATTTTGACCATTATACCAAAAAGGTTCTTTTTATTTCCTTTGTTAGATCAAGACTTGAATATGCTTCGATAATATGGAATCCTAGTGCAATTACTTACAGTAACCGTCTAGAAAAAATACAAAAGAAATTTATTAAATATGCTTTAAGCTTCTTAAATTTTTCCAATTCAGAACCTCCCTCTCGTTCTCCTACTTATTCCGAAAAGTGCCTGTTACTCTCAATGAAAACATTAGAGTCTAGGAGGAAAATGCTTTCTTTAAACTTTTTGAATAATATTGTTTGTGGAGTTATTGACTGTCCAGCTCTACTTGAATCAATTAAATTCTATGTTCCTTCTAGATCTCTCAGACTTAGAGGAAATTTGTTTTATATTGACTTTCACAATACTGAATATGCATTAAATGAACCGCTGACTAGATCAATGAGATTATTTAATGATTTTAGTGATTTTTTGGACATAAGTATACCTAATAATGACTTTAAAATAATCTTAAATAATATACTTTAACTTTGTTATACCCCTTTTTTGTATTCTTTTTATATTAATTAGTTGGTAAGGATAATATTGTACTCTTTTTATATTAAGTAGTCTGTAAGGATAATATTGTATCCATAGACTAATGAACAAATAAATAAATAAATTTTATTGGAGTAAAAATTTTATATAGAAAATTTTTATTAAGAAAATTTTCGGTATAAAAATTTTGTTTAGAAAATTTTCGATATAAAAATTTTATGTAGAAAATTTCTTTATAAAAATTGTATAAAGAAAGTTTTCGGTATAAAAATTTTATATAGAAAATTTTCGGTATAAAAATTTTATATAGAAAGTTTTCGGTGTAAAAATTTTATATAGAAAATTTTCGGTATACAAATTTTGTATAATAACTTTTCGATATAAAAATTTTAGGTACAAACATTTTGTATTGAAAATTTTTGATAAAAAAATTTTATATTGAAAATTTTCGGTATAAAAATTTTATATAGAAAATTTTTGGTATAAGAATTTTATATAGAAAATTTTCGATATAAAACTTCTATTTAGAAGATATTCGGTATAAAAATTTTATATGAAAATTTTCGGTATAAAAATTGTATATAGAAAATTTTTGATAAAAACATTTATATAGAAAATTTTCTGTATAAAAATTTTATATAGGAAATTTTTATATCTAAAAAATTATATATAGAAAATTTTCGGTATAAAAATTTTATATAGAAAATTTTTGATAAAAAACATTTTTATAGAAAATTTTCTGCATAAAAATTTTTTAAGAAAATTTTCGGTATAAAAATTTTATATAGAAAATTATTATAAAAATTTTATATAAAAAATTTTTAGTATAAAAATTTTGTATAGAAAATTTTTGGTATAAAAATTTTATTTTGAAAATTTTCGGTATAAAAATTTTATATAGAAAAATTTCAGTGTAAAAATTTTACAAAGAAAATTTTCGGTATTAAAAAAATTTAATTTATATATATAAAAATTTTACGTAGAATTTTATTGGAGTAAAAATTTTATATAGAAAATTTTTATTAAGAAAATTTTCGGTATAAAAATTTTGTTTAGAAAATTTTCGATATAAAAATTTTATGTAGAAAATTTCGATATAAAATATTTATATAGAAAATTATCGGTATGAAAATTTTATTTTGAAAATTTTCGATGTAAAAATTTTATATAGAAAATTTTCGGTATAAATAATTTATATAGACAATTTTTGTATTAAAAATTTTATATAGAAAACTTTTGGTTTAAAAATTTTATATAGAAAATTTTTGGTCTAAAAATTTTATATAAAAACTTTGTTCTATAAAAATTTTATATAGAAAATTTTCGGTATACAAATTTTATGAAGAAAATTTTTCGGTATAAAAATTTTATATAAAAAATTTTTGGTGTACAAATTTTAAAACAAAAATTTTCGATATAACAATTTTATAATAAAAATTTTCGATATAAAAATTTTATATAGAAAATTTTCGGTAAAAATGTTTTGTTTTCGAAAATTTTCGGTATAAAGATTTGATATATGAAATTTTCGGTAAAAAAAAAATTATATAGAAAATTTTCGGTAATAAAATTTTATACAGAAAATTTTCGGTAAAAAATTTTATATAGAAAATTTTTATTAAGAAAATTTTCGGTATAAAAATTTTGTTTAGAAAATTTTCGATATAAAAATTTTATGTAGAAAATTTCTTTATAAAAATTGTATAAAGAAAGTTTTCGGTATAAAAATTTTATATAGAAAATTTTCGGTATAAAAATTTTATATAGAAAGTTTTCGGTGTAAAAATTTTATATAGAAAATTTTCGGTATACAAATTTTGTATAATAACTTTTCGATATAAAAATTTTAGGTACAAACATTTTGTATTGAAAATTTTTGATAAAAAAATTTTATATTGAAAATTTTCGGTATAAAAATTTTATATAGAAAATTTTTGGTATAAGAATTTTATATAGAAAATTTTCGATATAAAACTTCTATTTAGAAGATATTCGGTATAAAAATTTTATATGAAAATTTTCGGTATAAAAATTGTATATAGAAAATTTTTGATAAAAACATTTATATAGAAAATTTTCTGTATAAAAATTTTATATAGGAAATTTTTATATCTAAAAAATTATATATAGAAAATTTTCGGTATAAAAATTTTATATAGAAAATTTTTGATAAAAAACATTTTTATAGAAAATTTTCTGCATAAAAATTTTTTAAGAAAATTTTCGGTATAAAAATTTTATATAGAAAATTATTATAAAAATTTTATATAAAAAATTTTTAGTATAAAAATTTTGTATAGAAAATTTTTGGTATAAAAATTTTATTTTGAAAATTTTCGGTATAAAAATTTTATATAGAAAAATTTCAGTGTAAAAATTTTACAAAGAAAATTTTCGGTATTAAAAAAATTTAATTTATATATATAAAAATTTTACGTAGAATTTTATTGGAGTAAAAATTTTATATAGAAAATTTTTATTAAGAAAATTTTCGGTATAAAAATTTTGTTTAGAAAATTTTCGATATAAAAATTTTATGTAGAAAATTTCGATATAAAATATTTATATAGAAAATTATCGGTATGAAAATTTTATTTTGAAAATTTTCGATGTAAAAATTTTATATAGAAAATTTTCGGTATAAATAATTTATATAGACAATTTTTGTATTAAAAATTTTATATAGAAAACTTTTGGTTTAAAAATTTTATATAGAAAATTTTTGGTCTAAAAATTTTATATAAAAACTTTGTTCTATAAAAATTTTATATAGAAAATTTTCGGTATACAAATTTTATGAAGAAAATTTTTCGGTATAAACATTTAAAATAAAAAAAATTTTTCGGTATAAAAATTTTATATAAAAAATTTTTGGTGTACAAATTTTAAAACAAAAATTTTCGATATAACAATTTTATAATAAAAATTTTCGATATAAAAATTTTATATAGAAAATTTTCGGTAAAAATGTTTTGTTTTCGAAAATTTTCGGTATAAAGATTTGATATATGAAATTTTCGGTAAAAAAAAAATTATATAGAAAATTTTCGGTAATAAAATTTTATACAGAAAATTTTCGGTAAAAAATTTTATATAGAAAATTTTCGGTTTAAAAATTTTATATAGAAAATTTTCTATATAAAAATTTTATATGGAAAATTTTGGGTATACAAATTTTATATAGAAAATTTTCGGTAAAAAAAATTTTATATAGAAAATTTTCGGTAAAAAAATTTTATATAGAAAATTTTCGGTTTAAAAATTTTACATAGAAAATTTTCTATATAAAAATTTTATATGGAAAATTTTGGGTATACAGATTTTATATAGAAAATTTTCGGTATAATAACTGCATAATTTTTTAAAGTTAATTTAACTCCTTTCTAAAAATCTTGGGTAATTATTTTCTTCATTTTTTCAATAATCTAAATATTTAGTTTGTTCAATTGGCATTGAAATTGTGCTTAAAATAAAGTTAACTACATTTTATTTATTAATAGTTATTATTATTATTAATTTATAGTCTTTCTTATTAACTTTTGAATTTTAACTTTTCAACTTTTTAAAATAAATTTAAAATTTTTTTTTAAGCATTTTCATATAAATATTTAAACTGATCAAAGAGTTTAAGCTTGAATGATTGGAATTTTTGATTTCTACATTCTAGGCAGCAGCTGCTTAAGACTTAAAACAATATCAAAAAATAAGAAAAAAGAATGAAAAACGCCCTGTTAACAGAATTCGGTTTTAGGCGAAATCTGCTTTTTATAAGTTTTATTTTTTTTTAACAATTTTTTTCTTTTTTTTTTTTATAAACAATTACATTCAATTTATTTTAAATTTGTTTTAATATTTTTTCATTATTTTTTTTGTTGTTAATTTGTTTAGTTGCGGTCAATTTTTGTATTTTTTTCTTGAAATTTTTGTTTGTGACTAAACAATCGCTCATTCATTTATTCATTCATTCATTCTCTGCTCGTTTGCATGCAATTAATAATTATTGGATTATAAGTAGTTTTTTTTTTATTTTTTTGTAAGTCCTCTAAAGTGAATGGGTGCCATGATTTAGATTTATTAGGAATTGACATGAAAATTGTGATAAGTCAAAAAATTTTTTTTCAAAAACACTTTAATATCACGTGAGAGATATTCTCTATATTATCATATAAGTAACATTCAAATTAATTTTTTTCTAAGTAATTTCAATATAAAATTTTATATATAAAATTTTCATTATAAATATTGTCTATAAAAAATTTTGGGTATAAAAATTGCTTATGAAAATTTTTCGGTAAAAATTTTTTTTTAAAAAATTTTTTAACGAAAAATTTTGGTATAAACATTTTTTGTATAAAATTTTTGGTAAAACAATTTTATATAGAAAATTTTCGGTATAAAATGTTTATATAGAAAATTTTCGGAATAAATTTTTGTATAGAAAATTTTTGGTACACAAATTTTATATAGAAAATTTTCGGTATAAAAATTGTATATAGAAAATTTTCGGTATAAAAATTGTATAAAGAAAATTTTCGATATAAAAATTTTATAAAGAAAATTTTCGATATAAAAATTTTATATAGAAAATTTTTGGAACAAAAATTTTTCGTTACAAAATTTGTTTATAAAAAAATTTCAGTATAAAAATTTTTAATAGAAAATAGAAATTTTTTATAGAAAATTTTCGGTTTAAAAATTTTATATAAAAAATTTCGGTATCAAAATTTTATATAGAAAACTTTTGGTATAAAAATTTTACAAAGAAAATTTTTTGGTATAAAAATAAAACTTTTAGTATAGTAATTTTATGTGGAAATTTTCAGTATAAAATTTTTTTAAAGAAAGTTTTCGGTATAAAAATTTTGTATAGAAAATTTTTGGTAAAAAATTTTATATGGAAAATTAACGATATAAAATTTTATAAAGAAAATTTTTGGTATAAAAATTTTTTTTAAGAAAATTTTCGATATAAAAATTTTATATAGAAAATTTTCGGATTAAAATTTCGTGCAGAAAATTTTGGATATAAAAATTTTATAATAAAATTTGTTGGTATAAAAATTTTATATAGAAAATTTTTGGTATAAAATTTTGTATAAAAAAATTTTTGGTATTAACACTTTTTACATAAAATCTTTGGTAAAAAATTTTATAAAGAAAATTTCGGTATAAAATTTCTTATAGAAAATTTTCGGTATAAAAATTTAATATTGAAAATTTTTGGTATAAAAATTTTAATATGAAAATTTTTCTATAGAAAAATCTTATGTAAATTTTTCTATAAAAAAATCTTATGTAAATTTTTCTATAGAGAAATTTCAATAAGAAAATTTTTATATAGAATAATTTCAATATGAAAATTTTTCCATGGAAAAATTTCAATATAAAAATTTTTATGTAGAAAAATTTCAATAGAAAAATTTTTGTGAAGAAAAATTTCAATATCAAAAAATTTTTATATCAAAATTTGAATATAAAAGTTAAGTATGAAAAGTTTTTTAACGAAAAAATTTTAATATGAAAATACTTCTGTTGAAAAATTTTAATATAAATTTTTGTCTATAGAAAAATTTAAATATAAACATTTTTCTAAAGAAAAATTTCAATATGAAAATTTTTTCTATAGAAAAATTTCAATAGAAAAATTTTTTTGTAGAAAAATTTCAATATCTAAATTTGAATATAAAAGTTATGTATGAAATTTTTTTTAAAGAAAAAATTTTAATATGAAAATTTGTATAAGAAAATGTTCCGATATACAATTTTTTCTACAGAGAAATAATAATTTGAATTATAGCGTCTTTTTAATTTCGTCTTTGCCTACTAAATCATTTCCAATTTCTCAAAAGCTAAGAAAAATTCTTGGCTACATCCAAATTTATTACCATCAAAGTTGCAACAATATATTAAATAGTTAGTTAATCCAATCCACTTGTTGCCTCAATTAAATTATTACTTGTATGTATTAAATATTTTGTTGCATTCGGAAACAATCTTGCAGCCTTTCAGTATTTGTTTGCCACACATTCAAATGCTTTAAAGTTTGATTTGATATTTATTTGGTTGAGTGTTAAGACAACAAATTGTTGCAGTTTTGATTTTCGTTTAATATACAAATTTTTTATCTGTTTCTTTGAGTTTTTTTTTTTTGCTGGATATCAATAATAATTCATTTTACGAGGGGCGTTTTCATTGGTATTCACACTTTTTGCTACGAGTATTATAATGATTTTTTCAAGAGGAGGTTTTCTGTTGGCTTGCGAAAATAACCTGGGTGTGGTGATTTGTGTTATAAATAAAATATTAAAATTAAGTATCTTTATTGTTTACCTATGGTATTGTTAATGTTCTTTAAGGCAGTGAATTAAAGGAGTGAAAAGTTTAAAATGTTATGGGCGGAAAACATTTTAAGTAGATAAGTGTAATAAAGAAAATTTTACAAAAAGAAATATAATTAATTACAAAATTATATTCAAGTTAAACTTTTAATTTCAATATGAAAATTTTTCTTATGAAAAAATTTCAATATGAAAATTTTTCTTATGAAAAATTTTCAATATGAAAATTTTTCTAAAGAAAATATTTCAATAAGAAAATTCTTCTAAAGAAAAAATTTCAATATGAAAATTTTTCTAAAAAAATAAATTTCAATATGAAAATTTTTCTAAAGAAAAAATTTCAATATCAAAATTTTTTTGAAGAAAAAATTTCAATATGAAAATTTTTTTTAAGAAAAATTTCAATATAAAATTTTTCTAAAGAAAAAATTTTAATATCAAAATTTTTCTAAAGAAACAATTTCAATATAAAATTTTTCTAAAGAAAAAATTTCCATATGAAAATTTTTTTAAAGAAAAAATTTCCATATGATAATTTTTCTAAAGAAAAAATTTCCATATGAAAATTTTTCTAAAGAAAAAATTTCCATATGAAAATTTTTCTAAAGAAAAAATTTCCATTTGAAAATCTTTCTAAAGAAAAAATTTCCATATGAAAATTTTTTTAAAGAAAAAATTTCCATATGAAAATTTTCCTAAATAAAAAATTTCCATATGAAAATTTTCCTAAAGAAAAAATTTCCATATGAAAATTTTTCTAACGAAAAAATTTTTCTAAAGAAAAAATTTCTATACGAAACTTTTTCTTAAGAAAAAATTTCCATATGAAAATTTTTCTAAAGAAAAAATTTCCATATGAAAATTTTTCTAAAGAAAAAATTTCCATATGAAAATTTTTCTAAAGAAAAAATTTCCATATGAAAATTTTTCTAAAGAAAAAATTTCCATATGAAAATTTTTCTAAAGAAAAAATTTCCATATGAAAATTTTTCTAAAGAAAAAATTTCCATATGAAAATTTTTCTAAAGAAAAAATTTCCATATGAAAATTTTTCTAAAGAAAAAATTTTCATATGGAAATTTTTCTAAAGAAAAAATTTCCATATGAAAATTTTTCGAAAGAAAAAATTTCCATATGAAAATCTTTCTTAAGAAAAAATTTCCATATGAAAATTTTTCTAAAGAAAAAATTTCCATATGAAAATTTTTCTAAAGAAAAAATTTCCATATGAAAATTTTTCTAAAGAAAAAATTTCCATATGAAAATTTTTCTAAAGAAAAAATATCCATATGAAAATTTTTCTAAAGAAAAAATTTCCATATGAAAATTTTCCTAAAGAAAAAATTTCCATATGAAAATTTTCCTAAAGAAAAAATTTCCATATGAAAATTTTTCTAACGAAAAAATTTTTCTAAAGAAAAAATTTCTATACGAAACTTTTTCTTAAGAAAAAATTTCAATATGAAAATGTTTTTAAAGAAAAAATTTCAATATGAAAATTTTTCTAAAAAAGAATTTCCATTTGAAAATTTTTCTAAAGAAAAAATTTCCATATGAAAATTTTTCTCAAGAAAAAATTTCCATATGAAAATTATTCTAAAGAAAAAAATTTCAATATGAACATTTTTCTAAAGGAAAAAATTTCCATATGAAAATTTTTCTAAAAAAAATTTCAATAAGAAAATTTTTCTAAAGAAAAAATTTCAATATGAACATTTTTCTAAAGAAAAAATTTCAATATGAAAATTTTTCCAAAGAAAAAATTTCAATATGAAAATTTTTCTAGAGAAAAAATTTCAATACAAAAATTTTTCTAATGAAAAAATTTCAATATGAAAATTTTTCTAAAGAAAAAATTTCCATATGAACATTTTTCTAAAGAAAAAATTTCCATATGAAAATTTTTCTAAAGAAAAAATTTCATATGAAATTTTTCTGCAAAAAAAATTGCATACCATCTCTTGAATTCATTCTTTCAAAGTACCTCTTCTGACTAAAGCATACAATACGTTTCCTTTAATTGAGCACATTTGAATTCCGGCATTATTTGCATTTCAAACAATTTTGCCAGTTACATTAATTTTACAAATAATGTTGTAAATTTTACACGTCTCGAAATATGAAAATGACACTTGTAGTCGTCATTCATTCGATTTCATTCCATTCCATTGCATTCATTCCTTCGTTCAGTCACTCAGTCATGCAAATACACAATACACTTACACTCAGTCATTCATTAATTCATGCATTTAGTCAAAAAATTTATTAATTCGCGTAAATTTACTTTTGTTATATAAAGTACTTTCCGTCTGTCTGTCGGTCTCTATGTCCGTCTTTCTAATTGTTTGTCGCGGTGCTCATGTCCTAACATTAATTCAAATTGACAATCTGAACTTTGTTATTAACAAATGGATTTTATATTAAGAATAAATTTGAATTCGAATTGGAATTGAATGAAAAGGTGGCGGTGGGCTAAAATAATTTGTATGACTTGGGATTAAGTACTTGAAATTCTAAACCATGAAAGGATTTATTTATGATGTCGTGATTTTGTTTAAATGAATTATTTTGTTCTAAAAACACTAAAAGTGTGAGAATTGATTGTGCGAACTGGGAATTAAGTGATTAAGATTGATGAAGAGGTTTTTATTGTGAGGTGGTAGTGGTGGCTGCTGGTATGTCGGGGTGTTGCTGGTTGTGGGAAAATAGGAAATGTACAATAATAATATAATCAAAAAATTAATATCATTGAAAATTTTAAAACATTACAAAGACATTAAAAATATATTACTTACAGAGTAGCAACAAGATTTTTCGGACACATACTGTACTTTATCATTTACGAAATTTTTTTAAAATTTCTTATAAAACTAATAATTTTTGAGAAATTTCTTATCAAAACAAGATACTAAAAAATTTCTTACAAAAATAAAAATTTTTTTAAAAATAAAACAAAATTCTTCTAAAAATGAGAAATTTTTTAAAAATAAGAAATTTTTATAAATATAAAAAATTTTTGAAAAATTTCTTATAAAAAAAAGAATTTTTTGAAAAATTTTTTATAACAAAAAAGAAATATGTGAAAATTTTCTAATAAAAATAAGAAATTTTTGAAAAATTTCTTATAAAAATAAGAAATTTTTGAAAATTTTTTTATAAAAATAAGAAATTTTTGAAAAATTTTTTATAAAAATAAGAAATTTTTGAAAAACTTTTTATAAAAATAAGAAATTTTTGAAAAATTTCTTATAAAAATAAGAAATTTTTGAAAAATTTCTTATAAAAATAAGACATTTTTGAAAAAAATTTCTTATAAAAACACGAAATTTTTGAAAAATTTCTTATAAAAATAAATAAGTTTTGAAAAATTTCTTATAAAATTAAGAAATTTTTGAAAAATTTTTTATAAAAAGAAGAAATTTTTGAAAAATTTCTTATAAAAATAAGAAATTTTTGAAAAATTTCTTATAAAAATAAGAAATTTTTGAAAAATTTCTTATAAAAATAAGAAACTTTTGAAAAATTTCTTACAAAAAGAAGAAATTTTTGAAAAATTTCTTATAGAAAGCAAACATTTTTGAAAAATTTCTTATAAAAATAAATAAGTTTTGAAAAATTTCTTATAAAATTAAGAAATTTTTGAAAAATTTTTTATAAAAAGAAGAAATTTTTGATAAATTTCTTATAAAAATAAGAAATTTGTGAAAAATTTCTTATAAAAATAATTAAGTTTTAAAAAATTCCTTATAAAATTAAGAAATTTTTGAAAAATTTCTTATAAAAATAAGAAATTTTTGAAAAATTTCTTATAAAAATAAGAAATTTTTGAAAAATTTCGTATAAAAATAAGAAAATTTTGAAAAGTTTCTTATAAAAATAAAAAATTTTGAAAAATTTCTTAAAAAAATAAGAAATTTTTGAAAAATTTTATATAAAAATAAGAAATTAAAAAAAAAAAAAAAATTTATAAAAATAAGAATTTTTTTTTAAAAATTTCATATAAAATAAGAAATTTTGAAAAACTTCTTATAAAAATAAGAAATTTTTGAAAAACTTCTTTTAAAAATATGAAATTTTTGAAAAGTTTCTTATAAAAGTAAGAAATTTTTGAAAAATTTCTTATAAAAATAAGAAATTTTTGAAAAATTTCTTATAAAAATAAGAAATTTTTAAAAAATTTCTTATAAAAATAAGAAATTTTTGAAAAATTTCTTATAAAAATAAGAAATTTTTGAAAAATAAGAAATTTTCGAAAAATTTCTTATAAATATTAGGAATTTTTGAACAATTTTTAAAAAAATTTCTTATTTTTTTAAAGAAATTTTTGAAAAATTTCTTATAAAAATAAGAAATAATTGAAAATGTTCTTAAAAAAATAAGAAATTTTTGAAAAATTTCTTAAAAAAATAAGAAATTTTTGAAAAATTTCTTAAAAAATTAAGAAATTTTTGAAAAATTGCTTATACAAATAAGAAATTTTTGAAAAATTTCTTATAAAAATAAGAAATTTTTGAATAATTTTTTTATAAAAATAAGAAATTTTTGAAAAAAAAGAAATTTTTGAAAAATTTCTTATGAAAATAAGAAATTTTTTATAAAAATAAAAAAAATTTTTTAAAATTTATTATAAAAATAAGAAATTTTTGAAAAATTTCTTATAAAAATTAGAAATTTCTGAAAAATTTCTTATAAAAATAAGAAATTTTTGAAAAACTTTTTATAAAAATAAGAAATTTTTGAAAGAACTCTAATAAAAATAAGAAATTTTAAAACAAAATTTTTATAAAAACAAGTAATTTTTGAAAAATTCCTTATAAAAGTAAGAAATTTTTGAAAACTTCGTTATAAAAATAAGAAATTTTTGAAAACTTCGTTACAAAAATTAGAAATTTTTGAAAAACTTCTTTTAAAAATAAAAAATTTTTGAAACATTTCTTATAAAAATAAGTCATTTTTGAAAAATTTCTTATAAAAATAAGAAATTTTTCAAAAATTTCTTATAAAAATAAGAAATTTTTGAAAAAAAAAAATTTATAAAAATATGAAATCTTTTAAAAAATTTCTTATAAAATAAGAAATTTTTGAAAAACTTCTTATAAAAATAAGAAATTTTTGAAAATTTTCTTATAAAATAAGAAAATTTTTTAAAAAATTTCTTAAAAAAATAAGAATAGTTTAAAAATTTCTTATAAAAAAGTAATTTTATACTTAGAAAAAAATCCAAGAAAATTCAGTTAAGGATGTAAGAAAATTCTTTGTTTTTTTTTTGAAAAGTTGTTGTATTGATTTGTATCGCCATAATATTATGGCGGCATTTTTCTTTTAATTTCACATCCCTCTAGATATAATTATGATATTAAAGTTTTTGACAAATTTATGGTCTAGTTTTTTAAAAATGTGGTTCTATAAATTAAAAGATAAAATCATCAAAGATTTTTGAGAATGGAATTCATCTAGCCAACAATTTTTTTAGTTAATACCTCTTACATTCCATATAATTAAAAAAACACCCAACTACAAAATCTTTAACTTCACAGATAATTAACTATAATAAATAATAATTGATAACTTGTAATAATAAATTCTCTAAATAATACATACGAGTATAACTATTACAAGCATTAATTATTCAAAAAATATGAAATCTGCAAAACAAAGTAAAGTAGTTCTTTAAAGTCATTAGAATTCTAAGAAAATAAAGAAAACCTCAGAATCACCTAAAAGTCACCACAAACTGTTCATTTATCTCATATGTTGTAGATACGTATGTATATCAGATACAATGTATGAGAACAGATTCAAAAGAAACTTGAGGAAACGACTTATTAAAGTAATCAATTTATTGCCTTAATAACATTAATCTTTTTATTTGTTTGTAATTTATAATTTAACTTTTTTTAATATTTCCATTTAAACTAGATTTGCTAATGCAATTCATATGCTTATAATAAATTTAATATTAATATTTTAACAATATTTTTTACTTAAGACAAATTAGAAAATTATTCCCAATTGTTAAGAAATAAAATTTATATGACACAAAGCTCATAAAATAATTTATTTATTTTTACAAAAGTAAGAAATTTCCTATAAAAAAAAAAAAATTTTTAAATTTTCCTATAAAAATTTTAAATTTTTGAAAATTTAATTAAAATAAAAATAAGAAATTCCTCAAAATTTTTTATAAAAAACTAGACATTTTTTAAGAACTTCCAATTTTTTTTTAATTTTCCTGAACAAATAAGAATTTTTTTAAAAAATTAAGTAAAACATTTTTGGAAGTCAGAAATTTTTGAAAAATTATCTATAAAAAAAAGGAATTTTTGGAAAAATTTCCTATAAAAATACGAAATTTTTAAAAAATTTCCTATAAAAACAGAAAATTTTTAAAAACTTTACTATTAAAAAAAAATTCCTATAAAAAAAAAATCCGTATAAAATTTAGAAGTATGAAATTTTTTAAAAATTTCCTATAAAATAAGAAATTTTTGAAAGTTTCTTTGTTTTAGAAAATTTTTCAAAAATTTCTTATTATATATTTTTCCAAAAATTCTAATTTTTATATGAAACTATCCAAAATTTCTTATTTTTATAAGAAATTTTTTAAAAGTTCTTATTTTTCAAAAATTTCTTATTTCTATAAGAAGTTTTTCAAAAATTTCTTATTTTTATAAGAAATTTTTCAAAAATTTCTTATTTTGATAAGAAATTTTTCAAAAATTTCTTATTTTTATAACAATTTTTTCAAAAATTTCTTATTTTTATAAGAAATTTTTCAAAAATTTCTTAATTTTGGAAGAGTTTTTTCAAAAAATTCTTATTTTTATAAGAAATTTTTTAAAACTTTCTTATTTTTATAAGAAATTTTTTAAAACTTTCTTATTTTTATTTTTCAAAAATTTCTTATTTTTATAAGAAAATTTTCAAAAATGTCTTATTTTATAAGAAATCCTTCAAAAATTTCTTAGTTTTATAAGAAATTTTTCAAAAATTTCTTAAATTTATAAGAAATTTTCAAAAAATTACTTAATTTTATAAGAATTTTTTCAAAAATTTCCTATAAAATAAGAATTTTTTGAAAGTTTCTTTGTTTTAGAAAATTTTTCAAAAATTTCTTATTATTAATTTTTCCCAAAATTCTTATTTTTATATGAAACGATCCAAAATTTCTTATTTTTATAAGAAATTTTTAAAAAGTTCTTATTTCTATAAGAAGTTTTTCAAAAATTTCATATTTCATATTTATTTTTTTTCATATTTAAAAACTTCCTTTTTTATAGGAAATTTTTTTAAAAATTTCTGATTTTTATAGGAAATTTTTCCAAAACTTCCTTTTTTTTTATATGAAATTTTTCAAAAATTTCTGACTTCTTTATTTATATATCAAATTCTTCAAAAATTTCTTATTTTTATAAGAAATTTTTCAAACATTTCTTATTTGTATAAGAAATTTTTAAAATTTCTTTTTATTTTGTAAGAAATTCTTTTAAAATGTCTTATTTTTATAAGAAATTTTTCAAAAATTTTTTATTTTTAAAAGAAATTTTTCAAAATTTTTTTATTTTTATAAGAAATTTTAAAAAAATTTCATATTTTTATAAGAAAATTTTCAAAATTTTCTCTTTTTATGAGAAATTTTTCAAAAATTTCTTTTTTTTATAAGAAATTTTTCAAAAATTTCTTATAAAAATAAAAAAATTTTGAAAAATTTCTTATAAAAATAAGACATCTTAAAAGAATTTCTTACAAAATAAAAAAAAATTTTAAAAATTTCTTATACAAATAAGAAATGTTTGAAAAATTTCTTATAAAAATAAGAAATTTGTGAAGAATTTGATTTCTTATTTTTATAAGAAATTTTTCAAAAATTGCTTATTTTGATAAGAAATTTTTCAAAAATTTCTTATTTTTATAACAATTTTTTCAAAAGTTTCTTATTTACATAAGAAATTTTTCAAAAATTTCTTATTTTTGGAAGAGTTTTTTCAAAAATTTCTTATTTTGATAAGAATTTTTTTAAAACTTTCTTATTTTCATAAGAAATTTTTGAAAACTTTCTTATTTTTATTTTTCAAAAATTTCTTATTTTTATAAGAAAATTTTCAAAAATGTCTTATTTTATAAGAAATCCTTCAAAAATTTCTTAGTATTATAAGAAATTTTTCAAAAATTTCTTAAATTTATAAGAAATTTTTCAAAAAATTACTTAATTTTAAAAGAAATTTTTCAAAAATTTCTTAATTTTAAAAGAAATTTTTGAAAAATTTCTTATTTTTATAAGAAATTTTGAAAATTTTCTTATTTTTATAAGAAATTTTTCAAAAATTTCTTATTTTTGTAAGAAAATTTTCAAAAATTTTCAAATTGTTTTAAAAAGTAAGAAATTTTTAAAAGTTTTTTAAAAAATTTTCTATAAAAATAAGGATTTTTTTTCATGAAAATAAGAAATTTTTGAAAAATATTTCTTAACAAAATTCAAGCAACCAAATAAAAAAAATTTATAAAAAATCAAGTTTTGGAAATTTTCCTAAAAAAAAAAATGATATAAAACTATGAAATTTTGAAACAATTTCTTGCTTTTAGGAAATTCTTAAAAACTTCTTATTTTTATAGGAATTAAAAAAAAATTATAATTTTTATAGAAAATTTTCCATTTTTATTTATAAGAAAATATTTAAGAAATTTCTTGGTTATAGGGAAATTTTCAATTTGTTTTTGAAAAATTTACTTAAAAAGATAAGAAATTTTTTAAAATTTTCTTATAAAACAAATATTTTTTTTTTGAATTTTTTTTTAATAATTTCCTCAAGATATTTTACAAATTTTGAGGAAAGATTTCCCATAATAGTAAATTTTTAAAAAATTTTCTTATAAAAATTAGAAATTTTTTAAAAATTTCCTATAAAAGTAAGAAATTTTTTAAAATTTGATGTAAAAATAAAAAAATTGTTAAAAATTTTCTATAAAGATAAGAAATTTTTAATAAATTTTTTGATAAAAATTTAATAAAAATTTAAAAATATTTGAAAGGAATTTTTTTTTGAAAATTTTTCTTAAAAAAAATGAGAAATTTTTTAAACTTTTCCTGTAACTATAAGAAACATTTTAAATATAACCTATTACAATTATACATTTTTTCTCATAAAAATTATAAATATTTTAAAATCTTAAATTTTTTCTGATAAAAATAAGAAATTTTAAAAAAATTTCTTTAAAAAAAAAATAAATTTTTGAAAAAGTTCCTATAAAAATAAGAAATTATTAAAAAACATTCTATAAAAATAAGAGAGAGATTTTTGTTTAAATTTCTTATAAAAATAAGAAATTTTTTATAAATTTCCTATAAAAATAAAAATATTTTGAAAAATTTTCTATGAAAATAAGAAATTTTTCAAAATTTTGGTATAAAAGCAAAACATTTTTGAAATTTTTTTTATAAAAATAAAAAAATTTTTAAAAAATGTCTAATAAAAATAAGAAAATTTTGAAAGATTGCCTAGTAACAAGAATTAAAAAAGAATCCTTAAAAAGTGTCTATAGTTCTTGTAATTTTTCATTTTTAGAATTCAATATTGAATATTAAGGAAACAAAGTACGAATATACAAATTACTAAGCCTTTTCAAAATATATTATGACATTAATGTCGTCTTAAAGCCGACTCTTTAAATATCGCATTATTAAGGCCTTTCTGTTTTCATTAATTTAAATTTTTACGCAAGTAAATACTATCCTTTTAATTCTCATAAATTTTTAATAATTACTTAAATACTTTATACAAATATACCAACAATTTATTATTATATTAATAAAGTCATAAGTCCAAGTGAATTATAAAACTCTGTTAAATATATGTAAATTAAATTGTCATGACAAATTACTTTATCTTAATTGAAAATGTCATAAAACTTTCATTAACTTGGTCTTTTGTTCGTTCGCATATTTTTATGTTATAAATTCTAGAAAATCTAAAAAAAATATTATTTTATTTATTTAAATGCATTGAAAAGTAAAATAAATAATAGATTTATCTAATAATTTCTGTTATTAGCAAGTGAATATGTAGATTTTTTTTAAATAACATGAATTCATGTAAATTTGAACTGTGTTTCAATTTACATATGTTAAAATGTTTTTGTGCAGAGGTTCTTAAACTTTGATGTATTTTTATTAAATTGAAGAAGACATTTTCAAGATATGGTAAAGAAACCACTTTAAAAATTCAAATTTTAGAAAATTAAAAAAAAATTGATTGTAATATGAATAACTCTAAGCCCGTTGATCGCACAAAAATCTTGCGTTTGATAGTTTCCTATAAAAATAAGATGTTTTTGAAAAATTTTCTATAAAAATAAGAAATTTTTGAAAAATTTTCTATAAAAATAAGAAATTTTTAATAATTTTCATATAAATAAAAGAAATATTTGAAAAAACTCTTATAAATATAAGACACTTTTAAAAATTTTTGATAAAAATAAGACATTTTCGAAAAATTTCCTATAAAAGTAAGAAATATTTGAAAAATTTTCTATAAAAATAAGAAATCTTTTTAAAAATTTACTATAAAAATATGAAATTTTTAAAAGATTTCATATAAAAATAAGAAGATTTCATATAGAATAAGATTTCATATAAAAATAAAAAAATTTGCTATAAATATAAGAAATTTTTTGAAAAATTTTCTACAAAAATAGAAAAGTTTTGAAAAATTTCTTACAAACAAAACAAAAAAAAAAAAAAAAAATTTTTAAATTTCTATAAGAATAAGAAAATTTTGAAAAAGTTCCTATAAAAATAAAAGAGTGTTGAAAAATTTCCTTTAAAAATAAGACACTTTTGAAAAAATTTCTATAAAAATAGGAAATTTTTGAATAATTTCTTATAAAAATAGGAAATTTTTGAATAATTTTTTATAAAAATAGGAAATTTTTGAAAAAAAATCTTATAAAAAAAAAAATTTTTGAAAAATTTCCTTTAATAAATAGGACATTTTTGTAAAATTTCCTATAAAAACAAGAAATTTTTGAAAAATTTCATATAAAAATTAAAAAATTTTGAAAAATTTCCTATGTGAATAAGAAATTTTTGAAAAATTTCCAATAAAAATAAGATATTTTTGAAAAATTTCCTATAAAAATATGAAATTAATGAATAATTTCTTCTAAAAATAGGAAATATTTGAAAAATTTCCTATAAGAAGAAGACATTTTTTAAAAATTTCCTATAAAAATAATACATTTTTGAAAAATTTCCTTTAAAAATAAGAAATTTTTCAAAAATTTTCTTTAAAAATAAGACATTTTTGAAAAATTTCCTATAAAAATAAGAAATTTTTGAAAAATAAGAAGTTTTTGAAAAAAATAAGAAGTTTTTGAAAAATTTCATATAAAAATAAGAAGTTTTTGAATAACTTCCTTTCAAAATGAGAAATTTTGTAAAATTTCTTATAAAAATAAGAAATTTTTGAAAAATTTCCTATAAAAAAAGAAATTTTTGAAAAATTCCTATAAAAAAAAGAAGTTTTTAAAAAATTTTATACAAAAAGAAAAATTTGTTAAAAATTTTCCATAAAAAGAAGAAATTTTTAAAAATTTAATTTAAAAATTAGAAATTTTTGAAAAATTTCCCATAAAAATAAGAAATTTTTAAAAATTTCCTATAAAAATAAGAAATTTTTAAAAAAATTCCTATAAAAAATAAATTTTTGAAAAATTTCCTTTAAAAATAAGAAGTTTTTGAAAAATTTCCTATTAAAATAAGAAATTATTGAAAAATTTCCTATTAAAATAATAAATTATTGAAAAATTTCCTATAAGAAGAAGAAATTTTTTAAAAATTTCCTATAAAAATAAGAAATTTTTGAAAAATTTCTTATAAAAATAATACATTTTTGAAAAATTTCCTTTAAAAATAAGAAATTTTTCAAAAATTTTCTTTAAAAATAAGACATTTTTGAAAAATTTCCTATAAAAATAAGAAATTTTTGAAAAATTTTCTATAAAAATAAGACATTTTTGAAAAATTTTCTATAAAAATATGAAATTTTTGAAAAATTTCCTATAAAAATAAGAAGTTTTTGAATAACTTCCTCTCAAAATAAGAAATTTTGTAAAATTTCTTATAAAAATAAGAAATTTTTGAAAAATTTCCCATCAAAATAAGAAATTTTTGAAAAATTCCTATTTTTTTTAAAAACTTCCTATAAAAAAAAAGAAGTTTTTAAAAAATTTCCTATAAAAATAGGAAAATTTTCCTATAAAAAGAAATTTTTTTTTAAATTTCTTATAAAAATAAGAAATTTTTAAAAATTTCCTATAAAAATTAGAAATTTTTGAAAAATTTCCCATAAAAATAAGAAATTTTTAAAAATTTCCTATAAAAATAAGAAATTTTTAAAAAAATTTCTATAAAAAAGAAATTTTTGAAAAATTTCCTATAAAAATAAGAAGTTTTTGAAAAATTTCCTATTAAAATAAGAAATTATTGAAAATTTCCCTATAATAATAAGAAATTTTTGAAAATTTCTTATAAAAATAAGAAATTTTTGAAAATTTCTAATAGAAGTTATTTAGTTATCTCTATTACATAAACATTTTCCTTAATGTTCCCAAAACAAAAAATATAATGAACATTATTAATTTTATAATCGTCAAAAATGTAATTTATTTATAGAATTTAATACTAATAGATTAAATGATTAAAAAATCTACAGCAAAAAACAATTGCAAAACTTGTGTATTTTTTTTTGTTGACCAGATTGCAAATTAAGCTCCTATTGCCTTAATTTAATTTTTAATCTTAAACACAAATTTAAAGCCAAATTTGGCTAAAAAAAAAAAATATAAAAGGATTAAGAAAACAAAAATAGACAAAAACATTGAATACTCCACCCACTTAAACAAGAATGTCGCTGTGCCGGTGGAGTAGTGCTTGCCAACGGTCCACTGGTGTTACTAAGTCTATAACTAAGACTTTTTTAATGGTTTTTAAAGTTTACTAAACAATGATAATGATTATTATAATAAAATGCATAAGATGGAAACAAAATAAATACAATATTTCGCAAAAAAAAAAGTAAAAAATAATATTAAAAAATTTTTGAAAACTGCCCACAATTACTAAACAGAAATATAGTGGCACACATTTTTTAAGGAACACGACAAGAGTTTGTTCACCCAAAATAAAGTGCGGAAAATAGTTAAAGGGTATCATAAGAAATTTTCTTATTTTTATAGGAAATTTTTAAAAAAATTCTTATTTTTATAGGAAAATTTTCTTATTTTTATAGGAAAATTTTCAAAAATATCTTATTTTTATAGGAAATTTTTCAAAATTTTCTTATTTTTATAGGAAATTTTTCAAAAATTTCTTATTTTTATATTAAATTTTTCAAAAATTTCTTATTTTTATAGGATATTTTTCAAAAATTTCTTATTTTTATAGGAAATTTTTCAAAAAATTTCTTATTTTTATAGGAAATTTTTCAAAAATATTTTATTTTTATAGAAATTTTTTTAAAAATTTCTTATTTTTATAGGAAATTTTTCAAAAATTTCTTATTTTTATAGGATATTTTTCAAAAATTTCTTATTTTTATAGAAAATTTTTAAAAAATTTCTTATTTTTATAGGAAATTTTTCAAAAATTTCTTATTTTTATAGGAAATTTTTCAAAAATTTCTTATTTTTATAGGAAATTTTTCAAAAATTTCTTATTTTTATAGGAAATTTTTCAAAAATTTCTTATTTTTATAGGAAAATTTTCCAAAATTTCTTATTTTTATAGGAAATTTTTCAAAAATATCTTATTTTTATAGGAAATTTTTCAAAAATTTCTTATTTTTATAGGAAATTTTTCAAAAATTTCTTATTTTTATATTAAATTTTTCAAAAATTTCTTACTTTTATAGGATATTTTTCAAAAATTTCTTATTTTTATAGGAAATTTTTTAAAAAATTTCTTATTTTTATAGGAAATTTTTCAAAAATTTCTTATTTTTATAGAAAATTTTTTAAAAATTTCTTATTTTTATAGGAAATTTTTCAAAAATTTCTTATTTTGATAAGAAACTTTTTAAAAATTTTTTATCTTTATAAGAAATTTTTCAAAAATTTCTTTTTTTATAAGAAATCTTTCAAAAATTTCTTATTTTTATAGGAAATTTTTCAAAAATTTCTTATTTTTATAGAAATTTTTCAAAAATTTCTTGTTTTCATAAGAAATTTTAAAAAAATTTCTGATTTTTATATAGAAATTTTTTATTTTTAAAAGAAATTTTTCAAAAATTTCTTATTTTTATAAAAAAATTTCTCAATAATTTTTTATTTTTAAAAGAAGTTTTTAAAAAATTTCTTATTTTTATAGGAAATTTTTAAAACATTTCTTATTTTTTAAAAATTTCTGGTTTTTATAACAAATTTTTCAAACATTTTTTATTTTTATAGAAAATTTTTCAAAAATTTCTTATTTTTATAGAAAATTTTACAAAAATTTAAATTTTTTAAAAATTCCTTATTTTTATAGAAAATATTTCCAAAATTTCTTATTTTATATAGGAAATTTTTTAAGAGAATTTTGTTTTTATAGGAAATTTTTCAAAAATTCCTTATTTTTATATGAAATTTTTAAAAAGATTTTTATTTTATAAAAAAAAAATTTTAAAATTTCTTATTTTTATAAGAAAATTTTCGAAAATTTCTTATTTCTATAGGAAATTTTTCAATATTTTCTTATTTTTATAGGAAATTTTTTAAAGATTTCTTATTTTTATAGGAAATTTTTCAAATATTTCTTAATTTTATAAAAAATTGAAAAAATGTTATTTTAATGAGAAATTTTTTTAAAATTTCTTATTTTGATAAGAAGTGTTTTTTAGTAAATTGTTCAAAGGTTTATAATTTTTATACTAAATATTAAAAAAAAAGTTTTTATATGAAACTTTTTAAAAATTTTTAATTTGTACAGGAAATTTTTCAAAATTTTCTAATTTTGATAGGACATTTTTCAAAATATTTTTATTTTTATAGGAAAATTTTCAAAAATTTCTTGTTTTTATAGGAAATTTTTGGAAAATTTCTTATTTTGATAGGAAATTTTTTGAAAATTTCTTAATTTTATAGGAAAATTTTCAAAAATTTCTTATTTCTATAAGAAGTTTTTAAAATTTTTTTCTTTTCTTTGGAAAATTTTTAAAAATTTCTTGTTTTTATAGGAAATTTTTCAAATTTTTTTTATTTTTATAAGAAATGTTTCAAAAATTTCCTATTTTTATAGGAAATTTTTCAAAAATTTCATACTTTTATAAGAAATTTTTCCAAAGTTTTCTTATTTTTATAAGAAATTTTTCAAATTTTTCTTAGTTTTATAAAAAAATTTTCAAAAATTTCTTATTTTGATTAAAAATTTGTTAAAAATGTCTTATTTTAATATGAAATTTTTTCAAAAATTTCTTATTTTTATAGGAAATTTTAAAAAAATTTCTTTTTTTTATAAGAAACTTTTCAAAAATTTCTTATTTTTATAAGAAATATTTCAAAAATTTTTCATTTTGATATGAAATTTTTCAAAAATTTCATATTTTTATAGGAAATTTTTCAAAAATATCTTATTTTCATAGCAGATTTTTCAAAAACTATTTCTTTTTAGTTCTTTCTCCACCTACTGTGCTGTCATTATAACTATGATCAACACTATAATATTTTCAATAATTGCTTTGGTGACATGAATGTATTGGACATTTTTGCATGAACGCTTGGCAGCGGCCAGTGCTGCTGCAGAATTGCAAGCGGCGGCAAATTCATAGCAAATTAAGTTGCTGATAGAAATACAAAGATATCTCCCATTTATTTATGCATTAGGATCATATTGTCTATTCAGACGGACAATAATAAAACATATGGTTGGATTAGTTATTTCTTGTAAATCATAATTTCATTATTTTTCATTATTATTTATTTGTAAGAGTATTATATGAATGTTGTTAAAGCCAAATTATAGGACTTAAAAGATACTTTAAGAAATCGTAAAGAAAAAACAAGATAAAAAAAAATTCATTGAACAGCCACAGAATTAAAGCAAAAATATTATAAATGACAAGAAAATGATCAAAAAGATACACAAATAAAATTTACTTTATTTCTTAAGAAAAAAAAAAAATAAAAAAGTGTGGCATGCAACAAGCAATATAACTTGGGGAGCACAGGTTTTAGAAATAATAAATAAATACAAAAAATTGCGGTTGTTGTACTGGTCTACTCTACCCTAACCCAGTTACAAAAAAAAAAATGATACAAATTTTAAGATTGAAAAACCCCACAGCTAACGCCCAAAATAACTAAGAAAACACAACGAAACAAAAAAAATTGAGGTACGGATGAATGTTGCAATGCCACAGCGAAATGCTTTAAAACCTAATATGAGACGACGATAACTTAACCTAAAATTCAAATTTAAAGCAAAAGTTTAAAAATTGAAATAAGTAGATACTTTAGTATTTTAAATAAATAGAAACAAATTATCTATAAATGATTTTTATTGAACAATTTCCAAAATTAGAATTATTATATGGCAATCAAATTATGTTTATCAAAAATCTTTCAAATGCTACTATCCAATAATATTTAATAACAATAATAACAACAAAACATAAAGGGAAATACTTACCAACAAGAACTTGGCAACACAATTAGGTAAAATATTCAGTCAATTCGTTTGTCTGTCTTTCTTTAAGTACAAGTAGTTACTTTTAAAAAGTTAGACCACAAGTACCTACAAAATAATTGAAATACATACAAACAAAATCTGCTCAAATAACTTTCAAAACAGAAATTCCATGAAAAATCATGGATTTTTGTAGTTCGTCATAATGAAAGTAAGGTCATTCATAGAAATAAATTGTTTAATTTTATTTTGCTTTTGTTTTTATTATATTTCTTATTAAAATAACTAATTGTTATTTTTTATAACACCTATTAATTAAATTTATTGATTATATTTTAGTTTATGCAACAAGTTGTGGTAACTTTTCAAAAACCATCAAGACTTAATTAGAACTTAAGGCATTTTTAAATTGTGATTAATTTATTGGTTGTTAAGAAAATTGACAGTTTTTAAAAGAATTTTAATAGCATTAACCGGAGGTAATATGTTACTTATTTGAGGGGAATCTATAAAGAAGATAAAATTATATTATACAGTGGTTTTTACACAATTCCACTAAAATAAAGTTTAGGTGCTTTTAGATTGAACATTGAGCCCGCATGACCGCTTAGTAAGGAAGTGAGTCACATATTCCTAAATAA
The DNA here is from genome assembly GCA_933228675.1 of Stomorhina lunata. Classification (NCBI taxonomy): domain Eukaryota; kingdom Metazoa; phylum Arthropoda; class Insecta; order Diptera; family Rhiniidae; genus Stomorhina; species Stomorhina lunata. Next base: position 142,381,392 of record OW121740.1, on the reverse strand, counting down.
TATGTATGAACCGGACGAAAAATTAGCTTATATATATATCTTATATTCTTAAACGAGCAATAATTGTATGTATTTATATATATATAGAATGGCTATCTCGAAAACGGCTCTAACGATTTTGATAAAATTTGGACAGTGGGTATCTTTTTTGATGTATAGGTCGAAGAAGAAGGAACTTTTGGAACTTTTGCCTCTAAGAGGGTAAAAACGGGTAAAAAGGGGAAAAAATCGAAAACGCTATATCTCCTAAAGTAATAGGTATAGAAACAAAATTAAAATTACGTTTTAAACAACTATGAAAATAAGTGGACAGGTATTTGGTACTTTTTTGAAACTATGTTCGATAGGGGGTAAAAAAGGCTGAAAATAGTTTTTTTGGTACCTTTTTAGCCCACTCTTATATTTTAAACTAAAGAATATAGAAAGAAACTTTGTACTGCAATCAATAGATGTAAAAGAAACATGAAATACGTATTTGGTACTTTTTTGATTTTGGAGCCGAAATGGGTAAAAAGGGGATAAAATGATAACATAACATCTCCAAAGTAATATGAATAGGAACATTATACATTATGTTAACTGCGTTTTAATAAAATGTACTGAATTCAATTGGCACCAAAAAAGTACCAAATATGCATATGGAACTTTTAGAAATTAGGGAATAAAAAGGGGGAAAAATTAGTATTATTTTAAACAAATGAATGTTTGTCTGTATGTATGTTCTTTATAGAATAGTAAACTGTGAATTTGATCATGTTATGCTCTTTAGCGAAGATGTTGCGGATAAGCCGGCAAAGGTTTTTAAGTTGATGAGACTAATTTCCAACAGATGGCGCCACTGAAAATAACTAAAAATTAATTAAATCGTAAACTGTACATTTGATCATTCTACAATCTTTAGCAAAATTGTTGCACATGAGCCGACGAAGGTTTCTTAGTTGGTATGAAGAAATTTCGACAGGTGGCGCTACAGAAACTTACTCAAAGTCAATTTAATCGTAATCTGTACATTTAATCATGCTGCAATCTTTAGCAAAGTTGTTGCACATGAGCCGACGAAGGTTTCTTAGTTGGTATGAAGAAATTTCGACAGGTGGTGCCACTGAAATTTACTCAAAGTCAATTTAATCGTATGCTGTACATTTAATCGTGCTATAATCTTCAGCAAAGTTGTTAAGGATAAGCCGAAGAAGGTTTATGAATTGGAATGAGCAAAGTCCGACAGGTGGAGCCACAGAAAATTACTCAAAGTGAATTAAATCGTAAACTGTGCATTTGATCATGTTATAATCATAAGCAAAGTTGTTACGAATAAGCAGACAAAGGTTTCTTATATGGTATGAACAACTTCAACTTCAATTAAATCGTAAACTGTGCATTTGATCATACTGCTATCTTTAGCAAAGTTGTTGCGCATGAGTCGACGGAGGTTTCTGTTGATATGAATAATTTCCAAAATTATTCAAAATGAGTTAAACTGTAAACTATAGCTGTGTTCCAGAACTACCAATACTGTACAATATTGTACAAGTTTTAATCAGAAACTACAGGAAAGTGTTCCTGTACTGAAAAAAATGACTTAATTGTGATTTCTGGTTAAAAATTGTACAATATTGTACAGTATTGGTAGTTGTAGAACATAGCTTATGCAAACTATGTGTTGGTCGGACAAAATAAATCAAATAATTCAAAATTAACTGAATATTTCTACAATGTATTTCCTCTAAATTTATTTTAGCACTTTATAATATAAAATATATAAAAATTTTAAAATTTTTCTCAAAATGCTTATCATAAAGCTCCGAGCAAGGCTCGGTCAACCAGGTACTTAGATTAAAGGCTTCACTGTAAGAAGAATTACTAAAATGTCTTTTAGGAAAAGTTATAGTTCTAGCAGTCGTATTGCTAGGTTGGCGGCGATAAAATGTCAATACATCAAGGGAGAGCTATCACATAGATGTATTTACTCCAGATGGGATCTGTAAATAATAGACTTTTTGTTGAAAATTTTTGATTTAACTCATTTATTATCATAACCACAGGTCGGTGCAAAGAGAACAGAACAAAAAAATTGTCGGCAGAGTTTCCATTTTTTAATACTTTTAACTAAAATAGGTATTTTTTCAATGTGTAGTTTCTACTTTATTTTTTTTTAAACATTTCTATCAAAAATATTTTTATCAAAAATTTTTCTATAGAAGATTTTTTTTATCAAAAAATTTTACCAAATGTTTTGCTAATGAAAATTTTTTCTATAGAAAATTTTTTATCAAACATTTTTCTATAGAAAAATTTTTTATCAAAAATGTTTTTATCAAAAATTTTTCTATAGAAAATTTTTTTATAGAAAATTTTTCTATAGAAAATTTTTCTATAGAAAATTTTTCTATAGAAAATTTTTCTATAGAAAATTTTTCTATAGAAATTTTTTTATTAAAAATTTTTCTATAAAAAATTTTTTTATCAAAAATTTTTCTATAGAAAATTTTTTTTATCAAAAATTTTTCTATAGAAAATTTTTTTCATTTTTTAATTTTAATAATTTTTATGATTTTAAAATTAGATTAATAATTTTTAAGAATACTGAAAAAACTATGTGACACTTAGCAGTGTGGAATGCTGCATTTTCTGTCCCGCTACGGACTTCATCAGCACACAGTGTTACCAACTGTTAGATGCCAGTAGTTAAGATCATCTATTTAACTGAATTCTTAAGCGAAATTGAAAACGAGAATTATATTAACACTCATTTCAATTTCACCTATGACCATGATTTACATGTTTTCACTAACTCTTTCAAGTTGATACTAAATTCAAATTTGCATTAACGTAAAAGAATAAACAAAAACTTGTCAAAACAAAAATCTTTGTCTTCATTACCAGCTGTGACAGTTGGTTAAAGTACAAAGTATTTAAAATGTAGATTAATAAAGGATAGGAATACAAAACATAAAGGAAAAAACTATGATGGATAAGTTCGTCTAACTGAATCGATCATATGGTCATAGGTGAAATTGAAATGAGTGTTAATATAATTCTCGTTTTCAATTTCGCTTAAGAATTCAGTTAAATAGATGATCTTAACTACTGGCATCTAACAGTTGGTGACACTGTGTGCTGATGAAGTCCGTAGCGGGACAGAAAATGCAGCATTCCACACTGCTAAGTGTCACATAGTTTTTTTTTCAGTATTCTTAAAAATTATTAATCTAATTTAAAAATCATAAAAATTATTAAAATTAAAAAATAAAAATTTATGAGATGAACCTGAGCCCGAATTCGAACCCACGACCTCTTAACATAAATTCTTGGTTCAACTAAAAATTAATTTCTTTCAACGAAATTTTTTTTTATCAAAAATTTTCCAACGAGTACATTAAATTTTTCTGTAGAAAATTTTTTTATCAAAAATTTTTCGATAGAAAATTTTTTAATCACAAATTTTTCTATAGAAAATTTTTTAATTATTTATGAATTAATTATTCGAAGTTTAGAATTAATTGAAAAATTAGGTTTCATCAGGCTTGAGTTCATTAAATTTTCAAATTATTAATTTTGAAAATTGGAAAAGTAATTGTGAAGAAAAACTGAAAAAAGTATTTTTAAACGCTGCTCAGGGATTGCAATTTCTGTCCCGCCACAGGACGTCATCAGTACTTAGCGCCCTCGACCACAGTCGAGTTGTCAAATTGCAGAGATAATCATCAATTTAACTCATTGAGTTTGATCGAACATCACTACGTTTAATTGATTAGAAATATAATTAATTAAAAAGCAAAGGGCACATTGCATTTACATACAAATACTTTCATCTAATTTCCTTACATATGTGAACACTGTTTCTATTCTATAAATAGCATCAAACCAAAAAGTCTTGTTCTTCTGTACATGCCAACGGCAAGTGAAAAGATCGAGCAAATCAAGTAATAGGAGAATACACAATCAATTAAACGTAGTAATATTCGATCAAACTCAATGAATTAAATTGATGATTATCTCTGCAATTCGACAACTCGACTGTGGTCGAGGGCGCTAAGTGCTGATGACGTCTTGTGACTGGACAGAAATTGCAATCCACTGAACTGCGTTCAAAAATAATTTTTTCAGTTTTTTTCCACAATTACTTTTCTAATTTTCAAAATTAATAATTTGAAAATTTAATGAACTCAAGCCTGATGAAACCTAATTTTTCAAGAAAATTTTTTTATCAAACATTTTTCTGTAGCAAATTTTTCTATCAAAAATTTTTCTATAGAAAATTTTTTTATCAAAAATTTTTTTATAGAAATTTTTTTTATCAAAAATTTTTTTATCAAAAATTTTTCTATAGTAAAATATATAGCCCCTAGTACAAAAATGTTTTTTTGTACTAGGGGCTACAGAAAAATGTTTGATAAAAAAATTTTCTTGAAAAATTAGGTTTCATCAGGCTTGACTTCATTAAATTTTCAAATTATTAATTTTGAAAATTAGAAAAGTAATTGTGGAAAAAAACTGAAAAAATTATTATTGAATTATTTTTGTGTTTAAGGGAATAAATGGTTGTTAAAGTTTTTTTTATTTCGTCAAACTGATCAGATTTTTACAGCCTTAGATATCGATATTATTCTTTTGAAATCAAAAGACTTAAGAAACAAACCTTTTCAATAAAAAAATACATACAAAATTTGCTTTTATTTTCATTAAAAACTGTAGATCTTTTTATTGTGTGTTCATTTATTCCAATGTTTAATTTTTTTTTCGAAAATAAAAATTCTTGATTGTTTCCTTTTTGAATTTTATGAAAATTATTTTAGTAAGTTTTTTGATTTTCTCTTTATAAAAAAAGACTCAAAGAAACAAACATGGTTGTCCATAAAAAAAATTTGAGAACAAAAATATTAAGCAATTTATTGAAGATCTGATTTTTTGAAAACCTTTTGACTTAAAGGCAATCGTGAAAAATAGGATTTTTGGAAATAGTGTTAATATAGCTCCAAAACGCTTGCTTATATTAAAATAATAAGAAAAACTCAACGGTTTTATCATTTAGCTGCCTTTATATTTTTCTTTATTTGCTTAGTTGTTTTAGAGATATCATAGAATTTAAGCCGAAAAAATTTTTCTTTTAAAAAGTTCTACTTTTTTCTTATAAAATAAGCTATATCCAAAATAAGTTATATCATGCTAAAATCGATCAAGAACTTTTCATTTAATTAAATGTTAAGTATCTATACAGTTATTATAATTTATTACAAAATTTTCCTTGTTTTAATTTATATTAGTACTGCAGAGAAAATATTCGATAACTCATTACCAAATTTTGAAAAAATTCTATTGTTCTTAATCGATCATAACAAGATGTGGTAGCTCATTTTGCTACCACATAGTATAAGAATGGAATTTATGTATTTTTTTATAGTTTTTTGAAAACAAAAAATAATTAGCCAATTCACTATGTCTGCTAAAGTGCTAAATCCTAAAGTGCTATTTAGGGTCAAATAGCACTACTGTGAACACCTGTAGTATATTAACCATTGTATATTTTGATAGACGTCATACTACTACACAGAAAAGGAAAAACAACAAGAACTTATCACATTGTCAGATTCCATTTCCAAATTAATTGTTTGCAATTTTTTGTTTTAATTTTCGTGCGAAATTATCTGTCAACAGAAAACATATGATAAGATCAATCATGCCAATTTTTTCAAACAAAAAACGCTGAAACATGAGCGCGGCATCACTGAATTGAATAGCACGATGAGAAAACATAGGTTTGAAAGTGGTATTGTCATATAATATTTTTCAATGAGAAATACCAACAACATCTTTATGATAGGCGTAAATATTTATGACAATATGACAATAGGACACAATAGCAGAGAATGTGAATTGGCTAAATAATTTGAACAAATAAAAACTGTTGGTTTAAATTGTAGAATATCCCTGTAATTGTTGTGTAGATTAAACAATTTTGATTGTTCTTAAAGACAATATCGATTTTTTTTTTCGAAAAGTAACTAAAAAAAAAAAATAAAATTAAATATTTTCGGTGTGAAAGGTAATATTAAATTTTGTAAAAGATTGAGAGCCTGCTGAGACATTTTTTTTATTAAACTGAAATAAGAATATTTCTTATGCATAAAAAACATTAAAAAAGGGTATAAGATTGTGCTGGTGTATGTAACGTAGGCAAATATTAGTCAGAATCAATTATTGGCTGGCTGAATGCCCATATAAACTTGTAATCAAAGCAAAGATCTCAATTTTTTGATAGTATAATGAAATGAGGTACATACATTTCTTGATTTTGGCAAATGGCCGAAATCGGAATATTATTTTGTGTAGGTCTGACTTTTCGGAAATGAATTTTGCTTGTGATCGGGCTTAAGCGACTATAATACATACTTCCTTAATTGTTTTTTATTTAAATTAAAAAAATTAATTAAAAAAATTCTAAAAATTTTCAAAATTTTTTTTTTTAGAAGTTAAAACTATCAGCCATGTTAGAGAACCTGATTTCGTTCAGAAATGAAATGAAAGCTGTAATTTGCTTCTTTAGAAAAAGTATATTAAAAAGTTTTTTCGAAACGCAATCAGTTGCTATTTTGTGGAATTAAATTTGCTTTTCTTTTTTTTTGATTATATATTATAACAATTTTTTCAATAATTCAATGCTATTTTTTGAACCAAAGTTAGACTTAAAAATTTCAATAAAAAAATGTTGCCTTGAAATGTTTTAGATCATTTAAAATTATTCGGCATCTATAGAACCTAAAACCATTTCGATCAGAATTTAACTACGAAATGATTTCAATTCCGAACTGAATTTATGACATGCCCGCATATTTTCATAGTATTACTAGTATTTTTTTGACAAATAATTACCAGCTAATTCATAAACGAAAAATTATGCTAAAAAAACTTATAAATTAAATTTTCTAAACAAAATTCCAAAGATAAGGCTTTGATAATTTCATAATTTGTCAATGAATTAGGAGGTCAGTTTTTTTGCTTTTAAAAGTAATTTAATTTTGTTTAAGTAACTTATAAAGCTTTCCAATTTTAAACAAAAGACTTAAGAAACATACTTTTTTCTTTACTCAATTTTATGTTATTTTTCTGTAACGATTAAAAATCCAGCAAAACTTTTCATTACCAAGTAATGAGTTAAACAGCTGAACACGAACTACTTACACATTCACTGTTTAAGTCATTACATTAACATGGGGATGTCATTGGAGTCAAGTACTTACCAATTGCAGAAAAGTAATGACTTGGGTAAGCAATTGGAAAACAACAACGACAACAACTACTTTTTTTGTTGTTGTTTCATTAAAAAAAATATATTTTTAAATACAAAATCTGAAATACAAAATCTTTTTTATGACCCCATGGGGGCTCGAACCCAGACCCCTACTACTGCTTGGCGGAGACTCTTCCACTGAGCTACTTCATATGTTGAAAACTTAGCAGCTTATAATTAATATAAACAATTTTTATTTTTAGATCCAAATTCATGTGACAATAACTTTGTTTTTCCATGCTTTTTTGCTTTGTTATAATTTTTAGAAAAATATTTCTATACGATTTTTTGTAAATGGCGTATAGTTACAACCTGTTAAGGTAAAAGTCCGAGCATATTTTGGAATTCCATGGACTTCAATCTTGTGCGAATATTCTCCAATTTTATAGGCCAAGCTTTGAAAAATGTTCCTCTACTTGGTCTTTCCATGGAAGTTTCGGACGCCCTCTTCTAGCATTAGGTGGTGGAACATTTCAATTCAAATTTTATTCTCTTCATAGTTATTATTTTTTCGAAGAGATGGTTACTAGCCCCTCGTCCTAACCCATTTTTATCGATCTTATGGGGTGTTAAACTAGTTCCCTGGGTGATACCACGAGAAGGTCAGTGTCCGCAGTTGAGATGAAGGATGACCCAGATAAGTTGGGCTTACCAAGTTAAGACCAATCAGAACTGTGTTTGGTATCCAACATCCCCTATATAATCAAAATTAACTCATGATGGTATTTTTTCATTACCTTGAGTTAGTTTTCCAAAAAAAAATTTTTTTTTGCAGAAGGTAAATAATATTTAAGTTTGTAAAATTCAAAAATCATTTAAAAAACTCTTTTAATAAAAATAAAAAAAATTGTTGGTTTTGGTGGGATTCGAACCGGGGCCATTTACAAATAAGTACTTCTGTAATAACTTATTAGTTATTCGGAGGGTATGTTGTAGTCATTACAAGGTAACCATTTACCAGAGTTCTTGCCATTACCAAAGTTTTGCTGGGAGGTTTTTAAAAACAGAAGACCTTAGGATCAAAAATTGTTTACCACAAAATGTGACTTTAGATATAAAAAATTGTATATACTTATATAAAAAACCCCCTAATTCATAAACGAAAAATATAGGTATGACAAGCTCAATTTTTCAGGCAAAATTCCTTATATATTTATTATAATGATTTTATAATTAGTTTTGAATTAGGTTTTTTTTTAATGTTCTTAGTATTTGATAATATTCTTTAGAAATTAGAAGACTTTTATTATTTCGAAATTAAAAGACTTAAGAAGCAAACTTTTTTTTTAACTAATTTCCTTTTAAATGAGAAAATGCCTCCTTGAACGCAGTAAGAATTTTGCAACAAAATTTTTTAAAACTAAGTTATTAAAAAGACAGTTTTATTATGTTTTTAAATAGTTCTTCAATATTAAATTTTTTATTTCCTCATTTTCTCAATATTTTTAGTGATCAATAAATTTAAACCAAACCTCTTGTATCTGACTACTTTTTCCCTGTAACCGTTACACATATAATTTTAAGTATTTTTTTACATATACTTCAGGAATTTACATCCTGTTACCTAAAATAAAATCACAAAAAAACCATACCAAATCCTCATAAAATAGACATAAATTCTTTAAGTCATTTCTGATATTGAGTGACTGAGTGCCAAGTGTTAATTATATTACACTTCCTACATATGTATTTACATGTAATTATTTCAAATATTCAAAAGGTACTTAAATATGAATATTTAGCTTTTTTATGTAGATTCGTGGATACATACTTGAATACATAAATGTGTGTGCATACAAATTATACAATCAATTAAATTCTACACTATTAATCTACAATTAAGCACACTTCTGCTGCAATTAGAAGAGTATGTGTGTGTTTGTGCAGTATTTTTTGCGTTTGCAATATCTAACTTTTTTCTATTCGTTTTTTTTTTCGTTGGAAATAGGAAAAACAAATTCCGATTTGTACTCGTTGTTGTACTCACTCGAATATTTTTTACTTCTTTCTGTTTTCTTGGGTGTAGTTTGTTCGACCAATTCATATGATTTTGTCTTTTTTGTTTAGAGCATTTTTTTTGCTCTACTTTAGCCATATTTTGTTATTTAAGTTGTGTGTAAGTTGATTGTTGTTGTTGTTGTTGTTGCAGTTTTATATGATTATTGTTGTAAATCTATCTAAATAGTACAAGTATGAATGAATGAGTGTTGTAGTATGAAATGAATTTACTACTGCTGTTGCTTATGTTGTTGCTGTTGCTGCTATTGGATTTATTGTTAAAAATTAACAAAAAGCCAACAACAACAATTATACTTAAATGCACTACATACGAATATTTTTGTTGCTGCTGTTGTTTCTATATTTTTCGGTTTACTCTAGTTGTTGTTATTGTTGTTGGTCTGTTTGTGTCAGTTCAGTCGAGTTGAGTTGAACTGAGTTCGGTTCGGTTTGATTTCATTTCATTTGATTTGATTTCAGTTGGTTTTTGGTTTTTATTTGTTTTGGGGGTATATATTGGTGTACTTTACCACTTGTCAGCACAGTTCGTTAACAGTCCTAGTCGCGATTCTAGGAGGTTAAGCCCACTGAGCGTGTGTTTAGTTTCATATTACCCTTTTTATAATTTTTACAATTTTTCAACAACTCCTTCAAAGTATTCATTTTCAAAACGCCCTGCTAACAAAAGGATATTTGTATTCGTGTGTGTGTGTGTGTCGGAGCATCTGAGTGCCGTATAAATTGTGATTTTGGTTCATTTAAGAACTTTAAAAAATAAAGTGTGATTTTTTCATCTAGAACTTAATTCTTACAAAGCCAATAGCTAACAAAATGAAACCATTTGTAAGTAATTTGGAAAATGGATATAAAAAAAACAATATTTTAAATAATATTAAGAATAAATAATAAGAACTAAAAAGATTAGTGAAATATCCTTAAAGTGCTACAAAATTTGTAAAGGAAAGAAAAAATTCTTAATGATAAAATTTAAATTCTGAAAAATATTTAAAAGTAAAATTTGAATCTTTTTCGTATTCAATTCTTATACAAAAAAACTAATTTTAATTATTAAAAAGGCATTGGAAGACAAAGAATTCAAAAGGATAAATTTATTGACAAGTTGTGGGATTTACTAGAAGTTCCATTTAGTCACTTAAGCAATACTTTTCTTGTTTAAAGCAAAATCCATTTTAAAATAAGGAACATGTAGGTTATTTTAAAAGTACTTCAGTCTACTTTTTTATAGAAGCAAAATACGAAATTCATTCTACTATTGAGAGGAATAGATTTCTGTGACTTATGATAATACAAATTTTCAAAAACATTGTTCTAAAAATAGAAAAACATTGTTCTAAAAATAGAATAAGAATAAATCAAAAGTATAAAATATCTAATACTAAACAAATAAGTTTTAATAGTTTATTTCATTACATGGAAATAAAAGCATGTTTCTTCCTTGCTAGTATTTTAGATAAATATTTAAAGCCTCGAAATACCTTTCTTCTAAATATATCTCAGTTATTAAACTAAAATTTAACCAACTACTCACAAACGAATTATAAAATTATCAATGGCTTATTGTAGGAATTTTATATGAAAAATTGATGTATAAGCTTGTCATGCTTAAGATCTAATTTGTTAAAGCTAATTTTTACAAACTTTGTTTTGGCTTCTATTTGTTGTCATAACTGCCTTTAACAGCTTATTTTGAACTTAATTTATATATTAAGCCATATTATCTCAGAAAATTCTAACTTTTGTCTTACATTGCAACCACGGGATAGTTTTACCCTAATTAAATAAAAAAATCTTTAATAACCTTTTCAAGTTTCGATTTCAAAAGACTTAAGAAACAAACTTTTTGTATAGAAAACAAAAGACTTAAGAAGAAAACTTTTTTCTTCAAAATTAAAAAAGAATTAAGAAACAAACTTTTTATATCGAAATCAAAAAACTTAAGAAGAAAACTTTTTTCTTCCAAATTAAAAAGACTTAAGAAACAAACATTTTATATCGAAATCCAAAGACTTAAGAAGAAAACTTTTTTACTTCAAAATTAAAAAAATACAAACGTTTCTTTTGCTTTCTAAATTACCATATTCAAGTTTTTCTTAGAAAAAATATAATTTTATACTAAACAATTTTAACACAGAATTTTCCCGAACAAATTTTTTTTTTTAAATTAAAAAAAAAACATTAATATATCTTATCACTTTTTTATTGCATATCGAGAGTCCATATTCAATACCGACTATTAACTAAATATAATATTGTTCAGAAGAGGCAAACAACTGTTTAATATTCAAAATATTTAAATAGAAGTCAATATTTCTTCTATATTATTATATAAGCCAAAGTTTAAAAAAACAGTTTTTCAATAAAAAGTGATTTTGAAGAAATTTGTTCACAGACGGTTTTGAACATTGGCTCTAGATATATATTTTTTTGATATAAAAAAATTTAAACCAACCCCCTGTTTCAAAAACCAAAAATAAAATTATCGCAAACTTTAAAATTCTTCACACAAAACTCCTTTAATAATTTTATAATTCATTTATGAATTTTAAGTCAATTTTTATATATTGGAAAATCTAAAAAGAATTTGCCCATCTTTATATTTTTTGAATTGAATTTTTCTTTATAGAAAATCAGATAAAGTACAAATTGTCCATATTATCAATGATATTTTACCACTTTTCTGACTGCTTCATAATTCCATCATTGCAAACTTTCTGTGATATATCGTCGAAAACTTGGCGATATCGTTGTCAGATGATCTTTTGTTGGCCATTTTTTTTATTAAACGATATCTTGCTAATATCAAAACGAATGCTACCAAAGCTATGTAAAGTACGGCCTATACAGTGGATTCATTACAACCTACCAGACAAGCTCTCAGTTTTGAAAGGGACAATGTGAATGTTTATCGTTAGGGAAAACAATATCTTTTCTATTTTCTAATTTTGACCTATTGTTTTAAATTTTCTGATCTAATCTGGTCAGTTGGTGTGTGTAGTGAGCTTAAATGACGGTTTGACCGGATTCCAAGATTTCATAGTGGATAATTTCCTTCCAATCATACCATACCTGTTTGTTCTCAAATCTTTACCCAAAAACTGCCCTAGTTTAAAGTCTCACATTCAAACACAACCAGAAAAACAAAAGACTTAAGAAACAAACTTGTTGTTGTCAAGGAAAAATAAAAAATTTGGCATTAAATAAAAACAGGAAACCTTAACAATATGTTCTTGTTTTGGATTAGTCAAACAAATGTATATATTTAGATATACAATTTTATTAAATGATTTGCAAAAATTAATATTTTGAAAATCCCTAAGGTATGTTACACAATATTTGCTTAGAAGTCTAAGTTTTCGATCTATATCGAATGCGTTGATTTGGCCCCAAAAGTTTTATTTTTCAATAAATTAAAATTCAGAAAAATTTGAGTTCCTAGTTAATGATCGTTTTTATGGCCCATTAGAATAACTGCCACATTTTCAGTTCAAAATGCCTTATTTCAATACCAAGATTCTCCAATGAATGTGGAATATTATTGCCAAATTGTATTAATCTGGCTCCCTTATTTCATACTCGATATTGTTCTAATAAGAGATATGGTCATTGCTCAATCATCATAAAATCATCATCACAAATTCATTCCTTAGTTGAATTACAATCGAAATGGTTTTAGGTTCTATTGATTCAGAAAAATTTTAAATGCCTTATAAATAAACAACAAGGACTCTTATCTAGTCATATTATCATGGCATAATTTTAAAACAGGGACCAAACCGCCGCATTCTATATATATCGAACTGTTAGATACTTTAGAAAAATTTGTGAAGAATACTTTTAGGATAGTTTAAATAATATAAAACATATACAGGTTCATTACGTTGTAACTTCCCTGCAGTAAATGCCGTCAGAGAAACAATACTGTTTTGCTATTGACAATGTCTCCAGTACTACTTGCCTATTTTGCCCCATCCAATGTTATCTACTATTGACATTTAACATTTAGAGTTCCTACGAAATCTACCAGTAGACATTACCACTATTTACTTAGTATTGAATGGAGACATTGGGATCAAATTGGGGCTTATTGATATACATATATGTTGACACATTCGTTGACAATGTCACCTGGTATATACTAGAATAGTAGTCTCTATATATTCACTATTTCAGTACTGAACTAAAATTGGGGACATTTGAATTGATATTACACAAAGTGTTGACATGGAGACACATGATCCCAGTTTTACTACAGGGTTATTTCTCAAAAGTTCCCTGATAGTAAAAGAATTTAATTTAAACTAAATGTTTTGACAAACAAACGTATAGATTTAGATATTAAACTTTTTGCAAAATTAATTATTTTGAAAATCCCTAAGGTATATTGCTCTAGTTACTACCGCTTTTATCAGTTTTCAGTTCAAAATGTATAAGCTTCCCCTGTAAATTGTCAGCTTGAGGTTCAAGTTATACTTAGAACTAAGAACATGTCTATGAGTGTATGAGTCGAAGAGGTATCTTTATCTTCGACATTTTTGTACTAGATTCAAGAAATTGCGTTGATATTTCCTTTAATCTCATACCAAGCAACGGCTTCGATACTTGCAATAAGGCTGAATATCTAGTTTAATACACTTATATAAAACATTTGAATAAAACTCTTTGTTTACATTTATTACAAGGTAAAACTGTACTCGTATATCTTCTAATATTTAGTTCTTATATAAACTAGATTACAAAAGTATCAAAAATCACAACTTGCCCTTGTATTCCTAAAGCCCAAACAGACAATGATATTTAACCAAATTAAGTTTGTTCTCAAAACTTTACCTAAAAAATGCCCTTGGTTAAAGTCTCACATATCAGACACAAGCAATAAAACAAAAGACTTAAGAAACAAACTTGTTGTTGTCAACGGAAAATCAAAAAATTTGGCATTAAATGAAAACAGGAAACCTTAGAAATTTGAAAACCACCAACAAACAATCACATGAAGCCAACAAAAATTTTAAGTTTAAAGTCTTTCAAATTTAATGTCAGACCTCAAAAATAATGGCGTAATAACAAACAGCATTAACCTACACATATGATATGAAAATTTTGAAAATTTTGAGTTTAAGTAAAACTTGCAACATAATACCTGTAGCCCAAAGCAAAGTGAAGTAATGAAAACCAAAGAAAAAATAATGAAAAATTTTAAATAAATTTTCTGGTACAAATAGAAAAATATATGCAAATATTTGTTAAACGAAAAAAAAGATCGAAAATATTTATTTACATCAAACCAAATTATAGCAATTGTTTAATATCTTTTTTGCAATTCTTTTTCTTCATGTATTTGAAAAATGTATCAATTACTCCATAGACAAGCTTCAATGAATATTTAGCAAAGAATAATTGAAATAGAAGAGCGAAAAAAACGTAATATTGAAAATTCAGTAAAACAAATTGCAAATTTGCTAAATGAAAACCAAAGATTTAAAAATTATTTAAAGCCACCACAATAAAATTTCGTAGATATGTTGCAAATCTCCAATATACGAGTAATAAAGCCAACATTAAATAAAGCAAATGTTAATAATTCAACTCAATTGAATATTTGAAAGATTTTGCAAACGAAATTAAAGCAAAAATGTAACATAAATACGAGTAGTTATATGGGGCAACCAGCAAATCATTGTCTGAACATTTACAGCAAGTGTTAGTTGGTTTTGTTAAAGCATAAATAAGCAACTAAGAGTGGGTTGGTTTGGGGCATGTTGCTATGGTTTTTTATTTTTTTCTTGTTTTGTCTTTTATGCCGGGGTTATAAAATTGTTAGGCATTACGAGAAAACTCTGGGTTATTGGGTTATAAATTAAATAGTACGAGTTTTATGGATAATAATCAGATGTAATAGAAAATAACAAAACCTCTGTGCAACAATTTTAAATTATAGATTTTATGACCATGGGCGGGCGCAAGAGACTTTTTAGTAAAAATGTTTCATTTATTTATAAATTTTTAACAAAAAGTTTCATACAAATTGTTAAAAAAAAAAAAAAATATTTTTTTTTATAAAATCTAACAATTTTTTTGTATTTTTAATGACTTGACAGAATGTTTCATATGGATCAAATATTGACCGATTGCAATAAATTTTTCACATTAATTCATTTTATATTCGCAATATTTCTAATGAATGTTATCAACGTATACTAAAATTTGCGGCTGTATGCAGCCAAAATTTTAATTCCTGAATGTCAGTCCTCGGAAGTTACTAAAAAAATGTTAACTGATTTAGGCCAGTTTCATAAGCAATGTGAACACTACAAAAACTGTGTCATATATTTTCATATTATCATTAAAATTGCGACATACACATTGATTACTTGTCTACTGCTAGTCATACGGATGTACTTCCTTAACTTACATAAATGGCCCATATTACAACATGTTTAGGTAAAAAGTCGAACATATTTTAGAATCCCATGCGCTTCAGTGTGTCAAAAGTTGCGTGCTTTTCCCTTTATATGTGAGCCTTATGTAGCCTACAACAAAATATTATAAAGACGTTAAATCGCAAAATCTATTCTGCCAGTTATTCGGTCCCAATTCGTTGTCCATTGTATCGTATATGTGTGGTATCGTCTTATTGGAACTATACATTAGCCATTGGCCGAATAGCCGCATTTGATATCGACCGAAATGTAAACTACTTCAGAAACATTTTTGTAGCATACTTTTAGTATAGTCTAAATAATATATAACACATAAGGCTTACTACATTGTTACTAATTTGTCAAAAGTTCCCTGATAGTAAAATAATTTTATTTAAACTAAATAAATGTTTTGACAAACAAACGGGAGCGTTTTGATATCAAGTTTTTTAAACTTTTTGAAAAATAAATTATTTTGAAAATCCTTAAGGTCTGCTACACAATATTTGATTGAAAGTCTTAGATTTCGATCGAGATCGAATTCGGCAATTTAGCCCTAGATCTAGTTCTTTCAATTTTGGCTAACAAAAATGTGCATGGAAGAGCTCGCCATTCAATGATACTATGTGTGAATCGTCGGTTTCTTTTAAAATTAGGGGCCAAATCGCCGCATTTGATATCAATCGAAATGTAAGATATTTCAGAAACATTTATGTAGCATACTTTTGGAATAATCTAAATAATATATGACATATAAGGTGCAACTTATATGTCAAAAGCTTCCTAAACAAGCAGATGTGTTTAGATATCACACTTTTTGAACAATATAAAATTTTTTTTTGAAAATCCCTAACATATGTTATACAATATTTGCTTAAAAGTCTAAGTTTCTGATAGACACGAATGCCGCGATTTGGCCCCTGCTCTTTAATATTGGTGAAATGATTACCTACTTAAAAGAAACGATTACTTCAATACTTTACTATGAATGAAAGTTTTCATTACTTTACTTTACTTAATTGTTTTGCAAGATTTAAAAATTGCCTTGCAAAAGTATACATTTTCATAGCGTCCACCCCACGAACATTTTCTATCTACGTCCATGTTATTGCCATTGGATTTTTTAAGTGGAAAACAAAATATATGGAAATAATTAAGAAAATTTCATTTAAACAGGGTAAAGAAAAATAGAAAAATGCATTTTAATTTTTTTTATAATTTTAAATTATAAAATTTTATAATTTAAAATTAAAGACCTTTTTTAATCAATCACATTCAAAATTCTTTTTTCGACAATTTTTTTATGCCTAATGTATAAGTAGGAATATTCATACATTGGCGCCATCTACCGAGTTATTTTTAAAGCATAAACCTGATCTGAACATTTACGAATACAAGCTATAAATCTGGGGCCAATGCGGTGATCGATCGAATTCTTAAATATTTTTAAAACACTTGCATACTTTAAGGATAATCAAAATTATTTTAAAGATACACAGTTTACTATATTTTATAGTTGTTTGTCAAAAGACGTTCAATGACCAATTTTAAAAATGAGGGGGTCATATTTTGTTTTCAAGTTTCAATAAATTTTTTGCAATCAAAGTAATTTTGAACATCCCCAAAGTATGCTACAAAATGTTTATATAGGGGTAAGAGTTATCTCCCTCTAAAGCCTTTTATTTTTGTCTAAAGCACGATCATTAATAAAATATTTACATGTTTTCGAGCTTAAAAAATATAATTAGATAAATATAAGCTTATACCATATAATCATTTTACGAAAAAATTGAACATATTCGAATCATTTATGACTAATCTGCACAATCAAAATAGGCATATATGAGCTCATTTTCTGATCATAAATGATTTTTTTTTTCGGGAATAGATGGTACCCTACCCGGGACTCTTCTTGAAGAGTCTTTTATTACCCGATTTTTGATCAGTTTCGAATTATTAATGACCCATATTTTAAATAATTTTCGTATCATTCATTAGTCTTATTTCCATATGACATATCTTTGCCCCTATTGGATTTGATTTTGAAATAAAGTATAACTAGTACTTGGGACACCCTGTAAACCAGCGTATTTTTAATAGATTATAAATCTGTAGTTATTATATTCATTCATTTGCTCATTCATTCATTGATATGCAAACTGCACAGTGGCTCCAAAAATACATTACATTACTTTTAAGCAAAATAGTTTTTATACACCAAATATTTCAAGTAATAGAGACATGAGGCCCTATGCTCCACTGGATGTCAAGGATAGCAGAAGAAGATGAAATAAACATAATTTTATAATATTTGTAAAATTCTAGGTCTGACCACTTTAACAAAGTTTAAATTTCTGATATCTGAGATTATATACTAAAATATGTTCGAGGATGTTTTAGATACACAGAATCTCGTGCAAACTTCTAAAAAATTTGATATTGAATTTACAACTCATGTTCGTTCAATGGTAAACTCAATAGATGGCGTTGTTTGTATTTAATACATAAAACTGATCACAAAAAGCTTTTAAAAATATTTTAATTTTAGGAATAGAAAATATATAAGTTTAACACAAATCATGAGGAGATAAAAAAATGTTAAAATGTTAATGTTATTCAAAACCACTGTGCCAAATTATTCAAAGAGGAAAAAAATCATATGCACAAATGCAAATTATAAATTACTCCAGTTTTTTAAGAGTTAAAGTCTGACATGTTGCTTTAGTCGTTGCATGCAGGAAAATTGTTGAAATAAATCTTATGTAAATGAGTTGTAGTCAAAAACTGCAAAAGAGTTTAGCTTGTGCCTCAAGTCTTTGTGAAAAAAAAAACGTTTCACAATGAAAAGGCGTTTTATTAAATGACACATACAACATTTTGTAAACGATATGAAGTAATTAAAATAAATTTAAGCAATTAGTTCGAAATTTAACTATTTGATTATTTTACTTATATGAAATATCTTTTCTCATATCTTTTCAGTTAATTGCCTGTTTTTTGTTGGCAGCCTCGTGCTCGGCTTCTTTGCATGGCGCCGTCTCAACACAATATGCCCATATAGATCCTCATAGCCATAGCTATTCCTATGGTTATGCCGATCCCAATTCACAAAAAGATGAGACCCGTTCGCATGATGGCGTAACACATGGCAGCTATTCGTATATTGATGGTTATGGCCATAAACAAACTGTTTCGTATACCGCCGATCCTCATCACGGTTTCCATGCTGTTGGCACCAATTTGCCCAAGGCTCCTGCGCCTTTGCATGGTCTGGGACATGCTGTAGCCGCCTATGATCATGGTGGTCATGGTGGTTATGCTGCTGGTCATGCCTATCACGGTCCCTTGGCTCACATCACTTTGACTCATGAAGGTGTGCCTCATGATACCCCCGAAGTTGCCCATGCTAAGGCTGCCCATGCTGCTGCTCATGCTGCCGCCTCTGCTGCTGCCTATGGTCATGGCGGTCATGGTCATCATTTATACAAACGTTCTTTGTGGGCTCATGGTGGTTATGCTCATCAAGCTGTTGCTCCCATTGTCTTGACTCATGGTGGTGTGCCCGTAGATACTCCCGAAGTGCAACATGCCAAGGCTGAACATTATGCTGCCCATTCCAAGGCTTTGGCTGCTGCTGGTCATGGTCATGGAGCTCCCTTGGATACACCCGAAGTTGCTCATGCTAAGGCTGCCCACTTTGCCGCCCATGCTGCTGCCAGTCATGGTGCTCCCTCTCATGGTCTTGCCGCCCATCATGGTCCCATTCATATTCCCATCATTCATAATGGTGTGCCCGTAGAAACTCCCGAAGTTCAACATGCCAAGGCTGCTCATTATGCTGCTCTTGCCAAGGCCTCAGCCTCTGCTGGCCATCATGGTGGTCTAGATGATGGCAGCTGGGATGGCGATCATGGCAGCCTTGGCGGTCATGGTGGTCCCCCCACCCATTATGCCACCGCTTCTCACCATGGTCACAGTGGTCCCTATCACGGTCCTCTCCATATTCCAGTCATTCACAATGGTGTGCCCGTAGAACCCGCCGAAGTGCAACATGCTCGTGCTGCCCATTTATCTGCCTTGGCTTCGGAAAGCCATGGTCATGGTGGTAAATGGTGGTAATTTGTTAATTTGCTCTTACTCTACATTCAAAGCAAACGGAACTGATTTAACAACATGAAGTTATAACGAAAATGGATAATTGTTAATGTTTTACAAAAAAAAAAGGAAAAAAAAATTAGTTGTTTAAGTTGAAAAAAACGAATATTGAAGAGTAATCTCTAGATTTTTCTAATCTTTACTTTCTTTTCCAATCCCAAACATCTTTTCAAATGTCCCAACTAATACTACCGAAACTTTACACGCGCCCTTTTCAATTTCCCGCTATTCTCAGGAGATTATTTTCCAAAAATATTGCCTTGAATAGTATTTTCTCTTACTTGCCTTTTACTGAACTATTTTATTAAATTTTCTCTGTGTTCTTTAAAAAATCTCACTTTCTTAGTCTTTTAAATTTCTCTAACTGTAATGAAACTTATCACTGCCTTTAAACTTATAATGATAATATAACTATAATTCTTTTTTAACTACATACTTTCTCTTTCATAACTAAATCTAATCTTTTTTCCCTCTAATATATTTCCCCTATCATTTTCATAATTTCTTCTGAAATCTTAATTTTTTCTTAGTATTTCCTACTATATTTCACTATTTCTTCAACTTTTTTATTAACTCAAGGATCCCCCATATTTTACGGACCACTCTCCCATAACTTGTAGTACTATACACTCTCCCTCTTTTTCCCCTTTTCTCTTATTTTACCACCCAACTCAACTTAACTAACACGATTTACTATATAGCCAACAACAACAACAACGATTTTGCCAATGCCCTGAATTTGATTTAATCTCTTTAACTACCCCCTCATTTTATTACTATTACACTAAATATAACCTTAGCGTCATTGGTTGGGTAAGCACCCCTACTTACCTTTCCGATGACACATCAATTGTTTAAGTAGATATAAAATAATTATCTTGTTATTTCTACTTTAACATATTTTTTCTCTCTGTGAATAATTTTAAAGCATATTAATTATTTAAAATAGCTGTTGTAAATACTATTGTAAAAAAATATATAAGAAAATGTTAAAAAAAAATTAAAAAAAAACGAATTATAATTATGAATATTGTTATCGTAATTGAAACATATTGAAAACTGCATGCAAAGACGAATAAACTGATACAAAATGTATTTAAAAAAATTTAATTGATATCGAGTTTTTTCTTAAAGGAATAAGGGAAGTAATGAAATAATAGAAGAGTACAGCAAAACATTAGTAATGGGATAACTTTGGAGTTATATTAATGTAATGGCTACAACTTACAGTCCGAATAAGTCAAAAGTTATTTAAGTACTAAGGTACTTATTTGTAATTCTTTAAAGTTTAAGTTCTACAAAGTTGATGATAGGAAGACTTTTCTAAAGAAAAGTTGACGATAGGAAGACTTTTCTAAAGAAAGGTTGACGATAGGAAGACTTGTCCTAAGAAAAGTTGACGATAGGAAGACTTTTCTAAAGAAAATTTGACGATAGGAAGACTTTTGTAAAGAAAAGTTGACTATAGTCGACTTTTCTTAAGAAAAGTTGACAATAGTAATGCTTTTCTTAAGAAAAGTTCACGATAGGAAGACTCTTCTCAAGAAAAGTTGGCGATAGGAAGACGTTTCTTAAGAAAAGTTGAAGATCGAAAGACTTTCCTAAAGAAAAGTTGAAAATAGGAAAACTTTTCTTAAGAAAAGTTTACGATAGGAAGACTTTTCTAAAGAAAATTTGAAGATCGGAAGACTTTTCTTAAGAAAAGTTGACGATAGGAAGACTTTTCTAAAGAAAACTTGATGATAGGAAGACTTTTTTAAAGAAAAGTTGACGATATTAAGACTTTTCTAAAGAAAAGTTGACGACAGGAAGACTTTTCTAAAGAAAAGTTGACAATAGGAAGACTCTTCTAAAGAAAGGTTGACGATAAAAAGACTTTTCTAAAGAAAAGTTGACGATAGGAAGACTTTTCTAAAGAAAAGTTGACGATAGGAAGACCTTTTTTGAGAAAAGTTAACGATAGGAAGACTTTTCTATAGAAAAGTTGGCGATAGGAAGACTTTTCTTAAGAAAAGTTGGCAATAGGAAGACTTTTCTTAAGAAAAGTTGGCAATAGGAAGACTTTTCTTAAGAATAGTTGACGATAGGAAGACTTTTCTTAAGAAAAATTGACGATAGGAAGACTTTTCTAAAGAAATGTTGACGAAAGGAAAACTTTTCTAAAGAAAAGTTAACGATAGGAAAACTTTTCTAAAGAAAAGTTAACGATAGGAAAACTTTTCCAAAGAAAAGTTAACGATAGGAAAACTTTTTTAAAGAAGAGCTGGCGATAGGAAAACTTTTCTATAGAAAAGTTGACGATAGGAAGACTTTTCTATAGAAAAGTTGGCGATAGGAAGACCTTTCTTAAGAAAAGTTGACGATAGGAAGACTTTTCTAAAAAAAAGTTGAAGATAGGATGACTTTACTTAAGAAAAGTTGACGATAGGAAGACTTTTCTATTGAAAAGTTGACGATAGGAAAACTTTTCAATAGAAAAGTTGACGATAGGAAGACTTTTCTATAGAAAGGTTGGCGATAGGAAGACCTTTCTTAAGAAAAGTTGACGATAGGAAGACTTTTCTTAAAAAAAGTTGAAGATAGGAAGACTCTACTTAAGAAAAGTTGACGATAGGAAGACTTTTCTATAGAAAAGTTGACGATAGGAAGTCTTTTCTAAAGAAAAGTTGACGATAGGAAGGCTTTTCTATAGAAAAGTTGACGATAGGAAGGCTTTTCTATTGAAAAGTTGACGATAGGAAGACTTTTCTATAGAAAAGTTGACGATAGGAAGACTTTTCTATAGAAAAGTTGACGATAGGAAGACTTTTCTATAGAAAAGTTGACGATAGGAAGACTTTTCTATAGAAAAGTTGACGATAGGAAGACTTTTCAATAGAAAAGTTGACGATAGGAAGACTTTTCTATAGAAAAGTTGACGATAGGAAGACTTTTCTATAGAAAAATTGACGATAGGAAGACTTTTCTATAGAAAAGTTGACGATAGGAAGACTGTTCTATAGAAAAGTTGACGATAGGAAGACCTTTCTATAGAAAAGTTGACGATAGGAAGACTTTTCTATAGAAACGTTGACGATAGGAAGACTTTTCTATAGAAAAGTTGACGATAGGAAGACTTTTCTGTAGAAAAGTTGACGATAGGAAGACTTTTCTATAGAAAAGTTGACGATAGGAAGACTTTTCTATAGAAAAGTTGACGATAGGAAGACTTTTCTATAGAAAAGTTGACGATAGGAAGACTTTTCTATAGAAAAGTTGACGATAGGAAGACTTTTCTATAGAAAAGTTGACGATAGGAAGACTTTTCTATAGAAAAGTTGACGATAGGAAGACTTTTCTATAGAAAAGTTGACGATAGGAAGACTTTTCTATAGAAAAGTTGACGATATGAAGACTTTTCTATAGAAAAGTTGACGATAGGAAGACTTTTCTATAGAAAAGTTGACGATAGGAAGACTTTTCTATAGAAAAGTTGACGATAGGAAGACTTTTCTATAGAAAAGTTGACGATAGGAAGACTTTTCTATAGAAAAGTTGACGATAGGAAGACTTTTCTATAGAAAAGTTGACGATAGGAAGACTTTTCTATAGAAAAGTTGACGATAGGAAGACTTTTCTATAGAAAAGTTGACGATAGGAAGACTTTTCTATAGAAAAGTTGACGATAGGAAGACTTTTCTATAGAAAATTTGACGATAGGAAGACTTTTATTACAAAAAGTTGACGATAGGAAGGCTTTTCTAAAAAAAAGTTGAAGATAGGAGACTTTACTTAAGAAAAGTTGACGATAGGAAGGCTTTTCTATAGAAAAGTTGACGATAGGAAGACTTTTCTATAGAAAAGTTGACGATAGGAAGACTTTTCTATAGAAAAGTTGACGATAGGAAGACTTTTCTATAGAAAAGTTGACGATAGGAAGACTTTTCTATAGAAAAGTTGACGATAGGAAGACTTTTTTATAGAAAAGTTGACGATAGGAAGACTTTTCTATAGAAAAGTTGACGATAGGAAGGCTTTTCTATTGAAAAGTTGACGATAGGAAGACTTTTCTATAGAAAAGTTGACGATAGAAAGAAAGTAGAATCTTTAAAGTCTTCTATAGAAAATGTACTTACTTAGTTCCAGATTGATGTAATTCAAATAGTGAAAGCAAAGACAATAACAGAATTTACGAAATTTGATTGCTTATTTTTTTTAAAGTAAATATTTTATCAATAAAAATTTAAATAGCCACAATGTCTGAACTACAAATAATTCAATGTTTAATGTATCTTTTAATTGTTTGCCTTTGTTCATTTGTGAAAGCAAAAGGTCAAAGGGTTTATTGTAATGCATGGCCACAAATTTGGTGACAGTATTCTTTGTGCCCCGACAATAATCGATCAGTTCATCGGCCACATAGGTTCGATGCGTCAAGCAATATAAGTGAGCACTTTCGAGTTTGATCGAATCTTCATTGCATTCTAGAATTTCAGGTTCTAGTATTTTTAAATTTTCCGAACAATTGAAGATACTGCTATAGCCGTGCGTTATAAAATATTCATCTCGATGATCGTCGATCTTGAAGATGGCGTAGTTTAGATTGGGACTTGCGTAGGCATCCAAATATCTTAATATAATTTCTAAGGGGTATTTTGCAGTGCCGACACGAGTTAAAACTTTATTGTTTAAGTGGGAGCAACGTCCATAAAAAATAGATCTTGAGAATTTAACTTGATTTACGAGTATTAAATTTAATATAATGAAAATTTTGAAATAAATTTGTATTTGTAAATTCATTTTTACAGTTTTTGAAATGATATCCACATTTGACAATCGGTTTTAAGTCAGGGTGTAAAAACTTATAATTTTTATGTATATTCTCAATTTTTTATAGTTCAGGTGTTGTAATACATACGTTTTAGAATTTTATAACTTTGAGATATGTTTTCTGAATAGCAATTAATCGATATTTTTATTGCCAGCCACTTGTGTTTCGAAATTGCTCGAATTAAGTTTTATATCTCTTGAATAAAAATAGCCATGAAATTAGACAGACTTAATCCTTGTTTTATCGTTTATTAAGAATTAAATATTTTTTAGTACAATTTCTTTCTAACAATCTTGAATAAATAAGTAAAATAGCAAAATAAATAAATATTATAATTATTCTAATTATTTTGTATTAATTTGCAATTAAAATTCATAATTTATAACTATTTTGCGGTTTAAATTGTTTATAAAAAACAAAACCCACAACATAAAGAAATAATGGATTTAAATAAATTTATTCAAATTATTAATGGTATGATACTGAAAAAGCTGGGAGTTTCCCATATTAAAAACTTAGCAAATTGACTAGTTATAAAATTTATTTTAAATTTACTATTTTAAGGAATTCTTTCAAAAAATTTCTATTTGTACGAAGTTTTCCAAAAATATGTATTCCATTTTTAAGAAATTTTGAAAAAATAAAGCATTTAAAGGAAATTTTTCAAAAATTTACTATTTATAGGAAATTTTTAAAAAATTTACTATTTATAGAAAATTTTTCAAAAATTTACTATTTATAGGAAATTTTTAAAAATTTATTATTTATAGAAAATTTTTCAAAAATTTACTATTTCTTAAGGAAATTTTTCAAGAATGTCCTATTTTTATAGGAAATTTTTCAAAAATTTAATATTTATAAGAAATTTTTCAAAAATCTGCTATTTATAGGAAATTTTTCAAAAATCTACTATTTATAGAAAATGTTTCAATAGTCTACTATTTTTGAAGGAAATTTTTCAAGAATGTCTAATTTTTATAGGAAATATTTCAAAAATTTACTATTTATAGGAAATTTTTCAAAAATCTGCTATTTATAGAAAATTTTTCAAAAATTTATTATTTATAGGAAATTTTTCAAAAATTTATTATTTATAGGAAATTCTTCAAAAATTCACTATTTATAGGAAATTTTTCGAAAATTTACTATTTTTAAAAGAAATTTTTCAAGAATGTCCTATTTTTATAGGAAATTTTTCAAAAATTCACTATTTATAGGAAATTTTTCAAAAATTTACTATTTATAGGAAATTTTTCAAAAATTTACTATTTATAGGAAATTTTTCAAAAATTTACTATTTATAGGAAATTTTTCAAAAATTTACTATTTTTAAAGGAAATTTTTCAAAAATTTACTATTTTTAAAAGAAATTTTTCAAGAATGTCCTATTTTTATAGGAAATTTTTCAAAAATTTACTATTTATAGGAAATTTTTCAAAAATTTACTATTTATAGTAAATTTTTCAAAAATTTACTATTTATAGGAAAATTTTCAAAAATTTACTATTCATAGGACATTTTTCAAAAATCTACTATTTTTGAAGGAAATTTTTCAAGAATGTCCTATTTTTATAGGAAATTTTTCAAATGTTTACTATTTTTATAGGAAATTTTTCAAAAATTTACTATTTATTGGAAATTTTTTAAAATTTTGCTACTTATAGGAAATTTGTCAAAAATTTTTTTATTATAGGAAACTTTTTAAAAATTTACTATTTATAGGAAAGTTTTCAAAAATTTACTATTTTCAGGAAATTTTTCGAAAATTTACTATTTATAGGAAATTTTTCGATAATTTACTATTTATTGGAAATTTTTCGAAAATTTACTATTTATAGGAAATTTTTCAAAAATTTACTTTTTATAGGAAGTTTCTAAAAAATTTACTGTCTATAGCAAATTTTTCAAAAATTTACTATTCATAGGAAATTTTTCAAAAATTCACTTTTTATAGGAAATTTTTAAAAAATTTACTATTTGTAGGAAATTTTTCAAAAATTTACTATTTATAGGAAATTTTTCAGAAATTTACATTTTATAGGAAATTTTTCAAAAATTTAATATTTGTAGGAAATTTTTCAAAAATTTACTATTTATAGGAAATTTTTCAAAAATTTACTTTTTGTAGGAAATTTTTCCAAAAGTCACATTTTATAAGAAATTTTTCAAATATTTACTATTTGTAGGAAATTTTTCAAAAATTTACTTTTTATAGGAAATTTTTCATAAAATTACTATTTGTAGGAAATTGTTAAAAAATTTACTTTTTATAGAAAATTTTTCAAAAATTTATTATTTGTAGGAAATTTTTCAAAAATATACTTTTTATAGGAAATTTTTCAAAAATTTACTTTTTATAGGAAATTTTTCAAAAATTTACTTTTTGTAGGAATTTTTTGAAAAATTGCTATTTAAAGGAAATTTTTAAAAATTTACTATTTGTATAAAAACATTTTCAAAAATTTCGTATTTTTATAGGAAATTTTTCAAAAATTTTAAATTTTTATAGAAAGTTTTGCGAAGATTTATTATTTTTATAGGAAATTTTTAAAAAATGTATTATTTTTACATAAAATTTTTTATAAATTTATTATTTTTATATGAAATTTTTCAAAAATTTAATATTTTTTAGGAAATTTTTTAAAAATTTGCTATTTTTTTAAGAAAATTTTTCAAAAAATTACAATTTTTTTTTGGAAAATTTTCAAAAATTTACTATTTTTATAGGAAATTTTTTAAAAATTTCCTATTATTATTTTTTCCTTTTTTTGTAGGAAACTTTTCAAAAATTTATAGAAAATTTTTCAAAAATTTATAGGAAAATTTTCCAAAATTTACTATTTATAGGAAATTTGATGTTCGCTTTTGATTTTAGATAAAATTTTCATACAATTTTTTATAAATTTATTATTTTTTTATGAAATTTTTCAAAAATTTCATATTTTTTTTAGGAAATTTTTCAAAACTTTCCTTTTTTTATAGGAAATTCTTCAAAAATTTCCTATTTTTATAGGAAATTTTTCAAAACTTTCCTTTTTTTATGGGAAACTTTTCAAAAATTTATAAGAAAATTTTCAAAAAATAGGAAATTTGATGTTCGCTTTTGATTTTAGAAACATGGTTTCTTAGGTTAACCTTCTAGTCAAGAAAAAAGTCTTTCCACTCTATTTTACACACAATAAAATTTATTTTTATTTAATTACATAATTGCATGTTTATTTTTTTAGCTAGTAATTAACGTTTAGCACTTTAGTTAATTGTTATGCAAATTTCGTTTTCCATTAGATTTTTAGTATTTTATTTTTTTCTTGTGAACTTTAATGCAACTGTTGTTTGGCTATTAGTTAATTATTTGTATGGATTTTGTTATTTAAAAATAATCTAAACTAAATACTATTAACTATTGTTTTCAATTAGTTAAGCTAAAGCTGTTATTATGTATTTAATTCTTTTATGAATTTGTAATTAATTTTAAACGAGTGTCATTTTTTTAAATATTAACCCTAAAACGGTATTAGAAATAATATTTGATAGTTTGTGTAAGTTTCGAAATCAGACGAAAAGTCATTCATGCCAAGAGATGATATTGATATTCTGTAAGAAATGAAATTGCAAGCTATAGAAAGCTTATAGTATCTTTGATATTTTATGGTGCTAAATCAAAAAATCGAAAAAATTAATGGACTAACCTGCTTCAACAATGAATAACGACATCGAATGAACTGTGAGATGTATGAGTTATTCACTAACATCGATATAGTAAAATACATTAAGCAACAGCGGCCTCGTTGGCAATCTCTTGGGCAAAAAAGTTTTCGAATATAACTCGAGGAAACGCATAGAAGAGAACGACGACCAAAACTTCGATATAAAGACCTAGTAAAAGAAAATCTTTCAAAACTTGGCCTAGGAAATTGGGGAATTTGCTTATAAGATCAAAGCACATAGAATTTAAAAATGTGCTCGACCTTTGACCTTCGGATGTTGTAAATATAAAACATTTCATTAAGGAAGTTTTTGTTAAAGTTGATACCATTTTGCGTCCATTTGTTTGAATTTAATTAACATTTAAAATGCATAAAAATATTCATCATAAAAAGGTCTAAAGCTCTTTGTGTGTTCTATTAAATTCTATTGATAGCTTAAACAATAGCAATAAAACAAATTTTGTATTCATAACTTTTTTGTTAAATTAATCTGTATTTGCTATTAAAAAATCCAACAATAATAAACAACATTATTTTTTTATTCACTTGATTAATTGAAAAATTATATGATACTCTCCTGGGCCAAACAACATTTATCTGCCTTTTGTTGAATAAAATACCCGTAATTTTAATTCAATTTCCATTTTTTTAGTTTAGTTTTTTTTTATTATTTCCATTTGTAAATATTATTTATGTAGACACATAAAAAAATAAATATAATTAATATTTTAATTGTTAAAATAAATTTTTGTACTCAAGTTACACACCTGTAAAAATGTTCTCATTGAAATTGAGATGTAAATTAAATGGTTCTATTATTTTTGAGATCTTAATTATATGATTTCAAATGGGATTCAATTTCCATTTAATGTTAGTGTGACATGCAAATTTATGGATTAAGCTTATTTTGTTATATATAAAGTTATTAAGAATGATTTTGCTAAATATTTAATCTTAACAAAAAAATTCTTAAAATATTCAAATGTTTAAATATAAAAAAAAATAATAATTTTTACACCAACACCACCATAAAATTTCCTATAAATAGTTAACTTTAAAAAAATTTTATTTTAAAAGAAAATTTTTTACAAATTTATATAGTCAATTTTCAAAAATTTCCTAAAAAACTAAATTTTTAGAAATTTACAAATATAGAAAATTTTTTAAAAAATTTCATATAAAAAAAAATTTCCTCTAAATGTAAGTTTTCGAAGAATGTCCTTGGAAAATTTCCTATAAAATAGAAATTGAAAAATTTCCTATAAATAGAGGAAATTTTTGAAAAATATCCTATAAAAAGAGGAAATTTTTGAAAAATTTCCTATAAAAAGAGGAAATTTTTGAAAAATTTCCTATAAAAAGAGGAAATTTTTGAAAAATTTCCTATAAAAAGAGGAAATTTTTGAAAAATTTCCTATAAAAAGAGGAAATTTTTGAAAAATTTCCTATAAAAAGAGGAAATTTTTGAAAAATTTCCTATAAAAAGAGGAAATTTTTGAAAAATTTCCTATAAAAAGAGGAAATTTTTGAAAAATTTCCTATAAAAAGAGGAAATTTTTGAAAAAATTCCTATAAAAACAGGAAATTTTTGAAAAATTTCCTATAAAAATAGGAAATTTTTGAAAAATTTCCTATAAAAATAGGAAATTTTTGAAAAATTTCATATAAAAATAGGAAATTTTTGAAAAATTTCCTATAAAAATAGGAAATTTTTGAAAAATTTCCTATAAAAATAGGAAATTTTTGAAAAATTTCCTATAAAAATAGGAAATTTTTGAAAAATTTCCTATAAAAATAGGAAATTTTTGAAAAATTTCCTATAAAAATAGGAAATTTTTGAAAAATTTCCTATAAAAATAGGAAATTTTTGAAAAATTTCCTATAAAAATAGGAAATTTTTGAAAAATTTCCTATAAAAATAGGAAATTTTTGAAAAATTTCCTATAAAAATAGGAAATTTTTGAAAAATTTCCTATAAAAATAGGAAATTTTTGAAAAATTTCCTATAAAAATAGGAAATTTTTGAAAAATTTCCTATAAAAATAGGAAATTTTTGAAAAATTTCCTATAAAAATAGGAAATTTTTGAAAAATTTCCTATAAAAATAGGAAATTTTTGAAAAATTTCCTATAAAAATAGGAAATTTTTGAAAAATTTCCTATAAAAATAGGAAATTTTTGAAAAATTTCCTATAAAAATAGGAAATTTTTGAAAAATTTCCTATAAAAATAGGAAATTTTTGAAAAATTTCCTATAAAAATAGGAAATTTTTGAAAAATTTCCTATAAAAATAGGAAATTTTTGAAAAATTTCCTATAAAAATAGGAAATTTTTGAAAAATTTCCTATAAAAATAGGAAATTTTTGAAAAATTTCCTATAAAAATAGGAAATTTTTGAAAAATTTCCTATAAAAATAGGAAATTTTTGAAAAATTTCCTATAAAAATAGGAAATTTTTGAAAAATTTCCTATAAAAATAGGAAATTTTTGAAAAATTTCCTATAAAAATAGGAAATTTTTGAAAAATTTCCTATAAAAATAGGAAATTTTTGAAAAATTTCCTATAAAAATAGGAAATTTTTGAAAAATTTCCTATAAAAGTAAGAAATTTTTGAAAAATTTCCTATAAAAATAAGAAATTTTTGAAAAATTTCCTATAAAAATAAGAAATTTTTGAAAAATTTCCTATAAAAATAGAAAATTTTTGAAAAATTTCCTATAAAAATAGGAAATTTTTGAAAAATTTCCTATAAAAATAGAAAATTTTTGAAAAATTTCCTATAAAAATAAGAAATTTTTGAAAAATTTCCTATAAAAATAGAAAATTTTTGAAAAATTTCCTATAAAAATAGGAAATTTTTGAAAAATTTCCTATAAAAATAGGAAATTTTTGAAAAATTTCCTATAAAAATAGGAAATTTTTGAAAAATTTCCTATAAAAATAGAACATTTTTGAAAAATTTCCTATAAAAATAGAACATTTTTGAAAAATTTCCTATAAAAAGAGGAAATTTTTGAAAAAATTCCTATAAAAATAGGAAATTTTTGAAAAATTTCCTATAAAAATAGTAAATTTTTGAAAAATTTCCTATAAAAATAGTAAATTTTTGAAAAATTTTCTATAAAAATAGTAAATTTTTGAAAAATTTCTTACAAAAATAGTAAATTTTTGAAAAATTTTCTTTAAGTTGTACATTTTTGTAAACTTTCTTTTAAAAATAATAAGTTTTTGAAGAATTTCCTTTAAATTGTAAATATTGGAAAAATTTTGCTGTGAAGAGTAAATTTTTGAAAAATTTCCTATAAAAAAGTAAAATTTCCTATAAATTTTTAAAAAATTTCTTTTGAATAGTAAATTTTTGAAAAAATTCCTATAAATAGTAAACTTTTGAAAAATTTCCTATAAATAATACATTTTTGAAAAATTTCCTATAAAAAAGTAAAATTTCCTATAAATTTTTAAAAAAATTTCTTTTGAATAGTAAATTTTTGAAAAATTTCCTATAAATAGTAAACTTTGGAAAAATTTCCTATAAATAGTAAATTTTTAAAAAATTTCCCAAAAATACAACATTTTTTAATAACTTCCTAGAAATATTAAATTTTTTAAAAATTTCCTGAAAATAGTTTTCTTTTTGAAAAATTTCCTAAAAATAGAAAATTTTTAAAAAGATTCCTTTAAATTGTAAATTTTTAAAAAAATTCCTACATTTTTTTTTGCAAAATTTCCTTAAAATGTAAATTTTTTAAAAATTTCCTTTAAATAGTAAATTTTTATAAAATTTCCTATAAGTATTGAATTTTCGAAAAAATTTTATATAAATTGCAATTTAAGTGACAATTTCCAATATTAAGCTTAAAAATTTGTTACAAAATACCTGAATATTTTCTGTAACAAATTTTGTAATTTTCCTGATTTAACAAAAACGAAAAATCAACACCGATTTAATTTGGCGCCTTTAAAGACAACAGACAGACGTTCGTTCGTTCACTTAAATACCTGATCATTTTAAAATTAGACTCGCGTTTAAACATGATCATTTACTTGATTTGAATTTAAAATAACAAAATATTTAAATTTTGCTGCTACTTACCTACAAAAACATTAAAACTATTCTATGCACTATTAACTATTAAGAATTTCTTAATTATGCTCTAGACTAAAAAATTTAAAACTACACAAAAAAATTATTGGACAAAGTTTTTAAGAAACTAACAAAAAAATCGATATACAAATCACTTAACATTTGATATTGTTCATGGCAGACAAAAGCAAAATCTATAAATTTAACAAGTGTTTTCAAATTTTTTTATTCGTTTCTTAATAAATTATTATTCTTGTTATAGATATCTAAATATTTTCAATACTTTTTTGCTGCTGCTGTTACAATAATGGTGTGGCACATTACATTTTGTGCAACTGATAGCAGTTTTTTCTAATACCAAAAAATATCTCAACTTTAATTTCAACTATTCTCAACTTATGTAGCCAATTGATAGAGAAA
Organism: Stomorhina lunata; assembly: GCA_933228675.1. NCBI lineage: Eukaryota > Metazoa > Arthropoda > Insecta > Diptera > Rhiniidae > Stomorhina > Stomorhina lunata. The sequence goes on along the minus strand of OW121740.1, from coordinate 142,348,492 downwards.
CGACTAAATGTGAAAATATTCAGTTGGCAAAATAAATAAATTTGACTTGCCACTATAGGAGACGGACAGACAGACAGACATTCAAAAACGATTAAAATAATTTTTAAAGTTAATACTACCCTCAAAATCTGTTTCAGTTTTAAGTTTTATTATCTGCATACGATCGCGTGTCGCAGTTTGTTGAAATTGTTTAAGTAAAAAAAAATATTGCAAAAAAAAAAGCTCAACAAACTTTAATTTTTAAATATTTTTCTGGTATTTCCTTTAATAACAAAAAAATGTTATCAGTTAAGAATTGACAGGCAGGAAAAAATAATGCAGGATAAGTTTGACTTTTTGATAACCTAAGTCTTACTTTGATCTGATTAACTATTTATAGTATATTTTTTGAAAATTTTCTATTTATAGAATATTTTTCGAAAATTTACTATTAAGAGGAAATTTTTCGAAAATTTATTATTAACAGGAAATTTTTCAAAAATTTACTATTTATGGAAAATTTTTCAAAAATTGACTATTTATAGGAAATTTTTCGAAAATTGACTATTTAAAGGAATTTTATAGAAAATTTACTATTTATAGGAAATTTTTCAACAATTTTCCATTTATAGGAAATTTTTCAAAAATTTTCCATTTATTGAAAATTTTCCAAAAATTTACTATTTAAATGATTTATTTCGAAAATTGATTATTTATAAAAAAATTTTCGAAAATTGGCTATTTATAGAAAATTTTTCGAAAATTTACTATTTATGAGAAATTTTTCAAAAATTTACTATTTATATGAAATTTTTCAAAAATTGACTATTTATAGAAAATTTTTCGAAAATTGACTATTTATAGGAAAATTTTCGAAAATTGACTATTTATAGAAAATTTTCCGAAAATTGACTATTTATAGGAAATTTTTCGAAAATTGACTATTTATAGGAAATTTTTCAAAAATTGACTATTTATAGGAAATTTTTCGAAAATTGACTATTTATAGGAAATTTTTCGAAAATTTACTATTTATAGCAAATTTTTCGAAAATTGACTATTTATATGAAATTTTTCGAAAATGGACTATTTATAGGAAGTTTTTCAAAAATTGACTATTTATAGGAAATTTTTCGAAAATTGACTATTTTTAGGAAATTTTTCGAAAATTGACTACTTATGGGAAATTTTTCGACATATGACTATTTATATGAAATTTTTCGAAAATTGACTATTTATAGGAAATTTTTCAAAAATTGACTATTTATATTAAATTTTTCGAAAATTGAATATTTGTAGGAAATTTTTCGAAAATTGAATATTTATAGGAAATTTTTCGAAAATTGAATATTTATAGGAAATTTTTCGACAATTTACTATTTTTATGAAATTTTTCGAAAATTTAATTTCGAAAATTGACTATTTATAAGAAATTTTTTGAAAATTGACTATTCATAGGAAATTTTTCAAAAATTTACTATTTAAAGGAAATTTTTCAAAAATTTTCTATTTATAGGAAATTTTTCAAAAATTTACTATTTATAGGAAATTTTTCAAAAATTGACTATTTATAGGAAATTTTTCGAAAATTGGCTAGTTATAGGAAATTTTTCGAAAATTTACTACTTATGGAAAGTTTTTCTAAAATTTTCTATTTATAGGAAATTTTTCGAAAATTTACTATTTATATTAATTTTTTTCAAAAATTTACTATTTATAGGAAATTTTTCAAAAATTTACTATTTATAGAAAATTTTTCAAAAATTTACGATTTATAGGAAATTTTTCGAAAATTTACTATTTATAGGAATTTTTTTCAAAAATTTAATATTTATAGGAAATTTTTCAAAAATTTACGATTTATAGGAAATTGTTCAAAATTTACTATTTATAGGAAATTTTTCAAAAATTTCCTATGTATAGGAAATTTTTCAAAAATTTACTATTTATAGGAAATTTTTCTAAAATTTACTATTTATAGGAAATTTTTCAAAAATTTACTATTTATAGGAAATTTTTCAAAAATTGACTATTTATAGAAAATTTTTCAAAAATTGACTATTTATAGGAAATTTTTCGAAAATTTACTACTTATGGAAAGTTTTTCTAAAATTTTCTATTTATAGGAAATTTTTCGAAAATTTACTATTTATATTAATTTTTTTCAAAAATTTACTATTTATATTAATTTTTTTCAAAAATTTACTATTTATAGGAAATTTTTCAAAAATTTACTATTTATAGAAAATTTTTCAAAAATTTACGATTTATAGGAAATTTTTCGAAAATTTACTATTTATAGGAATTTTTTTCAAAAATTTCCTATTTATAGGAAATTTTTCAAAAATTTACGATTTATAGGAAATTGTTAAAAATTTACTATTTATAGGAAATTTTTAAAAAATTTCCTATTTATAGGAAATTTTTCAAAAATTTACTATTTATAGGAAATTTTTCTAAAATTTACTATTTATAGGAAATTTTTCTAAAATTTACTATTTATAGGAAATTTTTCAAAAATTTCCTATTTATAGGAAATTTTTCAAAAATTTACTATTTATAGGAAATTTTTCTAAAATTTACTATTTATAGGAAATTTTTCAAAAATTTACTATTTATAGGAAATTTTTCAAAAATTGACTATTTATGGGTAATTTTTCGAAAACTTACTATTTATAGGAATTTTTTTCAAAAATTTACTATTTATAGGAAATTTTTCAAAAATTTACGATTTATAGGAAATTGTTCAAAATTTACTATTTATAGGAAATTTTTCAAAAATTTCCTATTTATAGGAAATTTTTCAAAAATTTACTATTTATAGGAATTTTTTCTAAAATTTACTATTTATAGGAAATTTTTCTAAAATTTTGAATTCAAGGAATATTTTTGAAAAATTGACTATTTATAATAAATTTTTCAAATTATTTTTTGAATTTTTATTCATTTTAATTAATCATTAAATATATACAAGTTAAAACACTTATTCAAACTTCAACACTTTTTTTGAGAATTTGCATTTGACACTTTCTATTTCAAGTTTGATAATTTAAAAATTAATGAATCTAATGATACTTCAAATCAATCAATCAATCATTTTAAATTACACTTGAAAGAGCAAAAAGGGTTATTGAAAAAATGCTTTGGAAATTATTGAAGAGTATAAATATAATTCAGATTAGTTGCATATGTTTAGGCTTAATGAATTAAAAACCAAGTAAAGCTTTTCACTGAGATGAGAGCTTTCGACAATATAATTGCAATCTGTAAAAGAGGCGCACTATGGGACAAAAATAGTTATTAGCAAAAAAATTAATAAGAAAAAGTTTCCATTAAGATAAATTTGTATTAATAAAAAATTACCTCAACAAAAAATTTTCTGTGTTTATTACAATAACAAATCAAATATATTGGCATTCTTTTTTTTTATTTTAGGTTTTGGAAAATTGTATAATTTTCGCTTAATGCATTTATTGGTGATCATGTTTGATTTAAGAATACAAATATTACTTTTTTGGGGGAAAATAACTCTTATTAAAAATCTATAAGCATGATAAACAGCCTGTTTAACATAGTTCGAAGACGACATCTTTTTATTATTTAAAAATATGCTATAATAAGTATTTTATTTCATGAAAGTCCAGTTTTCATTCAAAATTAATTGGGCTACGAAGAATTGTTAATGCTTAATTTTCTCTAGATTTAGTCTCGAGTAACTTATTCTTGTACCAAAAGAAATGGCTAGGCGAAAAGAGATTTGACTCTAATGACGAAATTATCGTATAAAAATGGCTATTTTGAAGTTCTTTACAAATCATATTTTTCAGATGGGGTAAAAAATTTGAGACATGTTGGACTAAGTGTATATATAGAGCTCAAATAATACTATTTTGAATAATTTTGATACAAAACCTAGAAGCCACATGATATTTCTGCTGCAAAAAAAAATTTTTGACCACCGCTTTTTAAAATCTAATTAGTTCTTTACAAAAGAGTCTGGATATTTGGTATAAAGTGATGAAATTTTTCATTAAACTCAGTAGCTCATGCCTCGAATATTGTTTCACAGCTAAGATCTTGATGTCGATTAAATTAAGATACAGAGCATTGGTTTTATTATGCAGAGGCAAATAATTTTATCTCGAATATAGTTTAGAAGATATCAGGATATCAAATAAGCTCTACAAAATTCAGTGTTTTCGTTTTTCTTTAACTAAAAACTAAAAATTTTTCTATAGTTTTCTTATCAAAAATTGTTTCATAAATTTTTTTTTTTAAAGAAATTTTTTTTATCAAAAAATTTTTCTATAGAAAATTTTTCTATAAAAAATTTTTTTTATCAAAAATTTTTCTATAGAAAATTTTATTACAAAAAATTTTGATCAACAATTTTTCTATGGAAAATTAAATTATATTATCTAAAAATTATAAAAATCTTAAATTGTTTAATATTAGAATTTATTTCTGTTTTGAAAAATATTCCCAATATTTTTAAAAATATTCCCAATGTTTACAAAAATAATAGTGTCTTGGCAACAATGTTCGAGAATATATTTCTTTGTTCTCTCAAACCATGTATTAATTGGATTTTGATTTGTTTCTTGCCTATTTTGTTTTTGTATTTCTTTAACAAAGCGGTACCAACCAACTTTGTTGACATCCCATAGCCTATCTTATATTAATCGCCTGTGAATACAGGGCCCAAATTACCGCATTCGATATCGATCGAAATCTTAGATATTTTCAAAACATTTGTATAGCATTCTTTAAGGATAATCAAAATTATTTAAAAGATGCTCAGTTTACTTTATTTTTTTTTTTAGTTATTTGCCAAAAGATGACGACTAGTAAAAGTGTTTTAATTGGACTATATGTTTTTAAAAACGAATCAAAATGGATACCAAATTTCAATAAACTTTTTGCATGGAAGTAACTTTAAACATCCCTAAAGTATACTTCACAATATTCGCTTAAAAGTCTGAGTTTTCGATCGATATCGATAAGCTTATTTGGAGCCAGTTCTTTGCAAATGTTTTTGAAATAACTACATTTATTTATTAAATTATTTCTAAAATTGTTTTTTATTGAAATTCCTATTGCGGACGTTACAAAAAATTAAAATGATGTACAATATTCATTCAAATTTTCAGCAAATTTATCATAGTCACCAAGAAAATATAGAAAAGAAGGAAATTTGATTTTAAGATTTTAAAATATCATAGGGTGCATTTTGATTTCTATTGTTGCGGACGTTATGTTTTCACTAGTATCTTATTTTATAATTAAGAAGATTTAATTAATTTTTAATGCCAATGTAAAAGATGAGCATTGGCCAAAGCTTGGGCGGCAGCCTCAGCATTGGCGACAAGAGCAGCATTTAAAGCATTAGCCTGTCCCTCAGCAGCAGCAGCCTGACCGGCAGCAGCAGCTGCCAGACCATCAACAGCAGCGGCTTGACCGGCAGCAGCAGCTACTGCGGTTTGAACATTAGCAGCATTTATGGCAGCTGCATTTTCAGCAGCATTACGAGCTTGGGTCACAGCATTATCATTAGCAACAGCTTGAGCTTCCGCTAAAGCAGCAGCATTTGCAACAGCATTTTCGTTCGAAAGCTGAACAGCATCCACCACAGCCTGAGCATTGACACCAGCAGCATCGGCAGCAACTTGAGCTTGTGCCACAGCTTGGTTGTTGGCTTCTTGTACACTATTGGCTAGACTAATGGCAGCAGTAGGATCGGCATGTAGACCCCAAGGTATAATACTAGCTTTGGCATAATCGCCATAAATGGCCACAACGACAGCAATAGTTAAAAATAATCCCTAAATTGATGACGAAAATTAAAACAAAAATTTCAATTAAACACGTAATCCTTTAGGTACATTAATCCAGTCATTCTTACAGATGATGTCCTCATTTTGGCGAAAATATTTTTTTCTTTTAATTAAATATTAATGAAATTTTTTTTAATTATTTAGAATTTAAATCCGTTTACTTGAAATCACGTTGTTTCTGGTTCTAGGAGATCAATTTAACTGCAAGTTCTTTTAGAATTATTTGAGCTATTTATTGAATTCAAAGTTGTATTAAAAGCTGATGAAATACTTGTCTTTTAATTGTTACAAGTGTTATGAGTGCTTTACTTCGTCATTTAATTACTTGGGTTTAGTTGTTTGATTTATTTTTAAATAATCTATATAAAATTAAGAGACAAACACTATTACTGTGGCCGTTTTTACACTTAAACTGTACATACGATTATTAAATATTTTATACCATTTAAAAGGAATTTTATCTAACATATCGAGGGTTTATATTCAAATAGTGCTATCTACAAATTCACAATTTTACAGGAGAGCGAAAAAGATGTTTTTGTCATTAACTATAAGAGTTGTAAATAAACTTTGTTTTACAGTACCATACAAATTGGGGCTAAGATTTTGTACAAATTAAATTTTTTAATTAACTCCTTATATTTGCGCTTCTATAGTAGATAACTTTTTTTACGAGTTAAAATTTTATCGTTTTAAAAACTAAAGCAAGTAGATAGCATTATTTTAACAACAAAACAAATTAAATTTTTTGAATAAAACAAGATTTATTATAATTATATTAATACTTATATAATGTAAGGTATTCTCTGTCTTATATGACCTTTATTTACAATCTGTTAAGGTCAAAGGCCGAGAATATTTTAGAAATCCATGATTACAGTACGTTGTAGAGAATTGTGGTCCATCTTGTTAGTTTATCACTAATTTCAATGTATATTTCATAACAATTGTTATTATTTCCACAAATATTTTAAATGTAGATAGCACTATTTTTTTTGATTATGAGTGGGTAGCACAAACACAATTTATAAAAAAAAATGTTTTGTAATTATTTGTCTTTCTTAAAATTTATATGACAGATAAGCCAAGGAACACGTTTCTATTAAAAACCATTTTGATCGAAAATGTAGATAGCACTTTTTGAATATAAAGCGTCGATATATATTTTTAATAAAATCAAGTAAGAGTGCTACATTCGGCTGTGCCGAATCTTATATACGCACTTTCAAGTTGTGTTAAATTTAGAAATATCTCTCATATATCTACGAGGGTGCAGCTAATTCAAAATGTGGACTAAATTCGAAAAAAGTTGTTACGCTAGTTGGTATTGTTAGTAAAATATTTGGACTAAATTCGGTTGCAGGAGCTTTATAGTTCAACATTTAAAAGTATGTAAGTGGTTTCCCTAGTATTTACTTTGAACAAAATTCGCTATTATAACCTGCGGCCAAATTACGGCATTCGTTATCGATCGAAATTTTAGAAATTTTCAAAGCATTTGTATAGCATACTTTAAGGATAATCAAAATTATTTAAAAGATGCACAGTTTACTCTATTTTTTTGAAGTTGTTTGCCAAAAGATGAACAATAGTAAAAGAGTTTTAATTGAACTATATGTTTTTAAAAACGAATCAAAAGGGATAATAAAATTTCAATAAACTTTATGCATCGAAGTAACTTTAAACATCCCTAAAGTATACTTCACAACATTCGCTTAAAAGTCCGAGTTTTCGATCGATATCGAATGCGGTAATTTGGCCCCTGGTATGGTTTTACATTAATAAGTTGTTAAATGCTTTTGGTTTAGCTTAATATTTATGTGGGGCTTATATAACTCAAGCGTCTGACGATTGAGTGAAATTTGCATGTGTTTTGTTATTGTAACAAAAACAAAATACATGTTAATTTCACTCAATCGTCAGCCGCTTGAGTTATATAAACGCCGCATTAGTTAGGTTAAACATACTGATAGTAATACTACAGGTCCGTATATTTTGTTAGAAGTTCCTAATGCATACCATATATACCGAATCTTTTTGACTCTAGATATAAAAAGTGGATGTTATATTTAAGAATTATAGCTAAATGTTGACCGATTGTAACAAAATTTTACACACTGGCTGGTTTTTATATAGAGCGTATTCTTGCGTTTAGTGGCCATAACTGTCAAAGTTTCTAATTTAATAGCTTTTAACTGACGGTTGCTACATTTTTTTGGTTTTTGGGAGTGTTTTTTATATGAAAGCTTTAGTCAAATATGGACCGATTCCTATAAAATTTGATATACTGACCAATAGTTGCATAAAACTTATCTTTTCCAAATTTAGTCGTCATAGCTATTACAATTGTATTCAATTTATCAGCTTTAATATGTTTTCCGGATCGGGGAAGCTCTAACTAAATGTCAACCGATTTTGTCCATTTTTAATACACGACTTTTTTAAGATATCGAAAATACTTTTGTGAAATTTTGTCCCCTCTAGCTTTAAGTCGCTATAGCGCTCTTATCTGACGGGCAGACTGACATAAACCCCCTTTTCTTTTTGTGTTTCCGTAAGTTTTTTATATGGGAGCTATGGTCAAATGTTGACCGATTATGAAAAAATTGTCCACACTGGTTGGCACTGGTGTATGACTTCCTTGTGCTAAATTAAGTGACCAAAGCTGTTACAGTTTATTATTTATTGGCATTTAAGTGTATTTTAGGTGGAATTTAGGCTGTTTCCGTAAGTTTTTTGTATGGGAGCTATTGTTAAATGTGAAGCGATTTGGATGAAAATTTCATTTATATGCACTCTAAAGCTTATGTAGGACTTCTATATACTAAATTTTATCATCATACCTATTATAGTTTGTTATTTATTAGCAAATAAGCGATTAGCCTAGGCGAGGTTATACGGGAGCTATGGTCAAATGTTAACCGATTTTGCCCAATTTTAATTTCTCTGAAATGAAGATTGTTTTTACTAAGATTCAGTGAGCTAGCTCCTTTCGTTTAGGTGTTGTCGTGATTTCAACAGACAGACGGACAGACATCGCTCAATCGTCTTTTGTTTTTTGAGCCAATATTAAAGAAATTACGAACGGAATGATAATCTCAATATACCCCCATTCTTTTTGATGGTGGGTATAACAAGTAAGAAAGTGCTATAGTCGGTCAAGCCCTACCATGCGATATCCTTCACTACTGAGGTCAAAGGTGCTCTTTTTCGTGTATAAAGACAAATATTTGCTAAATTTTGCCATCATACAAACATTTTCTCAAAACTTATATATTTAAGCTGTTTCCATTATTTGGACTTATATGAGAGCTAGGGTCCGATAAAAATTATGTATGTGAAAAATTAACTTAAAATTATCATTATATTTAGATTTACGAGCGTTTTAGTGATTTTTGTCTCATTTAGCGCGTTTTTAAAGAAGAGTTTGTATGGGAGCTATGGTCAAATGTGGACCGATTTCAGCGAAATTTGGTACAGTGATTTTAGTTTACATAAGCAATATCGGCTTCGTCGAAAAATATTGATTTTTGTGGAAAAATTTTAATTCCGGGAATTGGGACCTATGGGAGGTACCAAAATGGATCGATTATGACAAATTTCAATAGCCATGGTCCTTTAAAAAAATCATCTGTGCCAAATTCCATTAAATTCCTTTTAGAATTGCAACCTGTACTTTGATTACATGGTTTACATGGGGGTCCAGCCAGCCAGACGAACGGACGGACTGACATCGCTAAATCGAGTCAGAAAGTGATTCAATGTCTATTGGTATACTAAAAGGTGGGTTTAAGACAAATATTTCTATGCATTACATACGTCAGCACAAACTTATAATACCCTTTTCTACTTATGGTGCTGAAGGGTATAAATATATACTTTAAATCGTTTCACAATGTTAGGAACTATAAAACTGAAAGAATTCTGGAAATGTATAGAAACAAATATACATCAGCTGGTCCATTAAATGATAACCATTACATGCAAATAAATGTATGTAAATTTTTAAATACGAACAAAAATACTTTGGGTTATTATCAACGAAATAACTTTTGGTCCAGCGGAGCTTACCCGGCTACACTCGTAATGATTAAAAGTGGTTATGTTTTCTCTGGATTTTATTGTTATTGTAATAAGATAATATTCTATTGTTGTGTAGGTAAAACTGCTTTTCAATCAGAACCAGAACATATTTTGATTGTAATATGTAATTAAATTGGATAAATAGTTCTATGGTATTTTCTTATTTCAAACATATTTACAAACTATTTAAACCATTTCAAATCTATTCCAATTATAAAAAAAAACTGGTTTGTTGGCAGCATTTTTAGGGTGGAGAAACGTGTTTGCCATATTGGATTTTAGAACTTTATTGATCGTTTAAATTATTAAGTCCCATTACTTTATTTCAGATTCTGTAATATTGGCAAATTCTTTTAGCGGACTTTACTTAAGTCTATACTACGAGTATCTGAATACCATTTCCTTTTCAAACAAGGTCTTTTTGTGTAAAGCTCTTTAATAATTTTAAATAAAATGTTAGTTTTTCACCTATTTATTTTTGGAGGGAAACAAATCGTACAAAGTGTCATTTAAAATCGAGAATTCAGTTTTTTTTTAAATGTACCAGATATAATAAACAGGTCCTAGAATATATTTTGATATACATATATTGTTTTTAAGATTGCAACATGTTCTTCTATTACAAGCTTTAAGTGAATTTTGTAATACTAAGGGTTATAAATTATGTACATTTTCTTACAATACGTCGAAATTTGTCATTTTTGATGAAGGGAATTATAGGGTTGGCCTTGACTATTTTACTGGTTTTTAAAATTCGTAATAAAATACAATAACGGTGTTATATTTTCTACCTCTTTCCTGGACATCTTTCTGCAAATTGATATAATAGTTAAATTTTACAGGAAATTCTACAAAGCATGAGTCCCGTTTTTAAACCCACCAAGAATAGAGGGTATATTGAGATTATCATTCCGTTTGTAATTTCCTTAATATTGGCTCAAAAACCAAAATTGATGTACATTCTGAATCTTTATGAAAGACGATTGAGCGATGTCCATCTGTATGTCTGTCTGTCTTTTTGTTGTCGACACGATAAAACCCTAGAGAAAAGATATAGATCACTGAAAATTGGCATAAATATACTTCATTTCCTGAAAAACTTTGGTATTGAAATCGGGCAAAATCGGTTCACATTTAACCGTAGCTCCCATACAAAACACTTACGAAAAAAGCCAAAATTCCACCTTAAATACAATTAAATGTCAATAAATGATAATTGTAATAGCTATCTTAAACTTAAACAAGCAATAATTGTATCTTATCTTAAACTTAAACGAGCAATAATTGTATGTATATATATATATATATATATATATATATATATATATATATATATATATATATATATATATATATATATAGAATGGCTATCTCCAAAACGGCTTTAACGATTTTGATTTGGACAGTGGGTATCTTTTTTGATGTATAGGTCGAAGAAGAAAGGACTTTTGGACCTTTTACCTCTAAGAGGGTAAAAACGGGTAAAAAGGGGTAAAAATCGAAAACGCTATATCTCCTAAAGTAATAGACATAGAAACAAAATTTAAATAATGTTTTAAACTGCTATAAAAATAAGCAGACAGGTGTTCGGTACTTTTTTGATACTATGTCCGATAGGGGTAAAAAAGGGTGAAAATAGTTTTTTTGGTACCTTTTTAACCAACTCTTATATTTTAAACTAAAGAATATAGAAAGATACTTTGTACTGCAATCAATAGATGTGAAAGAAACATTAAACACGTATTTGGTACTATTTTGATTTTGGGGCGAAAATGGGTAAAAAAGGGATAAAATGATAAAGTAATATAAATAGGAGCATTATATTAACATTAAAATTAATAAAAAGTACCGAATTCAATTGGTACCAAAGAAGTACCAAATATGCATATAGAACTTTTTGAAATTAGGGGATAAAAAGGGGGAAAATAGTAATGTTATACCTTTTAAGCAAATGAATGTTTGTCTGTATGTATGTTCTTTTTAGAATAGTAAACTGTAAATTTGATCATATTATGCTCTTTAGCAAAGATGTTGCGGATAAGCCGGCAAAGGTTTTTAAGGTGATAATACTAATTTTCGACAGGTGGCGCCACTGAAAATTACTAAAAAGTAATTAAATCGTAAACTGTACATTTAATCATGCTATGATCTTTAGCAAAGTTGTAGCGCATGAGCCGGTAAGGCTTTTTAGTTGGTATGAATAATTTCCGACAGGTGGCGCTACTGAAACTTACTCCAAGTCAATTTAATCGTAAGCTGTTCATTAAATCATGCTACAATCTTTAGCAAAGTTGTTTCACATGAGCCGACAAATGTTTCTTAGTTGGTATGAAGAAATTTTGACAGGTGGCGCCACTACAATTTACTAAGTCAATTTAATCGTAAGCTCTACTAAGTTAATTTAATCGTAAGCTCTACATTTAATCATGCTATAATCTTCAGCAAAGTTGTTGCGGATAAGCCGACGAAGGTTTTTGAATTGGAATGAGCAAAGTCCGACAGGTGGCGCCACAGAAAATTACTCAAAGTGAATTAAATCGTAAACTGTGCATTTGATCATTTTATAATCATAAGCAAAGTTGTTATGCATTAGTAGACGAAGGTTTCATATTTGGTATAGGTATGGGTTTCTGTTGGTATGACCAATTTAAAAATTATTAAAATGAGTTAAACTGTAAACTATGCAAACTATGTGTTGCTCGGACAAAATAAATATAATAATTCAAAATTATCTGAATATTTGTACAATGTATTTCCTCTAAATTTATTTTAGTACTTTATAAAATAAAATATATAAAAACTTTAAATTTTGCTTCAAAATGCTTATCATATAGCTCCGAGCAATGCTCAGTCAACCAGGTACTGTCTACTAAATTTAGCAAAAGTAAGCCCTATGTGAATACCAGCCAGTGTGATGAATTTTGTTACAATCGGTCACCATTAAACCATAGCTCCCATATAAGGAAACACAAAAATATAAAAAGAAAAGGGGGGTTATGTCTGTCCGTCCGTCTGATAAAAGCTCGATAGCGCCTTAACGAAAAGAGCTAGAGGCTCAAAATTTTACAAATGTATTTCTGATATCTCGAAAAAGTTGTGTATTGAAAATGGACGAAATCGGTAAAGATTTAGTTAGAGCTCCTATATTACCATGCCCCGTTAATCACTTTAATGCTGATAAATTGAGCACAATTTTAATAGTTATGACGACTAAATTTAGAATAGAGAAATTTTAAGCAACTATTGGTCAGTATGTCAAAGTTTATAGGAATCGGTCCATATTTGACTATAGCTTTCGTATATAAACCACTCCTGGAAACAAGCAAAAAAAAAGTAACAAAGGCCAGTTAAAAGCTATTAAATTAGAAACTATGACAGCTATGGAACCGCTGTGGTATAGTAGGTAAGTCATCCGCCTAGCATACCAGAGGTCCAAGCTCAATCCCCGGAAAAAAATGAATTTTCAAAAAAGCGGCGGTTCACCTCATAACTCAGCTAGCCACTGGTTATTGAGTATTAGGCTATGTAAAACTTCTGTAACTAATGCATTTGCCGTTCGGAGTCGGCGTTAAAACGTAGGTTCCTTTCAATGAGTCTAAAAATAGAATCGGATGCAGCTCATTGTCTGAGAGAAGTACCCCTTGTTCCAAATTGGAATGTTTTCTTAAGTCGAGTACATATTGTGTACGTATGTAATGAAAAGATTATTTATTTTTTGCATATACCCAATCATGTATAATAACCAATAGTCTGGTCCATAAATTATTCCTATATAGAACTTTTTTTAAATTAAGAAAGAAATAAAACACTCAAAATATTTTTTGAATATCTTTAATATTCGCATGCAAAGACAAACAAACACAGTGTAGTTTTCGTTTAAGATGTTATTAATGACTAGACTTAAACTAATGTTAACTTAACAGAACTAGAAAAAGAAGAGAAATTGCGTATGTATTTAAAAATTGTATGTGTATGCACCTTCATTATCCTTGTCTTGGATGGAAAACGAAAAAGAGAAAAAAAAGTTGAAAGAAATAATAAAACCATAAAAAATAATAAAAAAAAATCACATAAAAATTAATTCTAAAATAAAGTTGCCTCAGTGAAATTTTCGTAGCGGTATTAAAGTTTGAAAGAAGAAGAAAAATCGTTGTTTTTGTTTTAATTTATTACCAAGGTATGGTATTAAGAATAATGGGTTCAGGCCAAACTGGAGCGGGTCCGGGTCGTGTTCCGGCACCACCACCACCTCCAGCGCCACCAGCACCTCCACCGCCAATACAACCTCCTTTACCGCCTTTACCACCTTTGCCTCCCCTACCGCCTATTGAGCCATCAGGGCCATGGGAGCCATCAGCTCCGTCAGCACCATCAGCGCCATCGGGACCGCATAGTAAACCGGCTGAGGGACCTCCATTGCCACCATTAGTTCCACTTAAACCTGAGAAGAGAAGCCCACCAGCAGCTCCTGCAGAACCAGCTCCACCACCACCTCCTCCACCTAAAGGACCTGATCCTGCACCACCTCCGCCACCACCACTACCTCCTGCAGCAGCACCACCAGCACCTCCTCCGCCTCCACCAGCTGGTCCAGAGCCTCCTAAGCCGCCAGGACCTCCATTAGCACTTCCTGCCGAGCCAGCTCCTGCAATTCCTAGAGGAAGACCACCTAAACCACCAGGAGCTCCTCCACCGCCTGGAGAACCAGGAGCACCCAACAAACCGGGAGCGGGTGGCACAACAGTCAAAACAAGACCAGAACCTGCAGCTGCTTGAAGAGCGGCAGCTTGAGCATTGGCGGCAGCTTGAGCATTCGCGGCAGCTTGAGCATTAGCAGCGGCTTGAGCATTGGCAGCAGCTTGAGCATTAGCAGCAGCTTGAGCATTAGCAGCGGCTTGAGCATTGGCAGCAGCTTGAGCATTGGCAGCAGCTTGAGCGTTAGCAGCTAATTGAGCATTGACAGCAGCTTGCGCATTGGCTGCGGCTGCTGCCTGGGCGTTGGCGTTGGCGGCAGCTAAAGCTTGAGCATTGGCAGCAGCTGTAGCTTGGGCATTGGCTGCAGCCAAGGCCTGACTATTAGCAGCAGCAGCTATTTGTGCATTGGCAGCAGCTTGAGCATTAACATTTGCAGCAGCAGCAAGTTGAGCATTAACAGCCGAGGCAGCTTGAGCATTTGCTAAAGCTTGAGCATTAGCCAGAGCAGCAGCATCGGCATTAGCAGCAGCCACAGCATTAACAGCAGCCTCAGCACTGGCGGCAACAGCGGCATTTACAGCAGCAGCGTGACCATCAGCAACTGCAGCCGCACTAGCAGCGGCATCAGCATTGGCAGCAGCCACATTTTCAGCAACTTCTCGAGCTTTTGCCAAAGTAGCTTCATTTGCAATAGCCTGGGCTTCAGATATGGCCTCAATATTAGCTATAACATTTTCATTCGAAGCCTGTACAGCATCCACTACAGCCTGAGCATTAACGCCAGCAGCATCGGCAGCAACTTGAGCTTGTGCTACAGCTTGATTGCCAGCTTCCTGAGCACTATTGGCTAGACTTTGGGCAGCCTCTGAAGCGGCAGCGATAGCAGCAGAAGCATCTGGAAGAGCAGCAGAGGCCACTACAACATTTGGATGGGGATGGACAATAACATAGGGTGGGGCTATTCCACCCAAGGGTATAATACTAGCTTTGGCATAATCTCCATAAATGGCCACAACGACAACAACGGTTAAAAGTAAAACCTAAATTTAAAATTCAATTAAACACATAATCCTTTAGTGACGTTAAACCATTCAAACTCTTACCGATGATGTCCTCATTTCTGCGAAATCATTGAAATCTCTTCAATTTCTTCTTTTAATTAAAAATTTATGAAATTATATAATTATTTATTTCTTCAATATAAATCCGTTCACTTGAATTCACGTTGTTTCTGGTTCTAGGAGATCAATTTAACTGTGAGTTCTTTCTGTTATAGTTAAGCAATTTATAGAATCCAAGGTTGTACTCGAAGCTAATCAAATGTTGTCTATTATTTGTTACAACTTGAGTAAATATTTTACTTGGTCATGTAAAATTACTTTGGTTTAGTTGATTGATTTCGTTTTTAAACAATAGAGAATCAAAGTGGTTTTGTTTTCTCTAATATTTTCGTAATATTATCGTTTATAGATAAAATACTTTGGTCATGTATGTAGGTAGAACTACATCAAATCTGGGAAGATATTTTAATTTTAATAATTAAATTGGTTTAATAAATCATTTATTTATGGTATATTTCCAATTTCAAGTTTACAAATTCAACCGTTGGAAACGGAATCCAATTATAAGAAACTTGTTCAGAGAAGGAACATTTTAATAAAACATTTTAACATAGAAATCCTTAAACTGCTTTTAAAATTCTTTGATATTTTTAATTTCTTTCAGAGTTCTTTATTTATAGGCAATTTTTCAAAAATGAACAATTTATAGTAAATTTTTCGAAAATTTACTATTATTAGGAAATTTTTCGAAAATTGACTATTTTTAGGAAATTTTTCGAAAATTGACTATTTATAGGAAATTTTTCAAAAATTGACTATTTATAGGATATCTTTCGAAAATTTACTATTAATTGGAAAATTTTTCAAAATTGACTATTTATAGGAAATTTTTCGAAAATTGACTATTTATAGGAAATTTTTCAAAAAATTACTATTTATAGGAAATTATTCGAAAATTTACTATTTATAGGAAATTTTTCGAAAATTTACTATTTATAGGAAATTTCTGGAAAATTTACAATTTACAGGAAATTTTTCAAAAATTAACTATTTGTAGGAAATTTTTCGAAAATTAACTATTTATATGAAATTTTTCGAAAGTTGACTATTTATAGGAAATTTTTCGAAAATTGACTATTTATAGGAAATTTTTCGAAAATTGACTATTTATAGGAAATTTTTCGAAAATGGACTATTTATAGGAAATTTTTCGAAAATTTGCTATTTATAGGAAATTTTTCGGAAATTTACTTTTTATAGGAAATTTCTCGAAAATTGACTATTTATGGGAACTTTTTCGAAAATTGACTATTTATAGGAAATTTTTCGAAAATTTACTATTTGGAGGAAATTTTTCGAAAATTGATTAATAGGAAATTTTTCGAAAATTGACTATTAATAGGAAATTTTTCGAAAACTGACTATTTATGGGCAATTTTTCGAAAATTGACTATTTATGGGAAATTTGTCGATAATTGACTATTTATGGGAAATTCGTCGATAATTGACTACTTATAGAAAATTTTTCGAAAATTGACTATTTATAGCAAATTTTTCGAAAATTGACTATTTATAGGAAATTTTTCAAAAATTGACTATTTATAGCAAATTTTTCGAAAATTGACTATTTATAGGAATTTTTTCGAAAATTGACTATTTATAGCAAATTTTTCGAAAATTGACTGTTTATAGGAAATTTTTCGAAAATTGAATATTTATAGGAAATTTTTCGAAAATTGACTATTTATGGGAAATTTGTCGATAATTGACTTTTGATGGGAAATTTTTCGAAAATTGACTATTAATAGGAAATTTTTCGAAAATTGACTATTTATAGGAAATTTTTCGAAAATTGACTATTTATAGGAAATTTTTCGAAAATTGACTATTTATAGGAAATTTTTCGAAAATTGACTATTTATGGGAAATTTGTCGATAATTGACTATTTAATTTGTCGATAATTGACTTTTGATGGGAAATTTTTCGAAAATTGACTATTTATAGGAAATTTTTAGAAAATAGACTATTAATAGGAAATTTTTCGAAAATTGAGCAATTAAAGAAAATTTTTCGAAAATTTACTATTTATAGGAAATTTTTCGAAAATTGACTATTTATAGGAAATTTGTCGGACATTGACTATCTGATATATATTTATAGGAAATTTTGCGAAATTGACTATTTATAGGAAATTTTTCGAAAATTGTCTATTTAAACGAAATTTTTCAAAAATTTGCTATTTATAGGAAGTTTGTCAAAAATTGACTATTTATAGGAAATTTTTCAAAAATTGACTATTTATAGGAAATTTTTCAGAAATTGACTATTTATAGGAAATTTTTGAAAAATTGACTATTTATAGGAAATTTTTCAAAAATTGACTATTTATAGGAAATTTTTCAAAAATTGACTATTTATAGGAAATTTTTCAAAAATTGACTATTTATGTAAGTTTTTCAAAAATTGAATATTTATAGGAAATTTTTCGAAAATTGACTATTAATAGGAAATATGTCAAAAATTTGCTATTTGTCGTCTATACCGACTTATTAGGCTATAAACTATTTTAAATATTTTCTATTATATAATAGCTCAGTTGAAAGTCGTTTTAATTGTGAATTCAAATAATTTAATTATTTTATAATTCATCTCTTTAAAATTTTACATAATCTGCTAAAAACATAAAAAAAAACTTCTTAGCCATGTTCCGCTCTCATTCTTATAAGACGAGCAAATCAAAAACAACGAAATCATTATTGAACAATTTTTCGATAATGTTAATTTATGGATCAAGATATGAACTTGAAATTACTGAAGTGCTTCTAGCCAATCTGTCAAAATATGTGTAACAAAACAACGAACATAACACTTCATTGCCTTCATAAACATGCAAGTTGCCACACGCATACATGCATTGAAACATGTTGCATACAAATCGTCGTACAACCTGACTCTGGCACTTGTGGGGCAAATCTTTAAACTAATATTTTACAGATATTTTTGAGTTATTAAGAAAATTTATTTATATAAAACAATTTGAATTATTTATTTAAAGTCGAGTTGTAAGATATCTTGTTATGGGAGGGAGACCTGTATTTTATTTCTTGTATTTACAAGACATTGAAAAATACGTTTAATGTCTTGTTGTTTCTGCCATATTAATCAATGGCGACAAGAACATGTTCCATAAAACAAAAAAAAAAAAAATAATTTTACAACTTTAGAGAATAGAACATACTATATCTTAAATGCAATTTTTTTATTGAAGTTAAAATTTTTGTATGGCAAAAGATTTGTTTGGAATACAACAGGGGTATTATCACAGGAAAAAGATTATGGAATCTAAAACAAGATCAAAACAAGTTTCTACAAAGTCCTAGATCTCAAAAATCCATGGCAGAGTTTTTGAGTTATTCCACTTTACCGAAATTTGGCCATTTAAAGAAAAAACATCCAAAATTTGCCCTTTGACCCGGGAAAGAAATTATCAAGCTTATCCAATTTACAAAAACACTTTCTTATATAAGCGTTTTCCACCGAAATTTTTTTCTGTACAAAAATTTAAACCAACAATTTTCTTATGTAAAATTTTTATGTCAAAAATGTTTCTATACAAAATTTTGCACTGAATATTTATATTCAATCATTATTTACGGAAAAGTTTTCTATACAAAAATTTTACATCGAAATTTTTTCTATACAATTTTTTCTTTACAAAAATTTTATACCAAAATTTGTTTTACAAAAATTTCTCAATACATTAATTTTACACTGAATTTTACATTTTATATATACAAATTTTCTATACAAATAATTTTTACCGAAATTTTTTTCTGTGCAAAAATTTCATAACGAAGATTTTTCTATGTAAAATTTTGTACCAAAATGCTTTTATACAAAAATTTTACACCGAAAATTTCTTTTAATAATTTTTCAAGGAAAAGTTTTCTGTACAAAAACTTTACTTCGAAATTTTTTCTATAAAAAAATTTTACATCAAAATTTTTCCAGAGATAAATTTTAAGCCGAAATTTTTTCTTAACAAAAATTTCTCTATATATTTATTTTACACTGAAATTTAATACCCAAAAATTTTCTATACAAATTTTTCAACGAAATTTATTTCCTGTACAAAATTTTGACAAAGAAAATTTTTCTATTTAAAATTTTTTACAAAAAATATTTTATACAAAAATTTTGCACAGAAAATTTAAATTTAATAATTTTTTACGAAATAGTTTTCTAACAAAAATTTTACATTGAAAATTTTTCTATATGAGCAAATTTACACGAAAATTAAAATAATTTCTATACAAAAATTTAACATAAAAATTTTATTTATACAAAAATTTCACATCGAAAATTTTACTATATAAAATTTTACATAAAAGTTTTTTCTAAGTAAAATTTTATTCAAAAAGAAGTGTATTTGCATTTGATCCCAAACCTGTTACATTTATTTATTAATGTAACAGATCAATTTATTGATAAAAAGCCAAAAAATGTTTGCGGAGAAACCAAATTCCTCGACGCGTTTCGATGGTTGGTTAAGCCATCTCTTCAGGAGGATTATCCCCAATTTAGACAGATCGAAAAACTCGCATTATTACTAAATTTACAAACATAACTATTAAGAATTATGTTCATAAACCAAAAGTAAAAGCGTAGATTATCGACTGAACAAAAACAAACATTTTTCAGTTTTCATCTACCTTCACTTCCCACATTCTTGCTGTAGCCGTCGGCTACTATATGCAGAATGCTGTGAAGAAGGGGGGGTAAGATGTTTTAAAATAAACAAGTTTATTTTAAAAAAATAAGCTGAATGCATGCAGTTTTATCAAAAAATAACAAATTAGTCGGGATGTAAATATTATTCAAAAAGAAGTGTATTTGCATTTGATCCCAAACCTGTTACATTTATTTATTAATGTAACAGATCAATTTATTGATAAAAAGCCAAAAAATGTTTGCGGAGAAACCAAATTCCTCGACGCGTTTCGATGGTTGGTTAAGCCATCTCTTCAGGAGGATTATCCCCAATTTAGACAGATCGAAAAACTCGCATTATTACTAAATTTACAAACATAACTATTAAGAATTATGTTCATAAACCAAAAGTAAAAGCGTAGATTATCGACTGAACAAAAACAAACATTTTTCAGTTTTCATCTACCTTCACTTCCCACATTCTTGCTGTAGCCGTCGGCTACTATATGCAGAATGCTGTGAAGAAGGGGGGGTAAGATGTTTTAAAATAAACAAGTTTATTTTAAAAAAATAAGCTGAATGCATGCAGTTTTATCAAAAAATAACAAATTAGTCGGGATGTAAATATTATTCAAAAAGAAGTGTATTTGCATTTGATCCCAAACCTGTTACATTTATTTATTAATGTAACAGATCAATTTATTGATAAAAAGCCAAAAAATGTTTGCGGAGAAACCAAATTCCTCGACGCGTTTCGATGGTTGGTTAAGCCATCTCTTCAGGAGGATTATCCCCAATTTAGACAGATCGAAAAACTCGCATTATTACTAAATTTACAAACATAACTATTAAGAATTATGTTCATAAACCAAAAGTAAAAGCGTAGATTATCGACTGAACAAAAACAAACATTTTTCAGTTTTCATCTACCTTCACTTCCCACATTCTTGCTGTAGCCGTCGGCTACTATATGCAGAATGCTGTGAAGAAGGGGGGGTAAGATGTTTTAAAATAAACAAGTTTATTTTAAAAAAATAAGCTGAATGCATGCAGTTTTATCAAAAAATAACAAATTAGTCGGGATGTAAATATTATTCAAAAAGAAGTGTATTTGCATTTGATCCCAAACCTGTTACATTTATTTATTAATGTAACAGATCAATTTATTGATAAAAAGCCAAAAAATGTTTGCGGAGAAACCAAATTCCTCGACGCGTTTCGATAAAACTGCATGCATTCAGCTTATTTTTTTAAAATAAACTTGTTTATTTTAAAACATCTTACCCCCCCTTCTTCACAGCATTCTGCATATAGTAGCCGACGGCTACAGCAAGAATGTGGGAAGTGAAGGTAGATGAAAACTGAAAAATGTTTGTTTTTGTTCAGTCGATAATCTACGCTTTTACTTTTGGTTTATGAACATAATTCTTAATAGTTATGTTTGTAAATTTAGTAATAATGCGAGTTTTTCGATCTGTCTAAATTGGGGATAATCCTCCTGAAGAGATGGCTTAACCAACCATCGAAACGCGTCGAGGAATTTGGTTTCTCCGCAAACATTTTTTGGCTTTTTATCAATAAATTGATCTGTTACATTAATAAATAAATGTAACAGGTTTGGGATCAAATGCAAATACACTTCTTTTTGAATAATATTTACATCCCGACTAATTTGTTATTTTTTGATAAAACTGCATGCATTCAGCTTATTTTTTTAAAATTTTATATCAATATTTTTCTATATAAAAAACGGTAAAACGAAACGGTAAAGATTTCTATGAAAAAAATTTAATATAGATATTTTTTTTATAAAAAAATTTTCCTATAAAAAATTTTACATCAAAATTTTTCCTATAAAAACTTTTACATCAAAATTTTTTCTAAGTAAAATTTTACATCATCATTTTTTGTAAATAAAAAAAATTTATACGAAAAAGGAAAAGATTTCTATACGAAAATTTATTATAGAAATTTTTCCTGTACACAAATTTTACATAGAAAATTTTTCTACAAAAAAATTTTACATCGAAATTGTAAAATTTTACATCGCAATTTTTTCTATTCAAAAAATTATACACGAAAACGGAAATGTCTGTAGAAAAATTTATCGTAGAAATTTTTTCTGTACAAAAATTTTACTTAGAAAATTTTCCTATAAAAAAATTTTACATCGAAATTTTTTCTAAGCAAAATTTTACATCAAAACTTTTTCTATATAAACTATTTTACATATTAACTTTTTCTATACAAAAAATTTGATCAGAAATGAAAAAGTTTTCTATAAAAAATTTTGCATCGACATTTTTTTTATACAAAAAATTTTACACACAATTTTTCTACAAAAACTTTTAGATCGAGATTTTTTCTATAAAATAATTTTGCATCGAAAATTTTTAACAAATAATTTTTGATTAAAAATTTCAAAAAGTTTTACATAAGTGTATTGCTCTAAGATCCCAATTTATTTTTATACAATTACCGTAAAAAATAGTTTTTAATAAAACCGAAAAATTTTTAATTCTGACAAGATTTCCTCTACTCGTTTTGATGGTTGGTCGTCATCATCAGAAGTACCCCAAAGTCTTTTATATAAAAAAATTTTAAATCGAAAATTTTTTTATAAAAAATAACATCGACAATTTTCGTAAAAAAAAATTATATCGACAATTTTTCAAAAAAAAAAAAAAAAAAAATACATCGGGATTTTTTTCAGAAAAAATTTACATCGAAAAAATGTTTCTCTTAAAAAATTTATTTTAAAAATTTTTTTACACAAAAATTGTATATCAAAAAATGATTAAAATTTTTTTTTTATAAAACAAATATTTCCCTGAAAAATTTAAATTTAAAAAATTTTATTAACAATTATAAAAAAAAATTGTATTAAAAAATTTGTCTTTATAACAATTTTACATAAATTATATTATTATACAAAAATTTTATATCGACAAGATTAAAATTGTATATTACAATTTATATCAAAAATATTTCTATAAAAAATTACAAAATTTACAACCGAAAATTTTTCTAACGTGAATTTTTTATATAAAACCTTTTTTTACAAAGAACAAAGAATTTCTTATTGAGAAACCATGTTAACAAAATAATTCTCAATTATTTGTATAAGTATTTAAAAAAATTAAGTGGGTGTGCTAGTTATGTGATCCAAACTGCAGGTGCAATGGTGGCGTCAAACCAAATTACGTAGCACAATATTGTCTATCTTGTATCTTTTTTTGCAAAAAGAACTTGATCAAATGGTAACTAATTCACCTTGCGAACAAACTTACAATTACAATAAAAATTTAATTTATTATAATAAATTAAATAGACCACATATAATAAATATTTCTTGTTACAATTATGTTGAATAAACTAATAATAGTAAATCATATTTTACCTACTCATAATTTCCATATTTCTTATTTATTAGGAAAAACCAACTTATAAATTGTAGCGGGTTTTTAATCATTTAATCTTATTATAATTACGAAATTTATCATTTTAATTGCTACAATTTTTTTTTTGGATTTTATTTACTCCCTTATTTGCATTTCTAATTATTGCAAATAAATTATTATGTCGATTTGTTTAAGTGGACGGGCCCTGCAGACAAGAAGACAGGCAGCCAGACAGACAGACAGACGGTGAAAGACAGTTTGTAAATTGCCTTTGGCCAAGTGTGTGGGGTTTTAGTTAGATAAACCACCCAATTGCTGTTAATATTGTTTTTATATTATTTATCTATAAGTTTTCTATTTTTAATATGCATCTATTTTCTTACTTCAACTTCAAATCCATCTTAAAGTACTAAAACATAAGCAACAACATGTGCACTTGACACTTGAGTTTGTTGTTATGAGAAAAATATATACGAGGGTTGTGCTAAATTCAATTCATAAGTTAGATAAACAACTAGAATATAGTCAAACAATTTTACTAACGACTTTTAGACTTGCGCCATCTGCTGTTAGGTACTCACATTATTTAAGTTTTTTCTTCTACAATCAATTTTATTTGTTTTACTACGACGGTGCACAGTGATATTTCTTCATACACTGAAGGGCAAAAAGTAGAGGGAATGATCCTACTGCCATGGAATTTTGTATAATTATTCAGTTTTATATAGATTCAAAAAAATTTCGAAACCCGTCGACTCCTTGGGGTACCTGTCTTAGGCAATCATTTTTTCACCAATACTACCTCTCAATGTACTAGTAGCAATTCTTAAAAGAATTTGGTGAAATTCAGCACCCGTCTATTATCTAATTCAAAAAATAGGTTTACTAATTTTGGTTGATATTCGTCGACTCTTTGGAGTACTTGACTTGGACCCCCATTTTTTTACCAATTTTTATTTTCAATGTACAACCCGCAATTCTCAACTGAATTTGAATTTCAACACATGTTTATTAATTAATAATTTAATAATTTAAAAAGGGCTCTATTAATTTTGGTTAAGATTAGGCTACCCCTTAAGGTACCTGTATTGGACCCCCATATTTTACCTTTTTTTATTTTTGTTGTACAATCCTCAAATTTTAACAGAAATTTATGAAATTCGGCACACGTCTATAAATTGATCTACAGCCTGTTCACAAAACTGTCATACGTTAGAAGGCAATCGAATACTAGCCTAACGATTAAGCTCTAAATTGAGTTCATTTTCTTTTTTCGTTTGGAAATAAAAGCTTCGTAATGAAATATCAAATAATAGTATTGCCATGATATATTTTATTACTTTTCTGAAAGCTTTTCTTGTAAAACTTAAGACTTTTGTAAAATGATGTTAACCCTAGAATTGAATAAAATCAAAAATAAATAAAAACAAATTGAGTAAAATCAAAAAATTATAACATTTAAAAATTTGTTAAATGTTTTGTTTTTTGTTTTTAAATAATAATTTTATAAAACGATGTTGTAAATATGTTGTTGCTGAGTTGACAGCCCTTGGTCGGGAAACTTCGGGTCATTCCGGTACATAGAACCGGCTGTCGCGGAAATGATAAAACGATTTTCTGGGCATGGGAATTCAATGTGATGTCTGTTAGACAAATCACATTTTCAAGTAAGAGATACTTACTTCATCTGACCTCCGTTCTATTTACACCACCTATACATATCCGACCGAAAATGGAATACAACTCTCATGTATGGGCCAGTGCTTCAAAGTCTATTTTGGAGTTCTCGAGCGAATGCAGGTGAGAGCAAACAGTAGGTTATCCAACTCTATTCCTCTATAGTTACTATTTTGAACGAAATCAGGGAACTCGTTCCCGATACTTGAAATTCTTACCCAAAACATATGTTAGAGCGCATCCCTTCGTAGTCGATTGGCCAGTCGACAGAACAACAACACTACAAAGAAAATTCGTTATTTAACCGTATGCGGAAATTGCTTCCCGCAGAAGTTTTGCCAGTCAGTTGTAATATAGGGAAGTTCAAATCAAATGTCCACAAAAAACTTTTCCACCTATTCCCCCTCCCACAACCTTTTCCTAGCTCCAACACAATGCATTGCATAAGTAGGGTCATCAACTGAGTGCTGGTCCTGAATAAAAAATAAACAAACGTATTTTTGTTTCCCAGACGATTAGAATTATTCAATTGCCTAATTTGACATTTACTTTCGTCTACACATTTCATATACGAACCAACATTTTAAAAGCTTTTTCTCGTTTCAATCAAAAAAAAAAAAAAAAAATCAAAAACCAAAAGTAAAATTTTTTCGCCAGTTGACGTACAATTTGAAAAAATAGTAGTTTCAAAAACAGGCTGCTAAAAAAGAGGTCTACTAATTTTGGTTGAAATCAGCATTTTTTCAATATATAAGGCACTTTTCTCTTCAGAGGTACTTGCCGTGGACCCCTATTTTTCAATTAATATTGTTCTCAATGTGTAAGACGAAATTCTCAACAGAATTTGAAAAAATTTGGCACACATCTATTAGCAAAGAGCTTAATCAATTTTTGTTGAAATCCGTCTACTGCTTGGGGTACCAGCTTTAAACCCCCATTTTTTACTTATTTTTTTTTCAATTTAGGCCGTAACTCGCAACAGAATTTTATGAAATTCGGCACACATTTATTGGTTGACCCAGAAGAAGCTCTACTAATTTTGACTTTAAGGGATTTTAGCCAAAATTAGTTCACTGGACTTACACTTAAATTCGAATTGATTAGAAAGTAACGCCTAAACGACTGCAACACTTATTGCTTAAATTATGCGTAACAATTTATGTGACTTTTTTCAGAAAATTTTGAACTTTGTTCTACAATTGGTAAATTTCGGTGAATTTTTTGAATCTAAAGAAGAGAGTTTTACCTTTGACATGGTTATGGTGGGAGCACCGAGCCAACTTAGTTTTTGTCCAAATAAAAACGAAATCACTGAATTTTGTAGTGCTTTTTTGATTTCCTAATATCTTCGAAACTTTATATGAGATTATATTTTTTCTTTTGCAGACTAAACCAAGGTTTTGTACCTTAATTAATTCGATTAAAGGGCGTGACGGAACGTCACACCCTTAACGGAACGTCACAGCTGATCGTTCTATTACACAGTGTTGCCAATGAGTTTTTTGTATTATCCCTACAGTTTCTAAGCTAATAGACGGAATTTAAAACATCGGTAGAGGAGGAGTTAGGCTTTTAGAGCTTTAAGGTCGCATTTATCTATAGCATAGTGGTCTCTACAGTGGAGCAAAGTTGCCACCTCGAGCATGTAAAACTTTTGGATATGTGTTACTTTCGCCAATTTAGTCCTATCCAAAAGATTTTTACATTCTCAAAAACTTCTTAAAAAACTTAAGAAAAAACATCTTTACTGTACTACATTATTTCTTAGAGTTTAAGAGATATTTGACTCTAAACATTTTTTTGCATTTTTTGTAAAGACTTCTTTCTGACCTTTTTTGGCTTATAAATTTGTGGTAAGACAGAAAATTAAAAAAAAAAAATTAAAATACTGTGAGATTGCTGATAAACTTTGAAATGAACTAGAAGGAACAGAAAAATTCTTTAAAGTTTATGTACCGAAAAAAGCTTGATTTTTTTTAAGTAACTTTATTTTTTCTATATTTTTGAAAAATTTTTCCGAAAGACAAACAATTTTTTTTAACATTTTCTAAAAAAAATTAGCTCCAGGGATGCGTGTTAATTATATTTCGAATAATTTTGGACATGAACTCTACAACCAGCGGTGGTCAAAAATCAGCAAATTTTTTGACTAAACTTGAGTTTTTTGTGTCTGTAAAAAAATTTGCTTATGAATTTCATAACTTTATTTAATAAATTATATAAAGTGTTATGTTCTTAAGGTCTGTTCAAAAATCTGATAGGGCTCGGCTATAAATAGGGTCACACGGCCCGGTTTTTCTAAAAAAAAAAACTAAAATTTTTATAAAGCGTACTCTTCTGTATTCAAAAATGTATATAATTAAAGTAAAATGTATATAATTAAAATTTCGAAACCCGTTCTGAAATTTATATTTCTGAATTTCTAAGCTATTGGTTTATACTGTGGCCAAAAATAGTCATAATACCTTGTTTAGTTTAAGAGATTTTTGCCTAAAAACTACAATGTAATGTTAAAAAATAACATAAATTTATTGTAAAAAGTGTACTTTTCTGTATTCAAAAAAATTCACTTAAATTTTAAAACTCGCTGTTAACTTAATATTTTTGAATTTCTAATGTATTGGTCTATACTGTTTCCAAAAATCATCCTACTACCTTGTTTAGTTTTAGAGATTTTTGCAAAAAAGTTATTCAAAAATTTTTGACAAAGCTAATTTCTTAATTGTGAGAAATTTTTAACCTCACTTTAATGTATATGAAATTCCCTTTCTATTGATGTATAACATGTATACCTTGTCTTATTTTAGTAGAAAATTTCCCCGAAAAATGTATAATTTTCTGAAATTCTGCATGACCGAGAATATGCGTAATTATTTGTAAAGTTTTAAGTAGTTTATTTTGTTTGAATGTTTACTTGTTTTGTCTATTTTTGTTACTCAGTTAATGAAAATAAACAGTTTTCGAGTTACGCGAATATTTATTGCGAACGCTCCTCCATTTCTAAATAACGCTATATCTCGAAAACTAGAGCTAACCTTAAAAAACTGTTAGCACCATTGAATTCAGCGTACTCAAATTATCTTTACCCACTAGGTCCCCCTTTGTCGATTTTTTCAACAAGCACAGTGTAATTATAGAAATTATTGTTTGCCGTGACTGGGGTTCGAACCCAGGCAGAATATGCTATGTTAGCTTAAAACCAGACATATTCTATATCTTTCTGCAAATTTCCGAAAATTTTTTACACAACCCTTCTCACAACCATTTCATTTATTTCTATAGACGTAATTTCTTCTTAACATTTCATTCACTCAATCTTTGAGAATGTCATGTTGTCACTTTACGCCATGTAATATGGGGGGGACGGAAGGGAACCAACCCGATCTATTAATGCATTGTTGTTCATGTCAAAGTGTATTTAGGTATGAGTTAAAAATAAAGTGCAGATTTAGGGTAGTAGAAGAAGAGGAAAGAACTCAACTAAGGAAAATATACTCAAACGAATTACTTACTTATGTAGAGTAAATAAATAAAATACTTAATGTGTAAAATGAAATGTTTAGTCATGAATGAATGAATGAATCAGTTGAAGTAGCAGGAAAGCAAGAGAACAAGCAAGAATGAGTAGGTACTTTAACAGTAAATGTGGGTACTAATATGTGCAAAGTTATTGCATTTATGCAAATTTAGTACCAGTATTTGAAAGTATGAGAGAAAATCTTGAGTAGGAGATTTGAAATTGTGGTAAAGCAAATAACAACAAGTTTATCTCATTCTATTTTTTGAAATAATTTGCACTTAAACCGAGATTGCTTTTGAGATATGGATAGAAGATGGAGATTATTGATCAAGATATTTCATACTACTTCTACCATTCTTTTTCAACTTAATCCATTAATTTATAATGGTTTTTACTTTTAAGCAAAAGAAATTACTTTTTTATGCAAATTTTTAATTTCATTATAAAAAAAAAAATCATTATATTCTTGTTTATTTTTTTCTACTGCTACAATTTAATTTTAATTCATTAATTTGTTTTCCATGGTCAAAGTGGAATAAAATTATCTTAAGTGCAAAAATTATTTTTTATATCAGCTATGAACTTGACTTGTGGAATGTATCATGGAATAAATATTGAAAATTGTATTGAATTTTAATTTGAAACTTGACAAACAACTTAATGAATGTCGTTTTAAAATTCTCTGCTCTGGAAATTTGTATTAGTTTTTGACGTAAAAATGTTATTTAAAGCGATTGCATGGACTTGTCAGTCTAGCTTAAACTTTGTACTTGCAAAAAGCATAAATTGCGTCATATCTCTTACAATGTTTATTGATCATTTCCTTCATCATTTATCTAAAAAAAAAATTGTTAAAAATTTAAATTAAAATTGAATTCTTGTTTTTTTAAAAATTTAATATTTATAGAAAATTTTTCAAAAATTGACTATTTTTAGGAAATTGTTCGAAAATTGACTATTTATTTATAGGATTTTTTTCGAAAATTGACTATTTATAGAAATTTTTCGAAAATTGACTATTTGTAGGAAATTTTTCGAAAATTTACTATTTATAGGAAATTTTTAAAAAATTTACTATTTATAGGAAATTTTTAAAAAATTGACTATTTATAGGAAATTTTTCGAAAATTGACTATTTATAGAAAAATTTTCGAAAATTGACTAAAGGAAATTTTTCGAAAATTTACTATTTATAGGAAATTTTTCGAAAATGGACTATTTATAGGAAATTTTTCGAAAATTGACTATTTATAGGAAATTTTTCGAAAATTAACGATTTATAGGAAATTTTTGGAAAATTTACTATTTATAGGAAATTTTTCGAAAATTGACTATTTATATGAAATTTTTCGAAAATTGATTATTTATAGGAAATTTTTCGAAAATTGACTATTTATAGAATATTTTTCAAAAATTGACTATTTATAGGAAATTTTTCGAAAATTGACTATTTATAGGAAATTTTTCGAAAATTGTCTATTTATAGGAAATTTTTCGAAAATTGTCTATTAATATTAAATTTTTCGAAAATTGACTATTTATAGGAAATTTTTCGAAACTTGACTATTTATAGGAAATTCTTCGAAAATTGACTATTTATAGGAAATTTTTCGAAAATTGACTATTTATAGGAAATTTTTCAAAAATTTACAGTTTATAGCAAATATATCAAAAATTTACTTTTTAAAGCAAATTTTTGAAAAATTTGCTGTTTATAGGAAATTTTTAAAAAATTTGCTGTTTATAGGAAATTTTTAAAAAACTTACGATTAATAGGAAATTTTTCGAAAATTGACTATTTATAGGAAATTTTTAAAAAAATTTACTATTTATAGGAAATTTTTGGAAAATTGACTATTTATAGGAAATTCTTCGAAAATTGACTATTTATAGGAAATTTTTCGAAAATTGACTATTTATAGGAAATTTTTCAAAAATTGACTATTTATAGGAAATTTTTCGAAAAATGTTTATTTATAGAAAATTTTTCGAAAATTGACTATTTTTAGGAAATTTTTCGAAAATTGACTATTTATAGGAAATTCTTCGAAAATTGACTATTTATAAGAAATTTTTCAAAAATTGACTATTTATAGGAAATTTTTCAAAAATTGACTATTTATAGGAAATTTTTCGAAAAATGTTTATTTATAGGAAATTTTTCGAAAATTGACTATTTATAGGAAATTCTTCGAAAATTGACTATTTATAGGAAATTTTTCGAAAATTGACTATTTATAGGAAATTTTTCGAAAATTGACTATTTATAGGAAATTTTTCGAAGATTGACTATTTATAGGAAATTTTTCGAAAATTAACTATTTATAAGAAATTTTTCGAAGATTGACTATTTATAAGAAATTTTTCGAAAATTGACTATTTATAGGAAATTTATAAAAAATTTACTATTTATAGGAAATTTTTCGAAAATTGACTATTTGTAGGAAATTTTTCGAAAATTGACTATTAATAGGAAATTTTTCGAAAATTTACTACTTATAGGAAATTTTTTCAAAATTGGCTATTTATAGGAAATTTTTTCAAAATTGACTACTTATAGGAAATTTTTCGAAAAATGTTTATTTATAGAAAATTTTTCGAAAAATGTTTATTTAAAGAAAATTTTTCGAAAATTGACTATTTCTAGGAAATTTTTCGAAAATTGACTATTTATAGGAAATTTTTCGAAAATTGACTATTTATAGGAAATTATTCGAAAATTGACTATTTATAGGAAATTTTTCGAAAATTGACTATTTATAGGAAATTTTTTGAAAATTGACTATTTATACGAAATTTTTCCAAAATTGGCTATTTATAGGAAATTTTTCGAAAAATGTTTATTTATAGAAAATTTTTCGAAAATTTACTATTTTTAGGAAATTTTTCGAAAATTGACTATAGGAAATTCTTCGAAAAATGTCTATTTACGGAAAATTTTTCGAAAGTTGACTATTTATAGGAAATTTTTTGAAAATTTACTATTTACTTATACGAAATTTTTGAAAAATTTATTTAAAATTAATACTTACAAAAGATTTTTCAAAAATTAACTATTTATTGGAAATTTTTCAGAAACTTGCTATTTATAGGAAATTTTTAGAAAATTTATTTTTTTTGGAAAATTTAATATTTATAGGAAATTTTTTAAAATTTTTTCGAAAATTGACTATTTATAAAATTATTTTCGAAAGTTTACATTTTGTAGTAAAATGTTTTTGTTATTTATGGGCAATTAAAAAAAAGGATTTGTTTGTTTTAAAAAAATGTACTTATTATTTAGAAATTCTTCAGAAACTAATTTTTATTTCATTTTCTTTCCCATATTTCACTTGAACTTTGATCTTAGTTTTTTTTCCTCAACTTTTTCCATTTCTGTGACTTCATCGTAACCATATTACATTAAAATGACTTTTAATTACGAAACAAACTAGAAAACACCATCATCAACAAAACTAAACCAGTAACATGAAAAAAGATATAATTTCTTTGACAGGATTAAAATTAAATTAAACCCACTACGAACATTTTTTCCCTTATCTCTTGAACATACAAATAAATTCTTAGGCGTTTTCCTATTAAAAAGCGTCTCAAAACTAGAAAAAAGAAAAGTTTATAAGTAAAAGTTTGAAGGAAAATAGTAAAAAATTACGAAGAAAGTGAAACTAAATTAATAGCTTGAGTTGCTGCACTTTATACAAAAAGCAAGAAGCTAATTAAATGCATACTGTACAGTACAAACATCCTTAAGGGCCTTTAACGAACACATAAACAAACAGAAATAAACTAGTTTCTATAGGTTTTTAAGGCAAATAACAGAAGTTGGCTAAGAAGTATTCTCAGAAAACAGAAATAAACTCGAAAGTAAAAATAATAGTATATCTATTAAATTAAATTAAAAAAAAAAATGAATGCAAAAAAAGATGAAGTTCAAAGGCATTAACTAGAATGGCTTAAAAATGTACAAGGAATTGCAAGAAATGGTTTTGAGGCATTTAATTAATGGGGTATCAAAAGATTAATTTAACTTGAAAAATGTTCGAACTTTAACAAATTTTAAATAAACGGAAAATTAAAAAGAATAGGATTTAACAAATTGCTTTAGTTACGAAACGAGACTGAAGAAATAAGTGCATAACAACAAAATATTTCTAAAAATTTCCTATGAATAGTCAATTTTCGAAAAATTTCCTATAAATAGTCAATTTTCGAAAAATTTCCAATAAATAGTCAATTTTCGAAAAATTTCCTATAAATAGTCAATTTTCGAAAAATTTCCTATAAATAGTCAATTTTCGAAAAATTTCCTATAAATAGTCAATTTTCGAAAAATTTCCTATAAATAGTCAATTTTCGAAAAATTTCCTATAAATAGTCAATTTTCGAAAAATTTCCTATAAATAGTCAATTTTCGAAAAATTTCCTATAAATAGTCAATTTTTGAAAAATTTCCTATAAATAGTCAATTTTCGAAAAATTTCCTATAAATA
Organism: Stomorhina lunata; assembly: GCA_933228675.1. Taxonomy (NCBI): domain Eukaryota; kingdom Metazoa; phylum Arthropoda; class Insecta; order Diptera; family Rhiniidae; genus Stomorhina; species Stomorhina lunata. The sequence continues at coordinate 142,315,041 of OW121740.1, read as the reverse complement.
GTCAATTTTCGAAAAATTTCCTATAAATAGTCAATTTTCGAAAAATTTCCTATAAATAGTCAATTTTCGAAAATTTTCCTATAAATAGTCAATTTTCGAAAAATTTCCTATAAATAGTCAATTTTCGAAAAATTTTTTCTAAATAGTCAATTTTCGAAAAATTTGCTATAAATAGTCAATTTTCGAAAAATTTCCTCTAAATAGTCAATTTTCGAAAAATTTCCTATAAATTATCAATTTTTGGAAAATTTCCTATAAATACTCAATCTTCGAAATATTTCCTTTTAATAGTGAATTTTCGAAAACTTCCTATAAATAGTGAATTTTCAAAAAATTTCCCATAAATAGTCAATTTTTGAAAATTTTTCTGTAATTACTCAATTTTCGAAAAATTTTCTATAAATATTAAATTTTTGAAAAATTTCCGAGCACATTGCAAATTTTTTTCTATCAAACCAAAATTGTTTTACAAGGTTAAATTATTTGTATCCCTCATTTCAATTCTATTTGTCTTACCAATGTCATTTACATGTCATTTGTTTAGTAACTCTTTTACTACAAATTATAATATTTAAATCTAAATGGTACCCTATAAAAAAGGTCACAATCACAAGATAAAAAAAGTTGACAATATTTTAAAATTCCAGGAATGATACAGAACTAAGGCTTAATAAATAAAAATGTGGTGACCAAGACGAATATAAGGTAGTCGGTATTTAATATTCAATTTAATTAAATCTCTGATTGAAATTTAAGTTATCTGTATTTTATCTCCAAAATTCGCTTAAATTACCTCAAAAGACAGATTGACATTCACACAAATACAGAAATATTCCTGGTCTTTATATTTCAAAAAGTCAAAATTAACTTTTATATTTGAACGTGTTACCTTCAAAAGAACAATCTTAACATAACTTTTTTATTTTCAATAACAACTTAAAAAAAAAAACAAACTAAATCTTTTGAAAGGCCAACAAGATTTCCAGGCATTCGTTGAACGTATAAAAGTAACCAGCCAAAAATTTCCAAATGGAAAAAAACTATTGTATGATAATAATTGACATTTTGGCAAAGAATCGTAGACATGTTAAACCATTTCAATGTGAACGAAAGAAACCCTTTTGAGATGTTAAAACAAGCGAAACAGGCACTGCCATAAAGCCCTTTTGAAATGGAAAAAATAGTTAAAGGACAAGGAAAACTTGAAACAATGAAAAAAAAGATTCAAATTTATTTTAAATACATTTAAATCCCTTGAAACAGGATAGAGAGATAGAAAAGTAATCAAGTTAAAAATATCTAATTTTGAATATATCTGTGCATTTTTTTTTGGTTATCCAAAGACAAATTGTTGGAGTTACTTTGAATATTATTCAATAAAAAAGTTAATATAAACATTTTTAATAGAAAATTATTTGTAGAAAATTTTTTAAAGAACATTTTTCATAGACAAATTTTTTTAGAAAATTTTTCATATAAACATTTTTTTTTGAAAATTTTTCATATAAACATTTTTATAGAAAATTTTTCATATAAAAATTTTTTATAGAAAATTTTTGTATAAAATGTTTATATAAAAAATTTTCTATAAAAAATTTTTATATTAAAATTTTTTATAAAAAAATTTTATGTAAAAATTTTCTATAAAAATTTTTTTCCTGAAAAATTTTTTATAAAATTTTTTTTATGGAAAATTTTTTATAAAAAATTTTTGTATAAAAAAATGTCTATAACAAATTTTTCTGTTTAAAATGTTTATACTAAAATTTTCTATAAAAAAATTTTATATGAAAAATTTCCTATAAAAAATTCTATATAAATATTTTTTCATAGAAAATTTTTTATAAAATTTTTTCATAAAAAAATTTTTAATAGAAAATTTTTATATGAAATTTTATTTTAGAAAATTCGTTATTCAAAAAGTTTTTATAGAAAATATTTCGTTTAAAAATTTTTTATAAAAATTTTTTCATAAAAATTTTTTTTTTATAGAAAATTTTTCATATAAAATTTTTTTATAGATATAAACATTTTTTATAGAAAATTTTTCATATAAAATTTTTTATAGAAAATTTTTTATATTAAAATTTTTTACATAAATCATTACATAAAAGATTCTTCGTATAAAAATTTCTTATACAAATTTTTTCATATAAAATTTTTTGTAGAAAATTTTTCGTACAAAAATTCATATAAAAATTTTTTATAGAAAATTTTTCAAATAAAAATTTTTTATAGAAAATTTTTCAATTTTTTCAAATTTTTTATATAAAATTTGTATAGAACATTTTTTTGTATAAAAAATTTTTATAGAAAATTTTTCATACACAAATTTTTTATAAAAAATTTTTCATATAAAAATTATTTATAGAAAATTTTTCATATAAAAATTTTTGTTAAGAGGTTGTGGGTTTTTATTAAAAATTTTTCTTATAAAAATTTTTAATAGAAAACTTTTCATATACAAATTTTTTATAGCAAATATTTCATAAAAAAAATGTTATTGAAAATTTTTTAAATGAAATATTTTCATAGAAAATATTTCATTGAAATATTTTCATAGAAAATATTTCATTGAAACATTTTCATAGAAAATATTTCATTTAAAAATTTTTTTAAGAAATTTTTTTTATATAAAAATTTTTTATAGAAAATTTTTCACATAAAATTTCTTTTTAGAAAATTTTTCATATAAAAATTTTTTATAGAAAATTTTTCATATACAAATTTTTTATAGAAAATTTTTCATAAAACAATTTTATTGAAAATTTTTTATAGAAAATTTTTCGTATAAAAATGTTTTCATAGAAAATATTTCATTTAAGAAATTTTTTTTATATAAAAATTTTTTATAGAAAATTTTTCACATAAAATTTCTTTTTAGAAAATTTTTCGTATACAAATTTTATATAGAAAATTTTTCGTATAAAATTTTTTTTAGAAAATTTTTCACATTAAATTTTTTGTAGAAAACTTTTCATATAAAAATTTTTTTATAGAAAATTTTTTAAATAAAATTTTTTATAGAAAATTTTTCACATAAAAATTTTTTATAGAAAATTTTTCATATAAAAATTTTTTATAGAAAATTTTTCAAATAAAAATTTTTTATAGAAAATTTTTCACATAAAAATTTTTTATAGAAAATTTTTCACATAAAATTTCTTTTTAAAAAATTTTTCACATAGAAAATTTTTCATATAGAAAATTTTTCATATAAAAATTTTTTATAGAAAATTTTTCATGTACAAATTTTTTATAGAAAATTTTTCATAAAACAATTTTATTGAAAATTTTTTATAGAAAATTTTTCGTATAAAAATGTTTTCATAGAAAATATTTCATTTAAGAAATTTTTTTTATATAAAAATTTTTTATAGAAAATTTTTCACATAAAATTTCTTTTTAGAAAATTTTTCATAGAAAATTTTTCGTATAAAATTTTTTTTTAGAAAATTTTTCACATACAATTTTTTTTAGAAAACTTTTCATATAAAAATTTTATATATAAATTTTTTTATAGAAAATTTTTTAAATAAAAATTTGTTATAGAAAATTTTTCACATAAAAATTTTTTATAGAAAATTTTTCATATAAAAATTTTTTATAGAAAATTTTTCATATAAAAATTTTTTATAGAAAATTTTTCATATACAAATTTTTCATAGAAAAGTTTTCATATACAAATTTTTTATAGAAAATTTTTCATATAAAAATTTTTTATAGAAAATTTTTCATATAACAATTTTTATAGAAAAGTTTTCTTATACAAATTTTTTATAGAAAATTTTCATTTAAAAATTTTCTTTAGAAAATTTTTCGTGTAAAAATTTTATATAGAAGATTTTTCATTTAAAAATTTTCTGTAGAAAATTTTTCATATAAAAATTTTCTATAGAGGATTTTTATAGAAAATTTTTTCATATAAAAATTTTTGACAGAAAATTTTTCTTTAAAAAAAATTTCTATAGAAAATTTTTCTTTAAAACTAATTTCTATAGAAAATTTTTCATATAAAATTTTTTTTAAGAAAATTTTTCATATAATTTTTTTTTTCACATAAAAGTTTCTTAAAAAAAAATTTTCATACACAAATTTTATATAGAAAATTTTTCATATAAAAATTTTTTATAGAAAATTTTTCATTTAAAAATTTGAAGTTTGAAGTAGAAATTTCTGATAAGAATTAGAGTAGGAGAAATTATAGAGCCGTACCGCAATTAATCTTGAACTCATTTGAAGAGAACCCATCTATAACAACTCGTATAGTGCAATCTTTGGTATAAACCAAGAGAAATTATTATCGGCACCAAAGACAATAAGTGCTCAGTGTCACGCTCTATCGAATGTCTTGGAAATATCCAGAGCTACAACTTTACTTTGACTAAAACTGTGTATTGACTGATACCATTTTTCCGATAGGAAGGCTAATGGGTCTCCAGCAGAGCATCCCCTAGAGAACCCATACTGGCGGTCGCTTAGTAGGTTGTTAGTCTATAGATATTTAACAATTTTTAGGGTTGTTATCCTTACCCTTTTTAGGGATTGGCGTAACATAAGCAGATCATGCCTTAAAGGACAAAGGGAGCTGCTGTTATATATATTGTATAACAGCTTTCATGCCATTAGTATAACAAATTAACTAAAACAATTTGAAGTATTTTTATGGTAATCCACTCTAGCTTAAATCCTTTTCATTACAGTATTTATGGTCCAAAGACGAACAAAAGTTAATAAATTCAATAAGATAAGAAATCTTTGAAAGTGAAAATAGAATGAAACTAAAACTTTTTTGGTAGACATTTGGCGACGTTACAAAAACTAGAACAAAGATTGAGGTTAGTACATATTCATGGTTTTCTCAAGGATAAAGATGTCGATGGCGATGATGTTGAAGGTGGCGAAAGTGATGACAATGGCAGTTATGATGATTCATGTGATGAGAAGTAATGAAATCAGAAAGAGAAGACATCTTAAAAATATGTTATAAATAGAAAACAATTAAACTGGGCCAAATCGAGGCATTCGATATCGATCAAAAACTCAGACTTTTAAGCCAATGTTGTGTAACATACCTTAGGGATTTTCAAAATAAATAATTTTGCAAAATATTTAATAAAATTTGAAATCTAAACATTTCCGTTTTGTGTGTCAAAACTTTAAGCTTAAATTTAATTCTTTCACTATCAGGGAACTTTTGATAAATAAGTTAAAAAGTATTGAACCTTATATGTCATTTAGATTATCCCAAAAGTATGTTATACAAATGTTTCTGAAATATATTACATTTTGCTCGATATTGAATGGAGTTATTTGGTCTCTGAAATTATTAAAACTAAAACATGAGTTTATTACTTTGCTCATGAATAAGCTAACATTTTTATGTTACTTATTTTATTAGGAAGTTAATTTGCAGATTTTTATATAACATTGCAAAATTCTTATCAAAAATCGATTCGAAAAAATTTACCCCAAACCAATTTTTAATAGACTAAAAAATATTCTTAAAATTACAGATATTTATGTAAATCCTAGCTGTATTTCTTAACAACATTCTTACCAAAATTTCCCTCCTCTCTAGTGGATTTGTTTTGTCTAACAATAACATTCCTCAACACTAGATCTCTTGTCTAACAAAACTAAGCAACACAAATTGTCGTTCGCAGTGTTTAAAACATTTAGAAAACACTTAAACTTTTGAAAAGCCTGCCATCGCCAGTGCCACCACAAAAAAACAAAAACACAAAAGGTAACAATAAGTTCCTGGAAATGTCTAAAATTGTTCTGAGTAACAAAAATTCTTCACGGGGAAAATAACCTTAAGGTCATTTATTAAATAATCAAATTAAAATAATTTAATAAAGTTAAGACTTTTATAAATTTAAGAGGCCTTTTCATTGTTTTGGAGTGTTTGAAATGTCTGTAAATTAAATTACAAAGAGATAAGAATTGATGGCAAATGGGAAAACTTTTGTTAAATAAGTTAATATAGACAAACGGAATTGTCTTAACTTTTGAAATTCTCTAAAGATTAAAAGAGATTTAATTGCTTTAGGAATTGGATTAATAACACTTTGCAAGATAAAAAGTACTCAATAATGTGTAGGAACATGAGATATTTTAAAATCGATGGAAATTTTTTAAGCCTACATATATAAAGTGTTTAAAATTTTCTACAAAATATTTTTTGTATACAAAAATTTTCTATAAACAATTTTCATATTAAGAAGAGATGGCCTAACGAATCATCGGAAAACATCAAGGAATTGCTTGTCCCTTCAAACATTTTTTGACTTTTTTCAATAAATTGTCTGTAACATTAATAAATAAAAGTAACAGATTGGGATCAAATGCGAATAATCTTTTATTAAAATTTTCTATGAATTTTTTTTTTAATTTCTTGATTCAAAATTTTTATATGAAAAATTTTCTATTAATTTTCTATGAAAAATTTTCTATAAATTTTATATGAAAAATTTTATATAAAAAAAATTTTCAACGAAAAATTTTCAATGGAAAATTTTCAAATGAAAAGTTTTTATTTAAAAAATTTTCTATGAAAAATTTTTTATAAAATAGTTTTATATGAAAAATTTCCTATAAAAATTTTTTATTTGAAAAATTTTTATATGAAAAATTTCCTATAAAAAATTTTTATATGAAAAATTTTTTATAAAAAATTTTTATATCAAAAATGTTCTATAAAAACTTTTACATGAAAAATTTTCTATAAAAAATTTTTATATGAAAAATTTTCTATAAAAAATTATTATATGAAAAATTTCCTATAAAAATTTTTATATGAAAAATTTTCTATGAAAAATTTTCTATTAATTTTATATGAAAAATTTTCTATTAATTTTATATGAAAAATTTTATATACAAAATTTTTATAAGAAAAATTTTCAACGAAAAATTTTCAATGAAAAATTTTCAAATGAAAAGTTTTTATTTATAAAATTTTCTATGAAAAATTTTTTATAAAATAGTTATATATATATATATTATACGAAAAATTTTTATATGAAAAATTTTTTATAAAAAATTCATATATGAAAAATTTTCTATAAAAAATTGTGTATGAAAAATTTTCTATAAAAAATTTTTATATCAAAAATGTTCTATAAAAACTTTTATATGAAAAATTTTCTATAAAAAAATTTAATATAAAAAATTTTCTATAAAAAATTTTTATATGAAAAATTTTTTATAAAATATTTATATATAAAAAATTATCTATAAAAATTTGTATATGAAAAATTTTTTATGAAAAATTTTCTATAAAAAATTTTTATATGAAAAATTTTCGATAAAAAATTTTTATATGAAAAATTTTCGATAAAAAATTTTTATATGAAAAATTTTCTATAAAGAAATTTTATATGAAAAATTTTCTATAAAAAATGTATATATGAAAAATTTTCTATAAAAAATTTTTATATGAAAAATTTTCGATAAAAAATTTTTATATGAAAAATTTTCTATAAAAAATTTTTATATGAAAAATTTTCTATAAAAATTTGTATATGAAAAATTTTCTATAAAAATTTTTATATGAAAAATTTTCTATAAAAATTTGTATATGAAAAATAAAAACTTTTACATGAAAAATTTTCTATAAAAAAATTTTTATATGAAAAATTTTCTATAAAAAATTTGAATATAAAAAATTTTTATACGAAAGATAAAAACATATGAAACATTTTCTATTAAAAATGTTCTATAAAATATTTTTATATGAAAACTTTTCTGTCAATTAATTGTCTATTATATTAATAAATTAATATATTAGACTGGGATAAGGTGTGAATAATTTTGCTTTTGAAAACATTTTTAATATTAAAAATTTTTTGTAACATTTTTATATAAAAAATTTTATATGAAAAATTTCCTATAAAAATTTTTATATGAAAAATTTTCTATAAAAAAGTTTTATATGAAAAATTTTCTATAAAAAATTTTTATATGAAAAATTTTCTATAAAAAATTTTTATATGAAAAATTTTCTATAAAAAATTTTTATATGAAAAGTTTTCTAAAATAAATATTTATATGAAAAATTTTCTTTAAAAGATTTTTATATGAATTTTTTTTTTATGATTTTCTATACAAATATAAATTGTCTATTACATTAATAAATAAACGTAATAGTCTGGGATCAAGTGCAAATATTTTTTCTTTCTGAGTAATATTAACACAATGTTTTCAACTACCTGACGAGCGAACGATTCTCCCTTTTCTCAAAATTTTTTTCTTTAATTACAGATTTTTCAACGGGATATTATGACACTGGGTCTAAAAGTTCAGTTCAGTTCAGTTCTAAAAATTTGAGCCATATCGGACAACGTTCTATGGGCGTTTGTATGGGTAAAAGTGGGTTATTTTTTGTTTTTGCAAAGTTTCGACCAAAAATAGATAATTTTTAGATGAAAATAATGGAACACAGCCTATTTAAGATGAAAATTCACGAAGTAGTTTTGGAGTTATTGCAATTTCCCCCCGAAAATTCATGTTCCTGGAAACGCGCCTAAGGATATACACAAACATTTTTTTTTTGTAAATAAAGCAATTCAAAAGTTGAACATGATTTATCATTTAATGGCTTATTAGTATTAAATATTTCAGTTATGTTAAAATTTAATTGAATTAACTAAGGTTTTTTCATGTTGGAAAATGGTACATTTTTCTCGGGTCGGATTCAAAAATCACTTTTTAATTTTTTAAAAAATTTGTTTAACAAATATAACAAATTAAGAATTTGCTCATTGGTGCGTTAAAGCAGACAAATAAGAGAATAAAACTCAGAAAAGCTTTGGTCGATATCTTAAACCGTTTTACCGTACCTGTGATTTGAAATTATTGAATTTCTCGAAAATTATAATTTTTGGTCATAATTTTAGTATATCCTTTGTAAATTTTACTTTTGTTCAATTTTAATAAAAATATTAATGAATAGATTAAATTTCAATAAAACTGAATTATTAGCCATTAAATTATAAATCATGTCTAACTTTGTAATTTCTTTATTTACAAAAAAAATGTTGGTGCATATCCTTAGGCGCATTTTAAGGAACATGAATTTTCGGGAGAAAATTGCAACAACTCTAAAACTACTTCATGGATTTTTATATTTGGCTATTTGAAATTAAGATGTGTTAGTTCCTCTTTAATATTCCATTATTTTTTCATCTAAAAATTATTTATTTTTGGTCAAAATTTCGCAAAAACAAAAAATAACCTATTTTTCCCCATACAAATAGGCTCTTAAAATTTGGACCCGATGCGCGCCCACAGAACGTTGTCCAATTTGGCTCAAATTTTCAGAACTGAACTTTTAGACCTAGTGTCGTTATACTTCATTGAAAAAGCCATGAAGTTCGGACAAACATTTTCTTACATACAAAAAATTGTCACCCTAATGCATATCTATACAATTATTAGTTTTAGAAAATCCTTATTTTAATAACACATTCAACACCTTGATGCATCCTGATATGACTGTATTTCAGGGTACCTTACAGCTAGAGATACAAAATATAAAAATACTCCTATTAAATAAGGAAAAAATGGAAAAACGTTATAAATTTAAAAAAATGTGTCACATTGTTTTACACAAATAACATAAAGAATGCGTTTAATGTTACAGGATGAAAAAGGATCATCCTGGGTATTTTTCTTCATATAATTTCCTCTTAAATATTCTTACAGTTGCCTTTGTGTTAGAAAGTTAAATTAAAAATCATGAAAATAAATAGAATTAAAAATATTCTCAACCATTTAACAATTAGTTTCCTTTGAAATCCTTGACTTTTTACACATAAACCCCGGATAATTAAAGGGATCTGCTTTCATTGTTCTTAGATTCTTTGTAAGTCTGCTAAAAGCTATCAATGGCTACTTCCGTTGTTTTCTAAAATAATCGCAAATAGACTATTTCTTTCATTCTTTAACACAAAATTAAACCAACACAAAAATCAACATTAAAAGCCAAAGAAACAAAAAAATTGCAAAAACATTACAATTTGCTTCTGTTAAAAAAAGAAAAATGGCAAAAAAGTCCATCCAATAAAATGAGCTCAAGAAACAAAACCAATTACCATGAAAAGAAGAATCCTTCCTTTATCATGTCCTTTTCATTGTTTTCATTCATTTGGTTTTTATTATCATCCTGCCAAACATGATTTGGGCTTAAAATTCAAATATTAAGCTTTTCGCTTAAATTTCCCCTTGTTTTCTTCTCCCACATTTTATTGTTTTTGGCCTTTTGTTTTTTATTTTTTTTGTCTGAAGAAGAGTGAGTCCATTAATGTAATAAAAAAGTGCAAAACTGGCTGAGAAAAAATAAAACAAAAGAAGAAAAATCAACAAAAATTTGTGTTGTTTTCAAGAGCTTTCAATTGCTCATATTCTCTGGCTGGGTATCGAGTGTTGACATAACTTAAACCAAAAAAAAAAAAAAATAAAACAAGTGCGCAAATATAGTCGGTTGGTAGATACCCTATACCATACAATGTTTTGATAAGAGTAATCCAACATAAGTTTTAACATTAAATGATGATGGAAACGCTTAGTTCTCCAATTAATCTTTCTAGAAAAATTTTATATAGAAAATTGTTTATAGAAAAATTTTATATTAAAAATTTTCTATAGAAAAATCTTATATTGAAAATTTTCTAGAGAATAATTTTGCAGTAAAAATTCTATTGAAAAATTTTATATTAAAAATTTTCTATAGAAAAATTTTCTATAGAAAAATTTTATATTAAAAATTTTCTATAGAAAAATTTTATATTAAACATTTTCTATAGAAAAATTTTATATTAAAAATTTTCTATAGAAAAATTTTATATTAAAAATTTTCTATAGAAAAATTTTATATTAAAAATTTTCTATAGAAAAATTTTATATTAAAAATTTTCTATAGAAAAATTTTATATTAAAAATTTTCTATAGAAAAATTTTATATTAAAAATTTTCTATAGAAAAATTTTATATTGAAAGTTTTCTAGAGAAAAATTTTATATAAAAAATTTTCTATAGAAAACTTTTATATTAAAAATTTTCTATATAAAAATTTTATATTAAAAATTTTCCATAGAAAAATTTTATATTAAAAATTTTCTATAGAAAAATTTTATATTAAAAATTTTCTGTAGAAAAATTTTATATTAAAAATTTTCTATAGAAAAATTTTATATTAAAAATTTTCTATAGAACAATTTTATATCAAAAATTTTATATAGAAAAATTTGATTTTGAATATTTTCTATAAAAAAATTTATATTGAAAATTTGCTATAGAAAAATTAGTAATTTTCTATAGACAAATTTTATGATGAAAATTTTATCTTGAAAATTTTCTCTAGAAAATTTTATATTGAAAATTTTCTGTAAAAGAATTTTATATAGAAAATTTTCAATAGAAAAATTTTATACAGAAAATTTTCTATAGAAAAATTTCATATAGAAAATTTTCTATATAAAAATCTTATATTGAAAATTTTCTATAAAAAAATTTTATATTGAAAATTTTCTGTAGAAAAATTTTATATTGAAAATTTTCTGCAGAAAAATTTTATATTGAAATTTTCTATAGAAAAATTTTACATAGAAAATTTTCTATAAAAAAAAACTTTATACTGAAATTCTCTATTCAAAAAATTTATATTAAAAATTTTCTATAGAAATATTTTTTATTGAAAATTTTCAAAAAAAAATTTTATATCGAAAATTTTCTATAGTAAAATTTTATTTTGAAAATTTTCTATAGAAATATTTTATTTTGAAAATTTTGTATAGAAAAATTTTTTATAGAATAATTTTATATTAAAAATTTTCAATAGAAAAATTTTATTTTGAAAATTTTCTTTAGAAAAATTTTAAATTGAGAATTTTCTATATAAAAATTTTAGACTAAAAATTTTTTATAGAAAAATTTTATATTAAAAATTTTCTATAGAATTATTTTATTTTGAAAATTTTCTGTAGAAAAATTTTATATTAGAAATTTTCTAGAAAAAAATTTGATATAAAAAATTTTCTTTAGAAAAATTTTATTTTGGAAATTTTCTATATAAAAATTTTAGATTGAAAATTTTCTCAAGAAAAGTTTTAGAAAGAAAATTCTATATAAAAATTTTATATTGAAAATTTTCTATAGAGAAATTTTATATTGAAAGTTTTCTATAGAAAAATTTTATATTGGAAATTCTCTAAAGGAAAATTTCATATTAAAAATTTTATATAAAAAAATTTATATTGAAAATTTTCGATAGGAAAAATTTGTATTGACAAATTTTTTATAGAAAAATTTTATTTTGAAAATTTTCTATACAAAAATTTTATATTGAAAATTTTTTAAAGAAAAATTTTATAATGAAAATTTTTTATAGAAAACATTTATATTGAAAATCTTCTATACAAAATAATTATATTGAAAATTTTCTAGAGTGATATTTTAAATTGAAAATTTTGTAAAGAATTGAATTCAAATTTTTCGATAGAAAAATTTTATTTTGAAAATTTCTTATAAATTAATTTTATACTGAAATTTTTTCTAGAAAAATTTTTTTGAAAATTTTCTATAGAAAATTTATTTATTTTTTCTATAAAATTTTTCTACAGAATTTTCTAAAAAAAAAATTTATATTGAAAATTTTATATTAAAAATTTTCTGTAGAAAAATTTTCTACAGAAAAATTTTATACTGAAAATTTTCTATAGAAAAATTTTATATTGAAAATTTTCTAAAAAAAAATTTATATTGAAAATTTTCTAAAAAAAAATTTATATTGAAAATTTTTTATAAAAAAATTGTATATTGTATAAAAAAATTTTGTACTTTAAAATTTCTATAGAAAGATTTTATTAAAAATTGTCTATAGAAAAATTTTCTGTAGATTATTTTGTGCAGGCAATATTTTCTATGGCAGAATTTTATAAGGAACATTTTTTCTATAAACAAATTTTGTATCGAAAATTTGTAATAGGTAACAAACGAAAGAGAAAACTTAACATAGTCTTTAGTTTTTTGTTATTGTGGGTTGTATAAAGAAATATCTCGGTCTGTCGATCGAAAGTGCAAACAAAAGTGAGAAAAAACAAATGAACAAAAAACTTTATTAAAACTGGCCAAAAAAAGAAAAAAAAAAACGGAAGGAAAACAAAAGAAGGTTAAGGCAGAAAAAAGAGCACAAAAAAGTGTTTCATATGATATTATATTAATTGAAATTGTGGCTTAAAGAAAATGTTATCCTGCAGCTAAAATATTTTCTTTTTTAATAAATAAAAGCATTTTTTTTAAAGACAATCAAAATATACGAATAAAAATTAAAATAAAGGCAGGCTTTAAATTTTGTATTAAGAGAAAGGATTCAAAAAGTACTTGTTTTTAAGGCTACTTTACAAATGAACCCTCAAATTGAAATCAATTATATTTGTTAAGAGCTCTTCTCTCAGACTCAGTTTCAGGGAACCTTTTAACTTTCAATAGCAAATTGTCAAAAGCCCTTGTTTGCTTTTTTCCGGCTTATACTGTTAATATTTTAAACAATTCTTGTAAAGTGTAAAAAAAAAGAAAACAATACCGAAAAAGCCACACAATCTGATACCCAATAAAAACAATATCGACAAATAATCCCGAATTTTTTTATTTAGCTTGAAATGGCTAATAAATGTTTTTTTTTTCTAGCTAAATAATCCTTACATAAAGACTTGCTGTATATATTTTGTAAAAAAAGGAAATTGTTGGCTGAAAGTGAAATTGAATCCATTTATGAATTTAAAGAGTGCAAAATAATATTTTTTGCAAATATAAAATGATGATACAAAAAAAAGTAAATATCGTGAGTTCTTTTAGAGTTAAAGCTGCCATCATAGCTTTATTTTAACAGCTGATGGTTGAATTTATTTAATTCGCTTTTAAATTTACTATAAATCGACTTACGCCATAAAGAATGGGCAGGAGTGAAGCACAAATCGATATTGATTTGGAATTAACGTTCATAATATTATTTCTGATAATGTCCATTTCTGATGAAATCAGTACGTAAATAAGCAGAATTTTCTCATTTGGAGTATAGAGACATACACAGAAAATTACTGTTGCTGTACAGTGGTCGTCGACTCCCTTTCAACAATTTTTCTTCTCAATGTACAAGTCAAAATTCTAAACATAATTTGGTGAAATTCAACACACGTCTTTTAATTAATTTAAAAAGACCTCTGTTAATTGTGGTTGAAATTCGACCACTTCTTGGGGACCTGTCTTGGACCCCTATTTTTTACATTTATTTAATTTTGATGTACAATACGCAATTCTTTACAGAATTTGATGAAATTCAGCACATGTCTATCAGTTTTAATTTGGGTTAAAATCAGTTGACTCCTTGGGTGACTGCTTTGGACCCCCAGATGAAAATCTATTTTTATTTTCAGAGTATAAACCGAAATTCTCATCTGAATTTAAAAAAACTGGACACACGTCTATTAATGAATCCAAGAAAGATTGACACTAATTTTGATTGAGATCCCTTGACTATTTGAAGTACCTGATTTGGACCCCATTTCTCATTTATTATAGTTCTCAATATATAAGTCGAAATTCCTAACTGAATTTGATAAAAATTGGCATATGTCTATTAGTTTATCCAACAAATAGCTCAACCCCATTATGGTTAAAATCCGTCCACTCCTTGGTGTACCTGCTTTGGACCCCCATTTTTCACTTACATTTCTTCTCAATATAAGCTACAATTCTCACATGAATTGGTTGACCCAAAAAACAGCTCTACTAATTTTGTTTGCAATCCGTAGACTTTGAGGGAAATTACACTTAAATTCAATTTGATTAAAAAGTTACGCCTAAATGACTGCAACACTTTTTGCTTAAACTATGCGTAACAATTTACATGACTTTTTTTAAAAAATTTTAAATTTTGTTCTACGATCGTTTAATTTTGGAGAAGTTTTTTGCTCAATCTAAAGAAGAGACTTTCACCTTTCATAAGGTTATGGTGAGAGCACCGACGAAACCGAGAAAACTTAGTTTTTGTCCAAATAAAAACGAAAACACTGTAGAGCTTTTTTGATTTCCTGATATCTCCTAAACTACATACGAAATTTACTTATTCTGTAGACTAAATCTAAGCTTCTGCGTCTTAATTAAATTGACATCAAGATTAAAGCTGTAAAACTATTTTCGATGCATGAGCTACTGAGTTCGATAAAAAATTTCACTACTTTTCGTTTTCGAACATTAAGAACATTTCAATACCTTTTTTATAACACATAATATATCGGTTTTTTTGAAAACAATTATTGATCTTTAATACCTAGACTCTTTCCTATAGAACTGTATTATTAGATTTTTCAAAAGCAGTGGTCAAAAAATGGCCTTTTTGCATCAGAAATACCATAGTACGCTGGTGCGTATAGGCTGGCGGAGACATTGGCCTTTATATCCTTCTAAAACGATGATGGTCAAAATATCACTGTCAATGGTAACCAGTATGTGAACATGATTCTAATACGCTGCAAGAATCTTGCTGATTTGTAGTTGCAACAACACATGCCATACATCGTGAGCCAAAATTGATTTACACAAAGAAAATTTGATGAACATTTTTGTTCCCTGGGTAGCACTATTTCTAAAATAGATTTCATTTTACAAAAATTCTTTTTTATTTTCATTTCATTTGAAGTAAACTCATATTTATTTTTACTACTGTTAATAGTATTGGCAAACAAAATGTTTTTCTCACAAAAAATTTAATACCAATATTTACACACTTAACACATACACTTAAAGTGAACATATGTATGTAAATAATGTATAATAAATAGTACTAAAATGGTGCATATTGTAATTTTTCTGTACATATGATTTCATTTGTAAGATATAATAATAATTTTGTATTAGAACGATATAATGGCATTAGACATTATTTATATTTACACTATGAGTCATTATGGGATGCTAAAATAGTGTGAAGTGAAGTGAAGTACCCGTAATGGACTCTTTGGTTAGTTTAGAAAATGTATAGAGTCGAAAATTTTCAGTTAAATAAAAAACTGTGTCTGCGATTTTTGCTTTTGTTCGTCGTAATTTTAATAACTCTCGGATTTTTTTTACATATTTACAATATTCTCCTGTTAATCCCTTGTCAGGCATTACTGAAATCACAAAAAGATTTAGTTGTATTTACATTTTATGATTATCCTTAAGAAGCAAAGTTTTTACATGACTAGTCAAACATAGAAAGAAAATCACAGTAATAGAAACATTTATATTTTCATTACGTGTCCAAAATATTTATTTAAGTAACTGAATGAAAAAAAAGCGAATAAATGTTTGCATACATTTATCGGTTATATAAGATTTTTTTTTGTAATTTTGCTTTAACCCTTCTGTTTCATCTTTATATGAAAGTCATATTTGTAATTAGGAATCTGGGCCCTATTCCACGAAACAACTTATCAACTTTTCACTTTGCGCTTATCAAATTTTTCGACAACTTGTTTCTCTTTAGAACTATAAAATTTGATAAGTGATAAGTTACAACTGATAAGTGTAATTTGCAAACTCTTCGCAATTTTTTTATTCTCTTTGCAATTTCTGTTCCATATACGTTCTCTTTTGTGCAAAGTGCAAAGCTAAAATTGAAAAGACTTTGCAAATAATTATGCTGTTTCGTTCCACAAAAACTGTAAATTCTATTTTTGCAAAGCAAATTTCGATAAGTTTATCAAAGATTTGCAAGGTAAACGATCTCTTTGCAAATTCATATTGTTATAACTAGAGAAACCTTCAAAATGTTAAGAAGTAAGTTTTTGATCGACGATCGTGAATAAGTTGTTGTAAGAAGAAATTATAGAGACAGAATTAATTTTCGGGACTACAAAACTTTAATTTTAAAGAGTGCTTTAGATTAAATTATGTCCAAGTTGATTTTATTTTAAGAAAAATTAAAGAAAAACTAGAGCGCAAAACACAACGCAGATAAAAATTACCTGCTACTGTTTCTGTGTTGGCTTGGAAATGGAGTTTCAGCTGTGCATGGTGTTGCAAAATCAACGGTTCGTAGAACCATCCATATTCTTGTCGGAAAACTACCTTAACACCCGTTAAAATAGCGAGCAAACATGTGTCGAGAATTTTTCAATAAGAACTATAAAAATATGGGTTCGGAAGTCGCACTATGGTATTTCTGCTGCAAAAAAGAAATTTTTTGACCACCGCTTTTAACAAAATCTAATGATGCAGTTCTATAGAAAAGAGTCTAGATATCAAGGATCAATAATTGTTTTCAAGAAAAAGTTATATTATGTCTTATAAGAAAGGTATTGAAATGTGCTTAATGTTCTAAAACGAAAAGTGATAAAATTTTTCATCAAACTCAGTAGCTCACAAATTGTATATGGTTTAACATCATTAATCCTGATGTCGATTTAATTAAGATATATAATCTTGGTTTTAATCTGCATGATAACTTAATCTGGTATATAGTTTAGCAGATATCAGGAAATCAAAAAAGCTCTACAAAATTCAGTATGTTCGTTTTTCTTTGGACAAAAGCTAAGTTTGCTCGGCTTTGCTCATGCTCCCACCATAACCATGAAAAAGGTAAATGTCTCTTCTCTAGACTGAGTGAAAAAAATTCCCCGAAATTTACCGATCGTAGAACAAAGTTCAAAATTTTCTGAAAAAAGTCATGTAAATTGTTACGCATAATTTAAGCAAAAAGTGTTGCAGTCGTTTAGGCGTAACTTTTTAATCAAATGAATTTAAGTGTAACTCCAGTATAAGTCGGCGGATTTTAACCAAAATTAGTAGAGATCTTTTTCGGGTCAACCAATAGATGTGTGCCGAATTTAATCAAATTCTGTTGAGAAGAAAAATAAATCAAAAATGGGGGTCCAAAGCAGGTACCCCAAGGAGTGAACGGGTTTCAACCAAAATTTGTTGAGCTCTTTGTCGAATAAATTTTTTTAAATTCTATTTAGAATTCCAGCTTATACATTGAGAACAATAATAAATGAAAAATTGCGGTCCAAGGCAGGAACCTCAAAGATTCAAGACATCTCAACCAAAATAAATTTCTTTAAAATTCTGATGAGAATTTTTTTAAAATTCTGATGAAAATTGTGGCTTATGCTTTGAAAATAAGAAAATTGTTAAAAAATTTAAGTCCAAGGTGGACACCCAAGCAGCCAACTTATTTCAACTAAAATTGTTAGACCTTTTTGTAGATGTGTGCCAAATTTCATCAAATTCTATTAAGAATTGCGGATTGTACATCAAAAAGAAAAAATAGATGAAAAATGGTTGTCTACTATAGGTACCCCAGGGGGTGGTCTAAAATTAGACCACAAAAATTATTTGAGCTCTTTTTTTAATTAATTAATAGACGTGTGTTAAATTTCATCAAATTCTATTGAGAACTGCGACTTGAACGTTGAAAGGAAAAATTAGTGAAAAATAGGGGTCCAAGGTAGATACGTCAAGGAGTTAACGGCTTTCAACCAAAATTAGTAGTCATCTTTTTTTAATTATTTAGCAGGCGTGTGATGAATTTTAACAAATTCTGCTTAGAATTGCGACTTGTACATTGAGAAGAATAAAAAATGGGGGCCCAAGGCAGATACCCCAAAGAGTCGACGGAGTTCGAAAATTTTTTTGAATTTTATTTATCTATATAAACTGAACACTTCGATATATAAAGAAATACCACTGTGCATCGTAATTCACTCCTGGAAAAAGCAATTACTATGAAAAAGCTAAAATTATAATAAAAATGGCCCCTTATGTTAGAAGTGGTCGTCCGAAAAGTCGATGGAAAGACCAAGTAAAGGAAAGTCTTTCAAAGATTGGCCTTCAAAATTGGAGAATATACGCAAATGATCGAAGCGCCACCAATTTTTTGTTTTTATCAAAAAAATATTTATTGCAATAATAAATAATTGTAATAAATTGGGATCTTATTGCAATAGACTAATATAAAACTTTGAATAAAAATTAATGATATTATAAACTTATAAATCATACCATACAAAATTTTTGGAATAAGCATTTGATAAATTTATAATTGGTTTATGATTTGGGGGGTAAATTTAGAAAAAAATATTAATAATGTTAATTTTCAATATTTAAAAATCGATTTCTGCATCTGCTTTGAACCCCTTAATAAGGCTCAATCTGTTTTATGATATCTTTTATTTTTCTCCTTTTGATGATCAGGACAAAATGTCAAGTATATTGACAAACAATTTGACACGTGTGTGAATATTATGTCGAATTTTCGCTTTTTCTTATTGAATTTGCAATTTTTTTTTCATATAATAAATATAATGATGGCGATAATAATGTTGAGGGCGATGAAGATGATGATTGTAGGTAATGGCATCTTTTGCCAAAGAAAACATTCAAAACAATACAAATTTATTGATATGTTCATATATTGTATAAAAATTTGTTTGTATTAGTATTTGCCCAGTAGTTTGAAAGAAGAAAATTTTGCTAGGATATTTATGACATATATGTTATAAACACAACCATTAATCAGATATTCTCAGATCAGTTTTGAGAAAAATCAGTGCGTAGAGCTCCTTTATAGCTCTCTTAATGATGAGCTTATTGTTTGGTTACACTCCTTTTTAAAACTACTGGGTATTTTGGCATATATATGTATGTATACATATACACATACTTATGTGTGTGAGAAATTTTGTTATATTAAATAAACAAGTAGAAAAATGTTTAACCAAAATTACGGTTCATTGCATTTTATTTGCAAACAACAATCCACAAAATTCACTCCAAATATTCCGCCATCACACCTCCTCTTTAGCAGCTGCTGGCAACAATATTTTATACATTAACAATAAATAAATGAAAATAAAAAGAAAACATATTTACTTCCCCTCAAATTTCCCAATTCAATTCAATTGTATTTTCTATTGTTGCAAAAGAGTCTCGTCTAGGAACTTAAGAGCTTTCAAGCCAGAAAAAAATTTGACATTATTATGAAATCAAATAAAATATTTGCTAAAAGTTTTATTGTACAATTTCTTAATATTTGTTCACATATAGATCCAGTGACGATGTGAAGTATTTTGTGGATATATCAGGTTATGTAAAGAAATGCACAGGTTGAGCTTAAAGAATGGGAAAACTTGAATAACAGGAACTGGGAAAAAATAAACTCTAACAATTGAGGGACAAGTATTTATTAAGGAAAGAAAGGTTTTATTGTAAAAACCACTTAAATATATAAATGCGGAATAAGGAAGAAAAAAACTCGAGAAAATTAATAGACTAAGACTACGCAGACAATAACTAGTACCACGACTGTTCGGACATTGGCTGGTCAAACTATAACTGATCAGATTACTATAACTATAACTAGTGAGACTATGACTTATCAGACTATAACTAGTGAGACTATGACTTATCAGACTATGAATAGTCAGACAATGACTAGTAAGACAATGACCAGTCAGACTTTGACTAGTCACACTACAACTAGCCAAACTATGACCAGTCAGACTATGACTAGTCAGACTATATCTAGTCAGACTATGAATATTCAGACTATGACTAGTCAGACTATGACAAGTCGAAAATGACTAGTCAGACTATGACTAGTCAGACTATGACTAGTCAGACTATGACTAGTCAGACTATGACTAGTCAGACTATGACTAGTCAGACTATGACTAGTCAGACTATGACTAGTCAGACTATGACTAGTCAGACTATGACTAGTCGAAAATGACTAGTCAGACTATGACTAGTCAGACTATGGCTTGTCAGACTATGACTAGTCAGACTATGACTAGTCAGACTATGACTTGTCGAATATGACTAGTCAGACTATGACTATTAAGACAATGACTAGTCAGACTTTGACTAGTCACACTACAACTAGCCAAACCATGACCAGTCAGACTATGACTAGTCAGTCTATTACTACTCAGACTATGACTAGTCAGACTATAACAAGTCAGACTACGACAAGTAAGACTATGACTAGTCAGACTATGACTAGTCAGACTATATCTTGTCAGACTATGAATATTCAGACTATGACTAGTCAGACTATGACAAGTCGAAAATGACTAGTCAGACTATGACTAGTCAGACTATGACTAGTCAGACTATGACTAGTCAGACTATGACTAGTCAGACTATGACTAGTCGAAAATGACTAGTCAGACTATGACTAGTCAGACTATGGCTTGTCAGACTATGACTAGTCAGACTATGACTAGTCAGACTATGACTTGTCGAATATGACTAGTCAGACTATGACTATTAAGACAATGACTAGTCAGACTTTGACTAGTCACACTACAACTAGCCAAACCATGACCAGTCAGACTATGACTAGTCAGTCTATTACTACTCAGACTATGACTAGTCAGACTATGACTAGTCAGACTATGACTAGTCAGACTATGACTAGTCAGTATATGACTAGTCAGACTATGACTAGTCAGACTATGTCTAGTCAGACTATGGCTAGTCAGACTATGACTAGTCAGACTATGACTAGTCAGACTATGACTAGTCAGACTATGACTAGTCAGACTATGACTAGTCAGACTATGACTAGTCAGACTATGACTATCAGTATATGACTAGTCAGTATATGGGTAGTCAGACTATGACTTGTCAGACTATGACTGGGCAGACTATGACAAGTCGAATATGACTAGTCAGACTATGACTAGTCAGACTATGACTTGTCAGACTATGACTAGTCAGACTATGACTAGACAGACTATGACTAGTCAGACTATGACTAGTCAGACTATGATTAGTCAGTATATGACAAGTCAGACTATGGCAAATCAGACTATGACTTGTCAGACTATGACTAGTCAGACTATGACTAGACAGACTATGACTAGTCAGACTATGACTAGTCAGACTATGACTAGTCAGACTATGACTAGTTAGACTCTGACTAGTCGAATATTACTAGTCAGACTATGGCTAATCAGACTATGACAAGTCAGACTATGACTAGTCATACTATGAATAGCCAGACTAGGACTAGTCAGTATATGACTAGTCAGATTATGACTAGTCAGACTATGACTAGTCAGACTATGACTAGTCAGACTATGCCGAGTCAGACTATGGCTATTCAGTATATGACTAGTCAGACTATGACTAGTGAGACTATGACTAGTCAGACTATGTATAGTCAGACTGCGACTTGTCAAACTATGACTAGTCAGACTATGACTAGTCGAATATGACTAGTCAGACTATGACTAGTCAGACTATGACTGGTCAGACTATGACTAGTCAGACTATGACTAGTCAGACTATGACTAGTCAGACTATGACTATCAGTATATGACTAGTCAGTATATGGGTAGTCAGACTATGACTTGTCAGACTATGACTGGGCAGACTATGACAAGTCGAATATGACTAGTCAGACTATGACTAGTCAGACTATGACTTGTCAGACTATGACTAGTCAGACTATGACTAGACAGACTATGACTAGTCAGACTATGACTAGTCAGACTATGATTAGTCAGTATATGACAAGTCAGACTATGGCAAATCAGACTATGACTTGTCAGACTATGACTAGTCAGACTATGACTAGACAGACTATGACTAGTCAGACTATGACTAGTCAGACTATGACTAGTCAGACTATGACTAGTTAGACTCTGACTAGTCGAATATTACTAGTCAGACTATGGCTAATCAGACTATGACAAGTCAGACTATGACTAGTCATACTATGAATAGCCAGACTAGGACTAGTCAGTATATGACTAGTCAGATTATGACTAGTCAGACTATGACTAGTCAGACTATGACTAGTCAGACTATGCCGAGTCAGACTATGGCTATTCAGTATATGACTAGTCAGACTATGACTAGTGAGACTATGACTAGTCAGACTATGTATAGTCAGACTGCGACTTGTCAAACTATGACTAGTCAGACTATGACTAGTCGAATATGACTAGTCAGACTATGACTAGTCAGACTATGACTGGTCAGACTATGACTAGTCAGACTATGACTAGTCAGACTTTGACTAGTCAGACTATGACTAGTCAGACTATGACCAGTCAGACTATGACTAATCGAATATGACTAGTCAGACTATGAATAGTCTGACAATGACTAGTCGTACTTTGACTAGATAGACTCCACCAGTTGGACTGTGACTAGTCAGATTATGATTATGATATTGCTATAGCTATAACTATGACTAGTTAACCATTTTTAACTTATGTATACCCTCGAGTGTATTTTTGGAAACAAATAGCATTAAGTAACTCTTTCTTATGAATAAATTTTAGGTGAAAAGCACTCACATGAATATATTCTATGTATGTGGAATTTCGCTTAAATGTGGTTCTGTACTAAATGGTTGAAATACAAAATGAAATGCTATACAAATATGACTAAATAGGCGGATGTCCTTGTGGCTGACAATGCGTCTTTTCCTTTCTAATATATATATATATATATATATATATATATATATATATATATATATATATATATTTAAATTAGGCACTTAAATATATATGTAATATTTCAGTGGTTGCTGTAAGAATTGAATAGCATTCTAGATGCCGGGATAAGTGTTGGTCTTGTTTAAAATATATTGTAGCAATTCACGTATACATATTTTATATATCGCTTTTACTTTACCGTTATTTTTATTTATTTTTAGGTTTAAAATTTCTTTGCTATTTTAGAAAAGAGAAAAAAAAAATAAGGAATGAATGAATGAAAATGTACATAAAAATAAATAATGTTTGGTAAATTGTTAAGAATTGTTTATCATTATCTTGGCAAATGTAAATACAATTGAGTTTTTTTTAACTCAAAATGAGATTGTATAAGTTATATCATAAAGGTGTTATTATTATTCATTTCTCATTTCCGGTTTGATAATGCTGCCAAAGTGAAAGCTTTTCTTTAAATAATAAAAAATAAATTCTTCCACTTGCAAAAGCTATAAAGCCTTTTGCCATTTTTTTTTATAAATGTAATATATATATATATATATATAATAGCTTAAAGCTTAAAATTGCTTTTTAAATATGAATCTATTTTTATTGTTTTCAAGTTATATCCACCAAATCTATTTTTATGACTTAAGATAGATCCTCTTTTTGGTAAATAATTGTCTATATTTATTTCCATGTATTTTTAAAAGGTCCCTTTTGTCAAGGATTAGTTTTCTGTTATTCAACCTTTTTTGGTTATAAATTTGTTTAATACTTTTATTATATCTAATAAATAATATGAATACTTTTCAAAGTTTTTGAGTGAAATTAACCAATTTATTATCAAAAATAGATTTCCTTTTTAATGATTTTTAAGGATTTTTTTTTAATGATTTAAGGATTTTTTAAATTTTTTGTCAAAGGAAAATAGTGATGTTAAGTTTTGGAGCAGAGGATTATTATATGGTCTTGTTTTATTAAAAACTAGCAGACCCGCTTCTCTTGACAGAACCAACTTAAAACGTAGTTTTGAAAATAGTTAAAAAATAAGGAATTGCAACAAGAAAAGATCCAAGCAAGAATTGATTTATCTCCCATAGAATAAATATTGACGAATTAAGGACTTGACTGCACCAAAATAATATGTATAGATTATCGGGAAATAGCTAATAGAGGAAGAGTTCTGAATAAAGTATGCATTTAATATTTTAGGGAAAACTAATCCATAGTGCAGCAAATAATAATTTATTACCTTAACAATCAAAATTGCCTTGAAGCTCAGAACAATACCACACATGGTCTTTCTGCTTGTGGAGCGGGTTCATCATTGGCCCATATTTTTTGAAAATAATTACGTTGCAACCATTGCAGTCAATGGTTCCTACCTCTCCATGATTACCGCTTTTCAACAGGAATTCGTCAAACTTTGCCGAAATGTGATGTTAGTTTTACTAATATCTATATTGTGTGGGCGCCGTTAACGATAATGCATTAAACACATAGACAACAGCAGGCTACACGAACACCGACTACAAAAGTCGTTGGCTGCAATCGTCGCCTCGTAGTCAGCTACTTAATTATTTTGGGGACGGCAGCTACATTTAAGACGGCAGCTACATTTCGAAACACCTGTTTATGAGTGGTGCCAATATCGCGTTTATAAGATGGACAAAATAACAATTTAAATTTTGATAAAAACGACATAAATTCATTTTATTAATTAACCTCCGAAATCAACGGTTTTCCTGTACCTGATGGTATGTCTATATCAAAAAAAAAAAAAAATTATAGAAAGATTTTGGTGTGATCTCTAATAGTTTAAGAGTTATGGGCTTTTTAAATTTCAAGAATAATACGGTATAACTTTAGAAGTTTATATCCGATATTAACTTTTTTGGTATCAAACAAGAGCTACTGAAAATATCTTTTATATTCTTATATATTCTATATAATATTCTTTATAATGGATAAGGAGCTTATATACTATAAACTTATTTCTGCAACCGACTTTTTTTTTTATAAAAATTCGTATATCTTAAAACAATGTAGATATAAGTATGCTCTTTTATATAATGAATTTTATAAAGGACAGGAAGCTCCAGCATACGTAGCGTGTGAGTTAGACAGTTTAAAAAATAACTTTTTAAAATTTTACTTCTATTGAGTTAGAGTTATATAAATATAAATTTTTACATAATATTTTATTAGATATTATTATAAACATTAAATATATAAATATTTTATAAGTATGTAAATTGTTTACATAAATTCTCCCCATTGTATTTGTGGTAAATAAATTTAAGTGGTTTAAATCGCTCATTTATTTCAATATCACATGGTGTTGACAGCACTAAATCTTTTATTGTCGCCAAAAAAAATAGAAAATACTTTAATTTTGGCTACAGCTACAACGGTGGTCGGTAGTCGTGTAGCCGTATTCTAATTTTGACAGGTTGTAGCCCGTAGCCTGCTGTTGTCTATGTGTTTAATGTATAAGTGTTAAACCGATTAACCAGAAACAATTTATCTTTTACAGAAGATGAGTAAAACTTGGCAGGTAGTACCTATACAATCGTATAAGGTTTATATTAGAATTTGGCTATATTCTTTGTGAAGGGAATAGTAGGGAGGTAAAAGGACAATTTTAGTTATTTTACATTGACAGGGTGATTGAATCTGTGGTAAATAAAAATTTGAAATTAATAATGACAGAAATTGCTGTTGCCCTGACTGGATGTTGAACCCAAGCAGAATACGATATGTTATGCTTTGTAGTATATATCCTAACAAACTAAGTCACAGCACCTTATCTCAAATACGTGATGGCATTGCCGAGATTCTTCTTCTGTTATCCTTGACTCACAGTGGAGCATAGGTCCTCAATAATCCTTTTATATCAAACTCTATATGATCAATTCAAAGTGACTATCATCTTTACTTGATGTTCGCTTGAGATGCGGAGCAGACATAAATAGCGAACACCATTTAGTTACATGTAAAATTTGATTAAACGTTGCGGCTCTGAGGTCTGATACGGCGAAAGCACATCTGAAAATTGTTGTGAGAAAATTGGGATTAGAGACACTTCGAAACAACATGTATTAATGAAATCTCTAGATGTATCACCCAAATATACTATGAGGTTGGTCAACAAATTTTAGGATTTAAAGATCATAAGAGAAAAATTTGGCTTTCGCAATCAATATGGGACTTGATAGAAGAACGAAAAATTTTAAAAATTAAATTTTAAATGAAAATGGAGGTGCTGAAGTCCTCAGTAAACATATAGCGATCTCTGCAATAAAATAAAAAGTCTGCAAGGAGGGAAAAGAGAATGTGGGTAGATGAACAAGCGAGCCAAGTAGATTCAGCTGCAAGCAAAGGCAGCATGAAGACCTTATACAATATATCAAGGGCGTTGTGTGGCAAACCTACCTTCACCAACAGTCCTATCTTGAGTAGTAGCGTCACCCGAATGAACAATTCATATGTTGGATGGAACACTTCAAGTCAACATTAAACAATCCTATTGGAACCACTGACGGAAGTACATAATGAAACCCTCCATTAAAGAATATTTAAAGGAATTTCAGACAATCTACCAACATTATAAGAAGTGAAGATCGCTATTAAAAGTCTAAAGCGCAACAAGGTCCCAGTCAATGAATATCTCAGAGAAGATGCTTTTATATGATTTTAAAGGATCGGCGAGATTGTGGCACCCATTTGTACGTAAAACATGGAAAGAAGAAGCTCTACCAACCTTCTGAAGTGAAGGTTGGTGAAGGGTGACTACAAAGACTGCAATAACTACAGGGGTATAACACTTCTTCCAATTCCGAATAAAATAATCAGTCGCGTAATTTTGAACTGAATATCAGATTCAGTTTCCCCTTCACTTCACTAAAATCAGTTTGGGTTCAGAAAGAATAGATCTTGTGTTCACCTAATCAACACAGTAAGAAAAAAGCAATGCAAGAATTCAGCACCCCCATTTACCTAGCGTTTATCGACTTTATGAAGGCCTTTGACAGAGTCAATAGAAGCTATCTATGGACAATTTTAGAAAATAGTAAAAGTTAAATTGTCAAATCCGTTCAAAGTTACTACTGGAGTAAGGCAAGGATGTATTATGTTACCTATGCTTTTTATCATTGCTATCGACAATATGATGCTCACGGCACTGAATGGTAGATGTGGTATCCAATGCACACCCTTTAAACAACTCGAGGATTTGGAATACACTGATGACGTATATCTTCTAAGCCAAAGCTCAGGTCACCTTTAAGAAAACACAAGCGCTATTACTGCTGAATCTCGGGCAGCTGGGCTGGAAATCAATATTTCCAAGACAAAGATTATGCCTGGAGGCTATAGAGCAAGCCCGTCGACACACACCAATGTGGATAACGAGGTTATTGGATATGTTGGTTCTTTTAATTATCTTGGTAGTTTGGTATCTGCAAAAGGTGGCGCCGACGAGGATATTTAATCGCATATTAATAAGGAATTCTGCATTCTCCGAGTTATTTGGAAATCTAGGCAAATATCAACAACAACTAAGTTGCGATTATATAACTCGAATGTCAAGTCCATCTTGTATTACGGCTGCGAAACTTGGAAACGCACAAACGGCATCGATAAGCGCCGGTCAACCTTTGCAAACAAATGCTTGCAGCAAATCCTTAATATATGGTGGCCGAATCGCATAAGAAATGAAGAACTACTAAAACTACAAACTAAATCCTTTCTTCTAAAGAGGTATGTCAATGTAAACGGCGGTGGATAGGCCACACAATTCGAACTCCAAATACAAACATTGCTCGACAAGCGTTTCTTTGGAATCCACATGGAAGAGGCTGTTGTATTGATGCACCTGCTAGAACGAGGAGAAGGTCAATTGATGTGGAGTTACAAGCGGCAAACTATTCATGGAATGAAATATGCCTAACATCTTGCAATAGAGTTCGATATAAAAGAATGGCTGAGACCATATGCTCTACTGGGAGTCAAGGATAACAGAAGAAGAAGATCCTAATTCGGTAAAAAATAAAATTTAAAAATACCAAATTTCAATTCGGTAAAGAAATTGGAGAGCTTAACATTAAAGTCGAATTTAAAAAAATACAACTGTTGTATGGTTGCTGATAAAATGTATGTACCCGCAAAATTTTAACAATTTCTGGGACCAGATTTTTATTGAACAAGGCTTTGTTCAAGAATACTATCGGACAAAAAACGATATAAAATTTTTCAAATTGTGGCAAATACAAAAGTATTTGCGGTATCAGTCGCCGGAAACACTGCGGTGGCGCAAAAATAACCTTCCGATGTTTTTTGGCTGTAATTTAAAAAAAAAATAAAGACTTTGATTCTTCTGGTGGATTATTTTTATTTGGTCTTTTAATTTTTTTTACATCAAGTCGAGAATATGATGTCATTTAAATGGCCTCCGCCACAGTTGATTGTCTTTTGAGCCCTTTTATGGCATTTTCCATCACTTTGACCAAAACTTCCGGCGATAGGTCCTCACATTCTTGACGAATATTGTCTTTAAGAGCTGCAAGAGTCTGAGGCTTGTTGATATAAACCATCGACTTCAAAAAGCCCCACAAAAAGAAGTCTTCAACGGTCAAATCAGGCGATCTTGCTGGCCAGTGCAAATCGCCAAAACGGGAGATTAGGCGGTTGTGGCACGTGCAGTGTGCCGTTGCACCGTCCTGTTGGAACCACATGTTTTCCAATTTCAATTCATCATTGCTCTGTAGCGCTGACCATTCACATCAACCGTTTGGCCTGCAAAGTCTTCGAAGAAAAAAGGTCCGATAACTCCTCCAGCGAAAACAGCACACCATACAGTGACTTTGAGTGGGTGTGATGGCTCTTCGTGGGTTTCACGCGGGTTTTCAGTGCCCCAGAAGCGTAAATTTTGCTTATTTACGTACCAGCTAAAAAAGAAATGGGCCTCATCACTCATGATTATTTTTGATGAAAAATCATCTTCCTCTTGGTGATTAAGGATGGCTTGAACGTATGTTAGACGCGATTGGCGGTCAGCAGCTAACAGCTGATGCACTGTCTGGACTTTGTACGGAAACATCTTCAAATCTTTTACCAAAATTCGCTGTAAAGACCGTCGACTGATAGCCATTTGCGTGGCACGTAGTCTGGTCGATGTTGACGACGCTTCCATGACATCCTCGGGTACAGCAGCAATATTCTCTGCAGAACGGCTACTCCGGGGTCTGCCACGCCTGGCAGCATCTCGTGTTGTGCCAGTCTCTTCGAGGCGAGCGGCTAAACGTCGCAGTGTTTCACCAGTAGGCGTTGGACGGTCAGGAAATCTGCGACGAAATTCACGTTGTGCCAAAGTCACCGACCGATTATTGGTCAAATAAATAGTCAGCAATATTCC
Source organism: Stomorhina lunata (assembly GCA_933228675.1). NCBI lineage: Eukaryota > Metazoa > Arthropoda > Insecta > Diptera > Rhiniidae > Stomorhina > Stomorhina lunata. The sequence continues at coordinate 142,285,128 of OW121740.1, read as the reverse complement.
GCGTTCTGGAGCAGTGTAGCGTAACATTGTTTATTTACGTGTATTTTGCAAGTGCTTACTACACAAATGTCAAAATAGAATTGACATTAGGGGCCAATCGCAAAATTTATAGCATTTTCTGATAGGAGGATTACTTTTGCGCCACCTTGTATAAAGAAGTCCCATGTAAGAAAGCTTTTACTGTTTTTGAGACAGCGTAAAGTGCATTCTTATTTATGGCCCGCTTTGGCATCATTAAAAAGGAATTAAGCAATATAGAAAACGTATCGCATAACAAGCTGGTTTTACGCATAAGTAGCATCAAGAATGTGAGCTGAAACTGAAAAATGTTTGTGTTTTCATTAGTTCATTCGATAATTTGATCTTTTAGTTTTGATTTACAAACATAATTCGTAATGATTGTATTTGTAAAATATGTAACAATGAGAAGTTTTCGATGTGTCTAAGAGTAGGAATCTTATATTATATATATATATTTATATATATTCTTAAACGAGCAATAATTGTATGTATTTATATATATATATATATATATATATATATATATATAGAATGACTATCTCGAAAACGGCTCTAACGATTTTGATAAAATTTGGACAGTGGGTACCTTTTTTGATGTATAGGTCAAAGAAGAGGGGACTTTTGGAACCTTTGCCTCTAAGAGGGTAAAAACGGGTAAAAAGGGGATAAAATCGAAAACGCTATAACTCCTTAAGTAATAGGTATAGAAACAAAATTTAAATTACGTTTGAAACAGCTATGAAAATAAACGGACAGGTGTTTGGTACATTTTTGAAACTATGTCCGATAGGGGGTAAAAGAGTGTGAAAATAGTTTTTTTGGTACTTTTTTAACCCACTCTTATATTTTAAACCAAAGAAAATAGAAAGGAACTTTGTACTGCAGTCAATAGATGTGAAAGAAATATTGAACACGTATTTGGTACTTTTTTGATTTTGGGACCAAAATGGGTAAAAAAGGGGTAAAATGATAACTTAACATCTCAAAAGTAATCTGAATAGGAATTATGTTAACTGCGTTTTAATAAAATGTACCGAATTCAATTGGTACCAAAGAAGTACCAAACAAGCATATGGAACTTTTTGAAAATAGTGGATAAAAAGGGGAAAAAATGAGCAATGTTATAACTTTTAAACAAATGAATGTTCTTTATAGAATAGTAAACTGTGAATTTGATTATATTATGCTCTTTAGCGAAGATATTGCGGATAAGCCGGCAAAGGTTTTTAAGTTGGTAAGACTAATTTCCGTTAGGTGGCGCCACTGAAAATTACTAAAAATTAATTAAATCGTAAACTGTATATTTCATCATGCTATGATCTTTAGCAAAGTTGCAGCGCATGAGCCGGCGAAGGTTTTTTAGTTGGTGTAAATAATTTCCGACAGGTGGCGCTACTGAAAATTACTCAAAGTCAATTTTATCGTAAGCTGTACATTTAATCATGCTATTATCTTTAGCAAAGTTGTTGCGGGTAAGCCGACGAAGGTTTATTAATGGGAATGACCAAAGTCCAACAAGTGGCGCCATTGAAAATTACTCAAAATGAATGAAATCGTAAACTGTGCATTTGATCATGTTATAATCATTAGCAAAGTTGTTACGCATAAGCAAACGAAGGTTTCTTAGTTGGTATGAACAACTTCAGGTGGCGAAACTGAAAACTACTCAAAATGAAATAAATCGTAAACTGTGCATTTGATCAGGTTTTAATATTCAGCAAAGTTATTGCGCATGAGTCGACGGAGGTTTCTGTTGGTAAATATGACCAATTTCCAAAATTAATCTGTAAACTATGCAAACTATGTGTTGATCGGACAAAATAAATAAAATAATACAAAATTTACTGAATGTTTGCACAAAATGCTTATCATAAAGCTCCGAGCAAGGCTCGGTCAACCAGGCAACCAGGTACTATTCCTCCTAAAGATGATGGCCTAACCTAGCATCAAAACGAGTCAAAGAATTGGTATCAAAAAATTGTACATTAAATTACATTTATTAGTAATAAAAGACATGTATTAGACTAATACGTAAGTGTGCATTTTTTTTTAATTCCCGAAAATTTTGTTATTTCTTGGTAATACTGAATAATATGTGTTTATTTTAATGCCATATAAATTTATACAATATTTCAAAAAATTTTCTTATTTTAAAGAATTTCTCTTTTGCCTGGTTCAAGTTTTATTTAACTTTATACATCTACAAATTTTATTCATAACACTCCTTAAATCTGTTATATGCAATTTTAGTAGTATGTATTATTTTGTAAAAATATTTTTAAATATACAACAAATATTTAACATTTATCACATATTTAGAGCTAAAACTGTATTCAACAAACACACAGATAATTTTGCGGTTTACCAACACAAACTACTATTTGATCCTTTAATACATTTTTTTGGTTTAGGCCAAAACTTTATCGTTCTAATTCCGAAATATACATACAAATGACTGAATGAAGAATTACTTTTTTTTTGTTTTCATTCAAGTATTATTTAGTACTTAAGTCATCTACACCCTGTATTTTGCTGTGTCATGTCAGAGTAATCCTTCTTCAGTTTTTTGTGGTTTCTTTGATTCTATCAATGGTTAGTTGGCTGTTCCTGACATTTGGGTTTGCGGTAATTTATTTTAAACCATTTAAGTGACTTGGCAAAATTTATTTTTTTTTTTATTTAACCATTGTCATACTTTTGGTGGCAATAAGTCTGGCTTTTCGTGTAATTTGTTTTATTTGATTGTAAATAATGATAACAGAGGATGACAGTAAATAAGAAGGGATTAAAGTTCAGGATGTTAAATACTCGTGCTTGGTTTATTGTATAATTTAAAGGAATTTCCAACAAACTTTTTTCTCTAGATAATTAAACACTACTGTTAAGTTATGATATTTCTGATTATGCCTATTAAATTTTGAAGAAAAATGTAACTTCTAATTCATTGGAAAAATATTTGATATTTTTTCGACTTAATCAATTTCATCAATTATTGCTTCAAGTGTTTTGAATTTTTTCTTTGAATTTCAGTAAAAAGTAACGACTCTTTTCTTTGTTGTCTATTTATAAACTTTTTTTTACTTTATTCATTAGAGAAAAAAAAGATATCTTGAATTTGTACAGCTTCAATAATCAAATTTCCTATTTATTTCTCAAGAATGAGGATAAAACGTCTTTATCTTTTTTTATTGGTTTTTTATTTTTAGTTAAGCAATAATTCAGTCAGTTTATTAAAGGTTTTTATTTTTATAGCAGAGTTTTTCTTTTTATTTTCTTTGACTTTCCCACATCTTCCGGTTATGACATCATTACCATGTTCATCACTTCCACCAATTTCTATATTTCTTTTCACTCAGACTCATTTGTTTGGCTTGGTTACTTTCTATGGCCTCCAACAAGAGGAAAAGGTCAGTATCCTCAGTTTTATATTAACTTTGTTACACAAATGTTAATACGAGAAAAGTTGAAGATAGAAAGACTTTTCTACAGAAAAGTTAAGTATAGGAAGATATGAAGATATGTCTTTAAAACAGTCAACAAAAGTAAGTCATTTCTATAGAAAAGTTAGCAAAACCAAGACATTTCTATAGAAAAGTTGACGATAAGAAGATTTTTCTATAGAAAAGTTGAAGATAGAAAGATTTTTCTATAGGAAAGTTGACTATAGGAAGATTTTTCTATAGAAAGTTGACGATAAGAAGATTTTTCTATAAAAAAAGTTGACAACAGGAAGATTTTTCTATGGAACAGTTGACGAAAGGAAGATTTTTTTATAGAAATGGAAGATTTTTCTATTAAAATTTGGCGACAGGAAGACTTTTCTATCGAAAACTTGACGACAAAAAGACATTTCTATAGAAAAGTTGACGATCGGAAGATTTTTCTATAGAAAATTTGACGATAGGAATATTTTTCTATAGAAAAGTTGACGATAGGAAGACATTTCAATAGAAAAGTTGACGATAGGCAGACATTTCTATAGAAAAGTTGACGATAGGAAGACATTTCTATAGAAAGATGATGATAGGAAGACATTTCTATAGAAAAGTTGACGAAAGGAAGACATTTCTATAGAAAAGTTGACGAAAGGTAGACATTTCTATTAAAAAGTTGACGATAGGAAAATATTTCTATAAAAAAGTTGAGAATGGAAAAGCATTTCTATAGAAAAGTTGATGATAGGAAGATATGACTATAAAAAAAGTTGACAATTAGAAGATTTTTCTATAGAGAAGTTGACGATAGGAAGAAGTTGACGATAGAAAGATTTTTCTCTAGAAAATTTGAAGATTTTTCTATAGAAAAGTTGACGATAGGAAGATTTTTCTATAGAAAAGTTGACGATAGGAAGATTTTTCTATAGAAAAGTTGACGATAGGAAGATTTTTCTATAGAAAAGTTGACGATAGGAAGATTTTTCTATAGAAAAGTTGACGATAGGAAGATTTTTCTATAGAAAAGTTGACGATAGGAAGATTTTTCAATAGAAAAGTTGACGATAGGAAAATTTTTCTATAGAAAAGTTGACGATAGGAAGATTTTTTTTATAGAAAAGTTGACGATAGGAAGATTTTTCTATAGAAAAGTTGACGATAGGAAGATTTTTCTATAAAAAAGTTGACGATAGGAAGATTTTTCTATAGAAAAGTTGACGATAGGAAGATTTTTCTATAGAAAAGTTGACGATAGGAAGATTTTTCTATAGAAAAGGTTACGATAGGAAGATTTTTCTATAGAAAAGTTGACGATAGGAAGATTTTTCTATAGAAAAGTTTACGATAGGAAGATTTTTCTATAGAAAAGTTGACGATAGGAAGAGTTTTCTATAGAAAATTTGACTATAAGAAGATTTTTCTACAGAACAGTTGACGATAGGAAGAGTTTTCTATAGAAAAGTTGACGATGGGAAGATTTTTCTGTAGAAAAGTTGACGATAGGAAGATTTTTCTATGGAAAATTTGACGATTGGATGATTTTTTTTATAGAAAATTGGATTATGATCGAAAGGATGAATAAATGTAAGCCTATCGTATGTGTATAATTTGTCCTTGTAGCATGCAGGTCCTATTTATTTTGTCTAGTCAATTTCAATTCTATTTTGATTAAGAATGACTTTCTTAAATAATAAAGTAGACAAAAAGTCGGTAGGAGTATAACTAAAGGAAGGATACATTATGCTGATAAAGGACTTAACTGAAACATTTAAATTGAGTGGGTAGGAAAAATATTTTTACATTATTCTTTTGGTTTTTTTTCTTTTAACATATTTGATCGCTTCCCAAGAAACGCCACTTGTTTGTAAATGAAAAATGAATGAATTTCTTTTCTTTGCGACTTAATGCAATGAAAAGTGAAAGAAAAATTGTTAAGTACAAATTGATAGCAATAAATGAAATATAATGATGGAGGAGGTTGGCTTAGTGGAGGATAAAATTTACAATAAAAAAACCAAAAGAATTTTCTTTAGAGAAATTGTCGCTGGGTGAAGTTTTCTATAGAAAGATTATTTCTTGTTAAAGTTTTCTGTAGAATGATGAGGATTTTTGGAGTTTTCTACAGAAATATTACCCCTGGGTAGGATTTTCTTTAGAAAACTTGTCGATATATAGAGTTTTTTTATATTTGGGTTCTAAAATGTTTTCTATTATAGAAAAATTGTCATACAATAGCCCATAGTTAGACTTAAGTGACAGAATGTATATTCGGCTGGTCTTTGGAATTTCACGAAATCTGTTTTTTTTTTATAAATAAGCCATATTTCAAACATTCCATCAATCTTTGTTAACGACAAAAGCAAATAATTTTTTACAATATTTCATACCACAACTTGTTGCATACATTTAGGAGGCAGGAAATATTTATTCAAGGCAACAAAATCTTTTATATTTTTTTGCTGTAAGAGGAAAATTTTCAAAAACACACACAAAAATTTAAACAAGTAAATAAATGAAATTTCTCTATGGGTTTCCCAAAATTAGTTAATTCTTATTTATTTTTTTTTTTTGCTTAAAACTTTTCAATCTTGTGGGATTATGAATTTGACCATAAATATTTAAAACGCAAAACATGTAAGTCAGGGTATAAAAATGTATAGAATTTCTATGGCCTTAGCTTTTCAGCTATTGCAAAATCTAAGTGAATGTGTTTGCGTTTTAGAAAAATTATCAGAGCATTGAAATGAAACGTATAAATAACAAAAGCGTGCTTAGATTTTTAAATAAGATACAATATGGATTTCCTTAATCTTTCAAAATGATTTTTGTGGGTTTTTGTAGATGACTTTGGAATTTGTCTAAGCGAAAAAATTGTACATTTGCAAGAATTCTTTGTTTAAATTGGAAAGGTGTGAGATTTGATATGAATACATATTTATTTTGTATTTCTTTAGAATAACCTTGGAATTGAAAATTTTCTTGTTATTTGTCGGAGAGTTACGTAAGGGGATGGGGTCATATTCAAAGATTTCTAAGATTTATTGTTTAAAATAAATAAAAAACCAAAATATTATTGAGGCATGATTGAAAGGAAATGTTGCAGAAATTGTTAACAAATATTTGAATTACTAATACATGCATAGTATTGTATTTATGTACGTTTTTTAGGCCACTATAGGCGTATGAGTACTATTTACATATATGTATAATATTATTAACAATCATACGCCAGAGCGTTTGTATTTGGGATTCCTTAAGGATTTGTATATATTTTATTTCCCTTTTGTTAGAAACCTTTTCCATTCATTCATTCATTTAGTTAATTATCATATTATGTGCCAGAAACGTGGGTTAACTTTTTAAGTATTAATCGTGTTTCTTACTAAAAGGGCAACCAATTAATTTATACAATACTTTTAGGAACAAATGTTGCACAAAATCTGATAATAAATCGTTGGAAATTAACAAATTTTCCACATTAATTTGGAATGGTTTTTTATTCATTCAATCAATTTATTTGGATGTTTCCAAAAAAAAAGAAACGCGTGTATGGGAATAAACTAATATAAACAAATAGCCACTTATGAGAATCACTTAAATACAGCTTTTAGCAATCAATTTCCTTTAATATACATACATTCATTTGTAAATATGTTTATGTGCATCCCACGACCACTTCGAGATATTTTTTCGCCAGCCCATGGATGTTGCAAAAGTATTTAAACGTGAAGATTTTAAGGGCTAATTTATAGCAAAGTTTTATAACAGAAAAACTTTCTGGACAACAATGTTAAAAGTGGAAAGGGTTTTCTATAGAAAAGTTGTCGGTGTATAGAGTTTTCTATACAAAACTGGTCGGTGGGAAGAGTTTACTATAGAAAAGTGGTCGGTGGAAAGAGTTTTCTATAGAAAAGTGGTCGGTGGGAAGAGTTTTCTACAGAAAAGTGTTCGATGGGAAGAGTTTTCTATAGAAAAGTAGTAGGTGGGAAGAGTTTTCTATAGAAACGTGGTTGGTGGGAAGAGTTTTCTATAAAAAAGTGGCTGGTGGGAGGAGTTTTCTATAGAAAAGTGGTCGGTGGGAAGAGATTTCTATAGAAATGTGGTCGGTGGGAAGAGTTTTTTATAGAAAAGTGTTCGGGGGGAAGAGTTTCATTAGAAACGTGGTTAGTGGGGAAAGTTTTCTATAGAAAATTTGGCGGTGGGAAGAGTTTTTTTATTGTGGGAAGAGTTTTCTATATAACAGTGGTCGGTGGAGGAGTTTTCAATAAAAAAGTGGTCGACGTGAAGTGTTTTCTATAGAAAAGTGGTGGGTGGGAAGGATTTTCTATAGAAAAGTGGTGGGTGGGAAGAGTTTTCTATAGAAAAGTGGTCGGTGAGAAGAGTTTTCTATAGAAAAGTGGTCGGTAAGAAGAGTTTTCTATAGAAAAGTGGTCGGTGGGAAGAGTTTTCTATACAAAACTGGTCGGTGGGAAGAATTTACTATAGAAAAGTGGTCGGTGGGAAGAGTTTTCTATACAAAACTGGTCGGTGGGAAGAGTTTTCTATAGAAAAGTGATCGGTGGGAGAGTTTTCTACAGAAAAGTGGTCGATGGGAAGAGATTTCTATAGAAAAGTATTCGGTGGAAGAGTTTTCTATAGAAAAGTGGTTGGTGGGAAAAGTTTTCTATAGAAAAGTGGCTGGTGGGAGGAGTTTTCTATAGAAAAGTGGTCGGTGGGAAGAGATTTCTATAGAAATATGGTCGGTGGGAAGAGTTTTTTATGGAAAAGTTTTCGGGGGGAAGAGTTTCATTAGAAAAGTGGTCAGTGGGGAGAGATTTATATAGAAAATTTGGCGGTGGGAAGAGTTTTCTATACAACAATAGTCGGTGGAGGAGTTTTCAATAGAAAAGTGATCGGTGTGAAGCGTTTTCTATAGAAAAGTGGTCGGTGGGAAGAGTTCTTTTTATAGAAAAGTGATCGGTGAGAAGAGTTTTCCATAGAAAAGTGATCGGTGAGAAGAGTTTTCTATAGAAAATTGTGGGAAGAGTTTTCTATAGAAAATTGGTCGGTGGGAAGAGTTTTCTATAGAAAAGTTGTCGCTGGGACATGTTTTCTATAGAAAAGTTGTCAGTGGGAAGAGTTTTCTATAGAAAATTGGTCGGTGGGAAGAGTTTTCTATAGAAAAGTTGTCGCTGGGACATGTTTTCTATAGAAAAGTTGTCAGTGGGAAGAGTTTTCTATAGAAAATTGGTCGGTGGGAAGAGTTTTCTATAGAAAAGTGGTCGGTGGGAAGAGTTTTCTATAGAAAAGTGGTCGGTGGGAAGAGTTTTCTATAGAAAAGTGGTCGGTGGGAAGAGTTTTCTATAGAAAAGTGGTCGGTGGGAAGAGTTTTCTACAGAAAAGTGGTCGGTGGGAAGAGTTTTCTATAGAAAAGTGGTCGGTGGGAAGAGTTTTCTATAGAAAAGTGGTCGGTGGGAAGAGTTTTCTATAGAAAAGTGGTCGGTGGGAAGAGTTTTCTATAGAAAAGTGGTCGGTGGGAAGAGTTTTCCATAGAAAAGTTGTCGCTGGGACATGTTTTCTATAGAAAAGTTGTCGCTGGGACATGTTTTTTAAAGAAAAGTTGTCAATGGTAAATGTTTTCTATAGAAAAGTTGTCACTAGGACATGTTTTCTATAGAAAAGTCGCTAGAACATGTTTCCTATAGAAAACTCTTCTCACCGACCACTTTTATATAGAAAACTCTTCCCACCGACCACTTTTCTATTGAAAACTCTTCCCACCGATCACATGTTTAACTATTACTTCACAGTCTTTTCAGCCCATGTTAAAATTATCAATTTATATTAGTTGTTTCTTATTTAATACATAATTTGTCCCACATAAGTACTTTTTCTTAATTTAATATTTAAATTAAACATTAAAAAAAGCGAAAATTATATTAAACACTTAAACAATAGTAACCTCAGTGACAAAACATTTAATTATAAATGTTATTTATCAAATTAAGTATACAAACATACATATATAAATACATGATAATTTAGATACACACGTCACACACATACCCGGCCCATCTCTCAATCACTTTCTTATATACACACACAAACTAGCATTTTAATCCATCTCTCATACAATAACAATTAAATCAGAACAAAAAGGAAAAGGGTGTGAACAAAAAAAAACGAAACAGGAAAAACAAATTAAGCCAAATTAAATCAGTTGACAGTTGGGCCGTTGGGAAAGAGTTGAGCAGAAGTTGGTAACGAGAGAGGTTGTGATTGAGTAGGAGTTTTTGTTGTTCTTTAATTAATAAAAAATACAATTCCGCAGAAGTATTAATACTTACGCTTAAAGCAATTAAATATAAGATGACTTGTTGAATTTGTTTTTGTGTAAAACAAAAACTTTAACATTTAGTCGATAAAAGGCAATTGAGATAATTACAAAGTAAATATTTTTTATAAATAAAGACAGGAAAAGAGCAAAAAGGATTTAAAAATTATATATCTTTTTTATTATTTTGCATTTACTTACTTATTTAACTCTTCCCATAAAAGTGTCTTCCCACCGCCAACTTTTCTATAGAAGTGTCTTCTTACCGCCTACTTTTCTGTAGAAATGTCTTCCTATTGTCAACTTTTCTATAGAAATGCCTTCTTATCGTCAACTTTTATCTAGAAATGTCTTCCTATCGTCAACTTTTCTCTAGAAATGTCTTCCTATCGTCAACTTTTCTCTAGAAATGTCTTCCTATCGTCAACTTTTCTCTAGAAATGTCTTCCTATCATCAACTTTTCTCTAGAAATGTATTCCTATCGTCAACTTTTTTATTGAAATGTCTTCCTATCGTCAACTTTTCTATAGAAATGTCTTCGTATCGTCAACTTTTCTATTGAAATGTCTTCCTATCGTCAACTTTTCTATAGGAAACTCTTCCCACTGCCAACTTTTATAAAGAAAACTCTTCCCACCGCCAACTTTTCTATAGAAAACTCTTCCCACCGCCAACTTTTCTATAGAAAACTCTTCCCACCGCCAACTTTTCTATAGCGAACTCTTCCCACCGCCAACTTTTCTATAGAAAACTCTTCCCACCGCCAACTTTTCTATAGAAAACTCTTCCCACCGCCAACTTTTCTATAGCGAACTCTTCCCACCGCCAACTTTTCTATAGAAAACTCTTCCCACCGCCAACTTTTCTATAGAAAACTCTTCCCACCGCCAACTTTTCTATAGAAAACTCTTCCCACCGCCAACTTTTCTATAGAAAACTCTTCCCACCGCCAACTTTTCTATAGCGAACTCTTCCCACCGCCAACTTTTCTATAGCGAACTCTTCCCACCGCCAACTTTTCTATAGAAAACTCTTCCCACCGCCAACTTTTCTATAGAAAACTCTTCCCACCGCCAACTTTTCTATAGAAAACTCTTTCCACCGCCAACTTTTCTATAGAAAACTCTTCCCACCACCAACTTTTCTATAGAAAACTCTTCCCACCGCCAGCTTTTCTATAGAAAACTCTTCCGACCGCCAACTTTTCTATAGAAAACTCTTCCGACCGCCAACTTTTCTATAGAAAATTCTTCCCACCGCCAACTTTTCTATAGAAAACTCTTCCCACCGCCAACTTTTCGTTGCTGGTACATTTTTACTAAAGAAATATTGTCGCTGGGATATATTTTCTATAGAAAGGACAAGTTTTTCATATTATATGGTCGGGCTAGGTCGTCTTAAATTCATTGTGTCTTGTTTACATACATAAAGTTCTTCTTATGTAAGTCCCCTCTGTCAGACATAAAGTTTATTTTCTTTTTCATAATTTTCATCAGCTTTGCCTTCCGTTTATTTGCTAACGCATTTTGAACTTTAACCGGCAGGATCCTCAAAACAAAAGAACAAAGTTTTCGGAAAACATTTTGTCTAACAAGTGTTCGCATAAAAAATTTATAAGGATGTCAGAAAGAATCAACTTAAAAATTAACAAATTATGCACAACACGGTCTCATAAATGTTTATTATTTTTACAAATTCTGCTTTTCTTTTGTAAGATTTTCTGTTGTGATGTTGGTTTTTCATATTTTTTAAAGGGAAATTGAGTTTTTGCTTAGAAAATGACTCTAAAATTGCCATCACATGTGACAGATAATTTATGTTTAAATTTTCGCAGCAGTGAGCCATTTACTTTGGTAATAGTAAGTCAGCGGGAGTTAATAGTAAGTCAGCGGGAATTTTGATGATAGGAAAAGTTTTATGAGAGTTTTTCGAATGGAAATTTTTAAAAACGTAATATTGTATGTATTAAAGGTATTAATTAATGTCAAATTCAGGATAAGTTTGTATAAAAGGCTCTAGGTTCTACCTTTAGCAGTGTTTGTATTCGATAAAATATACGAAATTTTTTTATAATTGGTCTTATCGGCACTTGAATGCTTTTAAATGCAAAGTTATACTATACATAAGACAGCCAATGTATTATTCAATGCCGTTTCCAAAAAAGAAACAGGCCTCTGTTACTTATTAATACCGGCTATTACACTACTCTACAAAATGAAACTTTTTGTATTATACTTAAATACTAATATATTTTTTTTGATTTGCTGTGGTCTTCTAATTATAAAAACGGTCGAGATTTCAAATTCTATGGATACATTACTTTCTTAAACATTTTTTTTTATAAAATTTGCCATTTTTTAAAAGACTGATCCATTAATTTTATCATATCTTTAAAACAAATACAAATATCTTTAAGTGCTTTTAAGATCATTTTTTGAAATGCTTAATGGATTCGGAGTTATTTGCACATCATTCTATTTTTTTCTTTATATTTAAATTTTTTTATTATTTTAAAATTCATAAAAAATCAAAGATGATAAAAATATACCATTTTTATTACATCGTCACAAAACTGTGAATGTTTCAAATAAAATAAACCTCATTTTCTGAAAATCCACTCATAATTTGTGATTTTGTAACCAAAAAAGTAAATGAAGTGAGTAGCAATGCCAAGTCTTAATTATTTTGAAAATTGCACTTAATTTTTTCAATTTTTCATAAGAAAAAGGTTCGCTTATTTTCACTTTATTGTCAATAAAACCAACATTTATTCATATATTTTCACAAAATAATTCTTCTTATTTATAATAATTACAGTTGAAGAAAAATGGTAAATTTTTGAAATCATCGATATTTTATGAATTTTTGAAGAATAAGAATTTTTCGATTTTGAAAAAAAAACTACATTTGGACGTGAAAAAGTCCACAACTGTTGACCAAATGAAAAATTAATTTAAAAATTAATTTAAAAAAAAAAAATCGCATCCATGGAATTTTAAATTTTGGGTGTTTTTGTACTTGGGAGGCCATAATACAACGAAATTATATGGTTAAACTTTAAAATAATTTTTCTTTGTATGGGGTTGCATGGTAGCTGAAGGTGTTCAAGCAGTTCACAGAATTGTTGGTATGATGACTGTACAGTCCTACGTCAATGTTTTAGAAACAAATCTTTCCATTTTTTGCAAAAAAAAATTGGATTCTTGAAGGAAAAGGTCATTTTCCAATAGGACAATGACCTCAAAAACACCGCCAAACTAAAACAAAAATGGCTCAATGACAACTGATACAAAGTCCTCAACCCATCTCAACCCACACCTCTGTGGTATTCTTAAGAGAGGTGTTGTCCTGCTCCAAGTGATTGTAAACATTTAGTAGAGAGTATGCCGCGTCCTACTATTCGTACTCGGAAATATGGTTGGCTAGGACATACACTTAGAAAGCCAGCTACTGATATAAATCGTCAAGCCATCGAATATAATCCTCAAGGTTCCAGGAGGTCTGGTAGACCTGCTAACACGTGGAGGCGGCAAACTGAGAACGAGTTACGAGAGTTTGGAGTATCGTGGAACGAGATGAAAGTCTTGACTACAAATAAACACACATGGAAAACATTTGTTGAGGCCCTATGTTCCACAAGGAATTAAAGGACTAAATATATATATGCCGCGTCCTATAGAAGCCGTTATTACTGCGAATAAAGGCTATACAAAATATTAAATTAAAAAAGAATAACATTAAATGTGTAAATAAATCTAAAGTCAAAAAACCGTCCCAAAAATATTTTTATACCCACCACCATAGGTGGAAAGGGTATTTTAAGTTTGTGCTGATGTATGTAGCGGATAGAAATATTTGTCTTAGACCCACCTTTTTGTATACAATAGGCATAGCATCACTTTCTGAGTCGATTTAGCGATGTCAGTCCGTCCGTACGTCCGTCTGGACGGCTGGCTGGACCCCCATGTAAACCATGTAATCAAGGTAAAGGTCGCAAATCTTAATATAATTTGATGAAATTTGGCACAGAACATTTTTTTTAATAGTGCAAAGATGGGTATTGAAATTCAGGGGCCAAATTACGGCATTCGATATTTTTTAATATTTGTATAGCATACTTTAAGGATAATCAAAATTATTTAAAAGATGCAGAGTTTACTATATTTTTTGAAGTTATTTGCCAAAAGATTAACAATAGTAAAAGAGTTTCAATTGAACAATATATATTTTTAAAAACGAATCAAAATGGATATCAAACTTCAATAAACTTTTTGCATAGAAATAGTTTTGAACATCCCTAAAGTATACTTTACAATATTCGCTTAATAGTCTGAGTTTTCGATCGATATCGAATGCGGTAATTTGACCCCAGAGGCCAAATTACCGCATTCGATATCGATCGAAATTTTAGATATTTTCAAAATATTTGTATAGGATACTTTAAGGACAATCAAAATTATTTAAAAGATGCAGAGTTTACTATATTTTTTGAAGTTATTTGCCAAAAGATTAACAATAGTAAAAGAGTTTCAATTGAACAATATATATTTTTAAAAACGAATCAAAATGGATATCAAATTTCAATAAACTTTTTGCATAGAAATAGTTTTGAACATCCCTAAAGTATACTTTACAATATTCGCTTAATAGTCTGAGTTTTAGATCGATATCGAATGCGGTAATTTGACCCCAGAGGCCAAATTACCGCATTCGATATCGATCGAAATTTTAGATATTTTCAAAATATTTGTATAGGATACTTTAAGGACAATCAAAATTATTTAAAAGATGCAGAGTTTACTATATTTTTTGAAGTTATTTGCCAAAAGATTAACAATAGTAAAAGAGTTTCAATTGAACAATACATATTTTTAAAAACGAATCAAAATGGATATCAAATTTCAATAAACTTTTTGCATAGAAATAGTTTTGAACATCCCTATAGTATACTTTACAACATTCGCTTAAAAGTCTGAGTTTTCGAACGATATCGATTGCGGTAATTTGGCCCCAGGTCTCACTTCCCGAAATTGATATTTTGGTCACAAATAACAATATTTTTTCATGAAATTTAACAATAAAATACTGCTTATGTAAACCAAAATAACTGTACCAAATTTCGTTGAAATCGGCCCACATTTGACTATAGATCCCATATAAACTCTTCTGTCAAAACGCACTAAATAAGACAAAAATCTCTAAAATGCTCATAACTCTAAAGATGATAGGAATTTTTAGTTTATTGTTGTAAAAACTGTAATCAATTTGCCAAATTTCGAGATAATCGGTCCATATTTATATAAGTCCAAAACAGCTTAAATATATACGTTTTTAGAAAATGTTTGTATAATGGCAAAATTTAGCAAATGTTTGTATTTATACAAATATTTGTCTTTGACCTTACAGCTTTGACCTTAGTGGTGAAGGGTATCGTATGGTCGGGCTTGACCGACTATAGTTCTTTCTTGCTTTTTTTTTGAAGTGATGTATTTTTAATTATAGATGTCAATATGAGTCCTGTTTATAGGGCTATCCATTTCTTGGTTTCAAAAGTATAGGACTGGAATTCAACTAAGTTGATAAATCAATTTTTTTTCTTTTCAGTTGAAAGTCTGACATTGACGAAAATGGATCGCTTAAGTATCACATAAACACATAAATATTATGAAAACATACTACAAAAAATGGTGATTCTGCAACAGCCACATATCGTGCTTTAAGAGGAGATAATGGTTTACATAATCGTCCAACTACGCAAGCAATTGGCAAAATTGTGAAGAAATTTTAAGAGACTGGAGCGATTACTAATATTGTAAGGCCTGTGCATCATCGTTTCGCTCGTTCCATTGAAAATATCGCTGCTGTAAGTAAAAAAGTTGCCGAAGACCCGAATGTGTCGATTCCTCATCGTTCTCAGGAATCAGGATATAACAGCCGACTTTATTTGACAACATTTGACTACAATTGAAGAAAACGATTTGGAGAATATGTGGTTGCAACAAGAACACAACTCGAGTTAAAATGACTTTATTGCAGGAGACGCGTAATTTCTCGTCGTGTAGATATCAACTGGTCACTAAGATCATGCGATTTGACACAATTAGATTTTTTTGTGGGGATATGCGGAAGACCGTGTTTATGCAGATAAACCTTTAACTTTTGAGCACTTAAAAACCAACATTCGTCAAGTTATGGCTGAATTACCGTCCAATATTTGTCAAAAAGTGGTCGAAAATTACCTCAAAAGAATCAATGCTTGCAATATTTCTCGTGGTGGTCATTTAAATAAAGTAGAGTAATAATAATGTCAATGTTCAAACTTTACTAACTTTTGTAGCAAAAAAGAAATTAAAAAAAATATATATTTTATTTGTGTTTTATTTACGTTCACTTTTGAAACCGCAAAATGGAAAACCCATTACAGTAATACCAAATATCACAGTAATTGAACCAATTGCTTTGTTGTTACACTTATATTCGTAAAGAACTTAAAAAGATTGGTACAGTAATTTGAGTGACTGTATTATTTGAATTATCCTAAAAGTATGCTACACAAATGTTTCTCAAATATCTTACATATATTTCGATCGGTATTGAATGCGGCTATTAGGCTCCTATTCTTCTTGTAAAATCTTATTAACTACTAATTAAAATTTATATGAAATGTTTTTGTTAAAATTTTGTATAAGGATTTTTATAGTTCTTCTTATTACTCTAATGCCATTTTAAATTATTCAGATCATAAATACTCAAAGTAAGTAGCACATGTTAATGTGCCACGTGCTACAAATTTTTGCACGTGGTATAATCAAACAATTAATTTCAAAACAAAATTCATTTAAAATTTTATCATTTTACTATCGTTACAACCCAAACAATAAAACTTAACTTAATTTTTAAAGTACTAACAACTAATTTTGTTAAAGTAGTTTTCCCCCCTAAACGTATAAGTTATATTTTCTGCACTTCAATTATAAACAATTAATATGAAGTACACGTCTCCGAAATTAAAAGTAAAGTTAGGAATTAAACGCTTTAAAAAGTATTTAAGGGATTCTTGCCGCACAATTTCGAATGTTGCAGCCAATGTTTTATAATCAGATACTTTAAAATCTAGAAGGCAACGAAAAGAAAATTAACCAAATAAATGTTGTAAAAATATGTTGTTATTTGTTATCAAATTGTGAATTTGTTGTAGTTGCTTTTGTTAAATATTGGGTTGTTCGGTAAGTATTTCGTTCTTTCCCAATAGAAGATTCAATAGAAGTTCCTTCTTTAGTCGCACATTAACCAATAATTTAACGCTCAAAATAAAAAAAAAACGAAATAACTTTAAGAAAAAGCCAATATTATAACACTTGCTTTTAAAACAAGTTAAATGAAGGAATTTCATTAAGAATATCAACAAAAAAGATAAAGCAAAGAAAAGGTATCATAACTCCCAAAACATATCCTTTTGAATGTGATAACTAAACAGATAAAAGCAAAAGTTGTTTCCATTAAAACAGAATTTTAATGTTCCTTGAATGTTTTTGAGAATATATGTATGTATGTATAGGGAAAGTGAATGGAAGGTAGCATAGAGTTTAGGTTTATGCTACAAATAAAGTGCTACTTAAACCAACAGCTTCACTCTTGAATTCCTAATTAATTATATAAAGCTTATAACGTAATACAATACGTTACGTTATGAAACAGAACGATATACAACATTTTTTGTTTTCAAACGATTTATTCGAAATATGTTTGTGTTAAAACATTTTTCTATTATCAAATACCTGTAAACGCTTTTATCGGGTGTTTTTTCGAAACTTTTCGAATTTTATTAAAAAAAAATCATTAGGAAATATTCATACGTATTCAGGTAGTTTTATCAAATCTGGGACCAAATTACCGCATTCGATACAATCGAAAACTCAGACTTTTAAGCTAATATTGTGAAGTATACTTTATGGATGTTCAAAGTTACTTCGATGCAAAAAAGTTTATTGAAATTTGGTATCCTTTTTGATATGTTTTTAAAAACGTATACTTCAATTAAAACTCTCTTACTATTGGTCATCTTTTGGCAAATAACTATAAATAAAATGTATATCAAACAATGCATCTTTTAAATAATTTTGATCATCCTTAAAGTATGCTATATAAATGTTTTAAAAATATGTAAGATTTCGATCGATATGGAATGCGGTAATTAGCGCCCAGGGGTCAAATTACCGCATTCGATATCGATCGAAAACTCAGACTTTTAAGCGAATATTGTGAAGTATACTTTAGGGATGTTCAAAGTTATTTCAATGCAAAAAGTTTATTGAAATTTGGTACCCATTTTGATTCGTTTTTAAAAACATATACTTCAATTAAAACTCTTTTACTATTGTTCATCTTTTGGCAAGTAACTTAAAAAAAATAGTAAACTGTGCATCTTTTAAATAACTTTGATTATCCTTAAAGTATGCTATACAAATGTTTTCAAAATATCTAAGATTTCGATCGATATCGAATGCCCTTTTAATTTTTCTTTTTCTATTTTGTTGATTGGCTGGAGTTTTTGAGTTACAGGCTCTAGTCGAATTTTTGACTTTCTTTTACTAAAAATTAAAAGTTAAAAAATCATAACTTTACACTTTTGACTAAGGTCAAATGTTTTCTTTCTCCTGTATAAAGACAAATATTTGCCAAATTTTCCCATCATACAACAATTTTTTCAAAACTTGTATATTGAAGTTGTTTTCTTCATTTGGACTTATATAAGAGCTGAGGTCAGATGTGGACCGAATATCTCGAAATTTGGCAAATTGATTACCGTTTTTAAAAAAATTATTTTTGCAAAAAATAAACTGAAAACTCTCATCATCTTCAGATTTACGAGCGTTTTAGTAATTTTTGTATCATTTAGTGTGTTTTGACGGAAGAGTTTGTATGGGAGCTATGGTCAAATGTGGACCGATTTCAATGAAATTTAGCACAGTTGCTTTACATAAGCAGTATTTGTTTAAAATTTCATGAAAAAATATTGATATTTGTGCCCAAACTATCTATTCCGGGATATGTGACCTATGGAAAGTACCATAAATAATGGACCGATTTTGATGAAATTCAATAGCCATAGTCCCACTAACAAAACAAAAAATGATCTATGCCAAATTTCATCAATTTATCTTTATAATTGTGACCTGTACTTTGATTATATGGTTTACATGGGGTCCAGTCAGACTTTTAACTCAGAAAGTGATTCTAAAACTATTGGTATACTAAAGGGTGGGTCTAAGACAAATATTTTTATGCGTTACATACATCAACACAAATACATATAACACCCTTTCCACCTATGATGGTGAAGGGTATAAAAATGATGTAAAATCCAAAACTTGAAAAAGTCAAAGTTTTATTACATTCGAATATACTCATAAGACCGTGTGAACAAAATGAGACATAGAGATGAAAATCGATGAACGCGTTTTGCTTATGTTGACAATTAAGTGAAGGTATATTTTGATATAGAAAATACAGAACAATAGCAATTCGGCTTTTCCCAGTACATTGCGTACAGTAACATCAAAACTTTTTCATCGATTACAATGAAATAAAACCCATTTTTGTTGCATTATTGTATTTTCAAGTCTTTAACGATATCTCTAAAATCGGTAGGATGATGTACGTTTTTCAAGTTGTTCTTATATATGTAGCGGAAGTGGCTTTTTTTTGAAAATAAATATGTATTTCGAATACTAGAGCCAATTGAAAAAAAATCAAGTGCAGATCATTTCCTCATTTTCCGAAAATCCATTTATAAATAGTGATTTTGTTAAGAAAAAAGTAAATGAAATGAGTAGTAATGCCAAGTCTCTTACTTAATTTTTTATAAATTTTTAATTTTTCATATCAAAAATGTTTGCTAATTGTCACTTTATTGTCAATAAAACATTTATTCATGTATTTTTACGAAATAAGGCTTAGGTTGTTTTAAGAAAGTGAAATAAAAATGGTAAATTTTTGAAATCTTTGATTTTTTATGAATTTTTGGAAAATAAAAATTTTTAGATTTGTACAAAAAGGAGTTTTTTTTTACATTTTTATGTGAAAAACTCTACAGCCGTTGACCAGATGGAGAATTATTAAGGCTTTGTCGTGAATCCACGGGTGTTTTTTACGACTAATTTAGATAAGCCATTCCCAAGATATGTTAATATCAATGGAAGACCTCTGTGATAATCCATAATTGTAGAAAAAAAAGTTTAAAAAAATCGGATTAATAGAATTTTAAATTCTCGGTGTTTTTGTACTTAGGGTGCCATAATAAATGGAAATTAATAGTTAGACTTCAAAGTTATTTCTCTTGTTGATCAGCGTTATCAGTTGTTAACCCTCTGCAATTGACGTGAAAAACTTGTATTATTATATTGCCGTGGTATACTACTAAACAAAATTTCCTTGGCTTATATTTTCCAAAATCCGATTTGGAAAATAAACAAAATCCTTTCCGTTTATTGTTTGTGAGTATAACATATTATTTTTAATAGTTTATCGTCATAGTTTTTCCAGAATATTCATTTCAGAATATTCTGGAAAACCACGTCCGTCGCAGAGGGTTAATCGGCAAATTCCTTGTTACACTGTGTAATTTACGATCTAGTACCTGGTTGACCGATCGGTTTACCAACTTAAAAACCTCCGCCGGCTTATCCGCAACATCTTTGCTAGAGA
This sequence comes from Stomorhina lunata, assembly GCA_933228675.1. NCBI lineage: Eukaryota > Metazoa > Arthropoda > Insecta > Diptera > Rhiniidae > Stomorhina > Stomorhina lunata. The sequence continues at coordinate 142,264,652 of OW121740.1, read as the reverse complement.
GCATAAAATGATCAAATTCATAGTTTACTATTCTATAAAGAACATACATACAGACAAACATTCATTTGTTTTAAAGTTATAACATTACTAATTTTTTCCCCTTTTTATCCCCTAATTTCAAAAAGTTCCATATGCATAATTGATACTTCTTTGGTACCAATTGAATTCGGTACATTTTATTTGAAAGCAGTTAACATAATTTTCCTATTCATATTACTTTTGTAGATGTTAAGTTATAAGTTTATCCCTTTTTTATACATTTTGGCCACAAAATCAAAAAAGTACCAAATATGTGTTCAATATTTCTTTCACATCTATTGATTGCAGTACAAAGTTTCTTTCTATATTCCTTAGTTTAAAATATAAGAGTGGGTTAAAAAGGTACCAAAAAAACTATTTTCACCCTTTTTTACCCCTAATCGGACATAGTTTCAAAAAAGTACCAAACACCTATCCGTTTATTTTCATAGCTGTTTTAAACGTAATTTAAATTTTGTTTTTATACCTATTACTTAAGGAGATATAGTGTTTTCGATTTTTCCCTTTTTTACCCATTTTTACCCTCTTAGAGGCAAAGGTTCCAAAAGTCCCTTCTTCTTCGACCTATACATCAAAAAAGATACCCACTGTCCAAATTTTATGAAAATCGTTAGAGCCGTTTTCGAGATAGTCATTCTATATATATATGTATATATGGCCAAGGCCGCGGAAAAGGGGAATTCAATGAAAATTTTTTTTCTTATTATCTAGTGCTTTTGTAATTGTCATTTGTTTGTTTATAGTCCAAAGCCTCACAAAACAAAGAGAGTACATTTGTGAAGTATTAATATATCAAAATTTTTGAGCATCGGTTTCTATTTTATTTTATTTAATTTTTTCTTTACAACTTTATGAGAAAATAATTTCACTTAATATTGTTTTTGAAAGAATTTACATACCTACTGAATAGTATAATCAAACATGAAGTGATGCTGTTTTTTTTATCCAATAAAAAATAAACAAATAACATTTTTTAAGTAAATTTTAGTGTTTTATTTATTCACATCGGTCGTTTTTGCATGGCTCCTAAGTAAGAGAACTTTATGTGTTGTTCCAGTCTATTTTTTGGTGACGTTCCAGTCTCGCACTTTTGCATCCAAAACAACTATAAATGCAATTTTTATAAATTTTTTGTGCGTAGAGTATTCTTTGATCTTTCACCTACGATATGTTAGAGGGAAACGTGTCCAGGTTTTTGAAAACATTACGAAATTTTGGAAAATGTTGTACAAGCTCTTAGACCACTTCTCTTTTAGTGTGACGTTCCAGTTAACTTCAAATGGCTGTAACTTTTAATCTGCAAGAAATAGAAGCACATTTTTTTGCGCCAAAGTTACAGCCTGAGAATATATTTTGAGTGAACAAAAGTTATCGCTACTTTTTTACTTTGTTCATAAAATATACGTCGAAAATTGCGCAAACTGGTGACGTTCCAGCCCACGGCCTTGGCCATATATATAAAAACATACAATTATTGCTCGTTTAAGAATATAAGATAAGATAACAACACTGACAGATACATCTTTCTCTATTGGTGGTTCAATGTTTAATAATGACGGAATTAAATAAAACTTTAGAAAGTCACCCAAACTGACCATCAAATAGAATACTTAACATCATTAATCCCTAAGCGCTGCTTGTTTCTAAGTAATTTTATATTTAATGATAGTCCAAACTGAACATGTCTAGTATTAACATGTTAGATGAAAAACAAGTCTTGACAAAGAAAAGGGTTGCTAAAAAATCACCCGATATTAGTTAAAAGGCAACATTTTTGTGATGCTGTTGCTTTTACTCATCCGACAATATTCTACTTATGTTACGGCATATTGCTGTTTATTTCTAGGAGGGTGTATGTGTATTAGGGTGCACCTTATTTTACAAAAATGCAAAATCTCACCTTAACTTCCCCTCAGAAATGTTCTAAATAACAAAACAAAAAAACATTTTATGAAAAATTTTAGGTAAGTAACAACGTAGTCTTCTTCTTCTGTTATCCTTGACTCCCAGTGGAGCATAGGGCCTCAAGCATCCTTTTATATCGAACTCTATTGCAATATGTTAGGCATACATCATTCCATGAATAGTTTGCTGCTTGTAACTCCGCATCAATTGACCTTCTCCACGTTCTAGCAGGTGTACCAACACGACGGCCGCTTCCTTGTGGATTCCAACGAAACGCTTGTCGAGCAATGTTGGTATTTGGCCTTCAAAGTGTGTGGCCTATCCATCGCCATTTCCGTTGACATACCTCTATAGAAGAAGGGATTTGGTTTGTAGCGTTTAATAGATCTTAATTTCTTATGCAATTTGGCCACTATATATTAAGGATTTGCTGCAAGCATTTCTTTGCAAATGTTTGTAGGTGCTTATCGATGACATTTGTGCGTTTCCAAGTTTCGCAGCCGTAATACAAGATGGACTTGACATTCGAGTTAAATATTCGAGACTTGATATTTGCCGAGATTTCCATATAGTTCGGAGAATGCCGAATGCAGATTTTGCCTTATTAATACGCGATTCAATATTCTCATCTGCGCCACCTTTTGTAGATACCAAACTACCAAGATAGTTAAAGGTACCTACACATCCAATACCCTCGTTATCCACATTGATGTGTGACGACGGGTTTACGCCATAGCCTCCAGGCATAATCTTTGTCTTGGAAATATTAATTTCCAGCCCAGCTGCCCGAGATTCAACAATAATAGCGCTAGTGTTTTCTTGAAGGTGAGCTGGTCTTTGGCTTAGAACACATACGTCATCGGCGTATTCCAAGTCCTCGAGTTGCTTAAATGGTGTCCATTGGATACCACGTCTACCATTCAGTGCCGTGCGCATTATATTGTCGATGACAAGGATAAAAAGTATAGGTGATAATACACATCCTTGTCTTACTCCAGTAGTAACTTCGAACGGATAAAACAATTTACCTTTATATAGAACCCGGCATTTAAAGTCCACATACATTGCCCGAATTAAGTTCAGAATTTTCGTTGGGATGTAGTAAATCTCACATATATTATATAATTTAGATTATCGTAAAAGTATGCCACACAAATATTTTTGAAATATCTTGCATTTCGATCGATATCGAATGCGGCGATTTGGCCCCTGGCCTTGTAGGTTACTTGTAAATTACTTTAATAATTTTTAAGTACTTTGGACGATACCTTGTAATGACTATAATAGTCATTACAAGGTAACATAATACTTGAGTACTACATCTCATTAGCAAAGCTTTGAATTTGTTTTTAATTAATATCAACCATTTTGGGCTCACCCTAATATAAATTTGTTAATATTTGTTATGTCTCACTGTAGGCTTTTTGTCTTTATTGTTTTTTTTACAGGTTACAATACCAACACAATTTGTGTGTTAATGTGTAAGTGTAACTGTACGTGTGAGTGTTTAAGTTAAAGTTTGTTAAAATATTTTCACAGCTTGTGGCACTTCCGGCTATAAGTAGGCCTTGGTATCTAAACAATATTAGCCTTTTTTGTATAATTTAACATTTTGTTATTATATTTTTCCAGTAGCAGGTCCCTTTCATTAAATATTTCCATATAATTTTGCAAATTTTGTTTTATATTTAATGTTTTGTTCTAGTAATACAAATATATTGTAGGTATTTTTTTTCTTCTCCTTTCGTTTTTGTTTTATTTTCAAACAAAAACATGACCTTAAGCTGTTTCTAGTTACTTTTGTTGCTTGTTAAAGCTTCTATTAGCCAAATGAGTGAGACTTAATAATACCAGCAGTAGCAACAACAACAACAACTGCATTAGAAAGAAACATCATCAACCCAGTTTTAATTTAAACACAAATGTTTCTTTTTTTTTGTAGCTTAAATGTGCTTTAATTTTAATTTTTTAGCTCAGGTTTTTGTAGATGGTAAAAAATCTTAAACAAAATGTTAATCAGGTCAAACAGGAAACACAAGGTATTACCTTTTAAAAAAATAAGAAGAAAAAGAAAAACAGAAATTCTCATGGGTGGGTGTTGCAATTAACAGCAGAAACTTGTTAACAAATTTGAGATAAGCAAGATTTTAGATAATAAAACAAAGAATTTAAACATTTTGTTGTATAAAGTTTTTTAGGTTTTTATTTTAATTTTTCCATAATGTGAGGAAAAATCGGATTATTGCATTGAATTATTAAATTTTTAACCTTTGCTTAGGTTTATAACTTAAAACATCTGCCTTATTAAAAAAATTTGTTTGAAATCTTAATTTATTATCCCTTATGCTACAAAAGAAATTAGCTTAAAAGAACATTTTATGTTTTTTGGGTTTATTAGATTGCTTACAAATTCCTTTATAATGTTTATAAGTCGCTTTGGGTTGTTGAAAAAAAAATTCATTTTTTTAGGCTTCGTATAATAAATATTTTATTAAAATATAAATGGGTCATTCTGGTCCAACATCTTTTGATCGACTTTTTGGTATGAGCATGATTCCATGCTTTCAAAATATTTTTTCTGCTGAAAAATCTAATATTAAAATTATACCGCTTGATTTTTATCCTCCAAAAATTTTAACAATTTCCGGAATAAACGATTATCCAAAGACGCTCAAAATCAAAGTCCAAAAAACACAGTAGGTACTTTGTTATACCCTTCACCATCATAGTAGGAAAGGGTATTATAAGTTTGTGCTGATGTATATAACGCATAAAAATATTTGTTTTAGACCTACCAATAGGCTTAGAATCACTTTCTGAGTCGATTTAGCGATGTCAGTCCGTCCGTCCTTCTGGCAGGACCCCCATGTAATCAAAGTACAGATCGCAATTCTAAAGATAATTTGATAAAATTTGGTACATATAACTTGTTTGATGGTGGGATCATGGCAACTGAAATTTGTCAAAATCGGTCCAATCGGTCCAAAGTTCCCAGAATTGCTATATTGGCCACAAATATCAATATTGTTTTATGGAATTTAAACCAAATACTGCTTATGTAAACCAAAATCCCTGTACCAAATTTCTTCTGTCAAAACGCACTAAATGGAACAAAAATCAATAAAACGCTCATAAATCTGAAGATAATGAGAATTTTGAGTTTATTTCTTTGCATACATAATTCTTGTAAGAACTGTATTCAATTTGCCAAATTTCGAGATAATCGGTCAACATTTGACCCTAGCACTCATATAAGTCCAAATGACGGGAACAGCTTAAATAAATATATGAGTTTTGAGAAAATGTTTGTATGATTGTATGAAAATTAAGCAAATATTTGTCTCTATACAGGAAAAAGAACACCTTTGGCCTTAGTGGTGAAGAGTATCATATGATCGGGCTTGACCGACTATAGCACTTTCTTACTAGTTTTTGATACATTTGTATACTCAAAAGTATTTTTTTTTTGTTGAGAATATTAAAAAAAAGAAAATTTGTTCACTTTTTTTATTTTAGTAGCTTTTTATTGCTTAGTCTTATATAAAAGCTTATAAAAGTTTTTATCAATATAACAAGAGTATTTAGTTCCTAGTGAAATATGGCTTTAATTTCTAAAATCAGACGAAAAATCTAAAAGTTATTAAGCTTTTCATAAACCAACGCATGTAAAAATTTTTACGAGAAATTCATAACATAACTTTTAACTTTTTTATGGAAAAATGTCGATTGCTTTTGAATTATAAAGTCTACGAAAATATTACAAAAAGCGAAACCTTTGATAAAAAAATACTTTCAATATTTTTATTGTTTTGGTTCCACTGGACTTATAATGAGGAAAAATCTAACAAATTTTCTATAGAAAAATTTTCAATAGAAAAATTTTTTAACAGAAAAATTTTCTTAAGAAATATTTTTATGCTGAAAAATTTTCAATAGAAATATTTTTATACTGAAAAATTTTTTATAGAAAAATGTTTGTACAGAAAAATTTTCAAAAGAAAAATTTTTATGAAGAAAAATGTTCTATAGAAAGATTTATATTTTTCAACAAAAAACTTTTCTACTGAAAATTATACTGAAATTTATACTGAAAAATTTTCCATAGGAAAATTTTTATACTGACAAATTTTCAGTAGAAAAATTTTTATACTGGAAAATTTTCAATAAAAAAATTTTTATACTGAAAAATTTTCTAAAGAACAATTTTTATACACAAAAATTTTTTATAGAAATATTTTTATACTGAAAAAGTTTCTATAGAAATATTTTTATACTGAAAAATTTTTGTACTGAAAAATTTTTTTACTGAAGAATTTTGTGAAGAAAAATTTTTATACCGAAAAATTTTCAATAGAAAAATTTTTATGCAGAAAAATATTCTATAGAAAAATTTACATTTTTCTATAGAAAAATTTGAAACTGAAAAATTTTCTATTGAAATTTATACTGAAAAATTTTCTTTAGAAAAATGTTTATACTGAAAAATTTTCTTTAGAAAAATTTTTATACTGAAAAATTTTTTATAGAAATATTTTTATACTGAAAAATTTTCTAAAGAACAATTTTTATACTGAAAAATTGTTTATAGAAATATTTTTATACTGAAAAATTTTCTATAGAAAAATTTTTATGCAGAAAAGTATTCTATAGAAAAATTTATATTTTTCTATAGAAAAATTTGAAACTGAAAAATTTTCTATTGAAATTTATACTGAAAAATTTTCTTTAGAAAAATTTTTATACTGAAAAATTTTCTTTAGAAAAATTTTTATACTTAAAAATTTTCTATACAAACATTTTTATACTGAAAAATTTTCTATAGAAAAATTTTTATACTGAAAAATTTTTTATAGCAATATTTTTATACTAAAAAATTTTCTATTGAGGCCCTATACTCCACTGGAATTCAAGGATAACAGAAGAAGAAGAAAAATTTTCTATAGAAATATTTTTATACTGAAAAATTTTCTATAGAAAAATTTTTATACCGAAAAATTTTCTATAGAAAAATTTTTATGCAGAAAAATGTTCTATAGAAAGATTTATATTTTTCTATAAAAAACTTTTCTATTGAAAATTATACTGAAATTTATACTAATAAATTTTTATACTAAAAAATTTTCGAAAGAAAAATTTTTAAAGTGAAAATTTTCTATAGAAATATTTTTATACTGAAAAATTTTCTATAGAAACACTTTGTACTGAAAAATTTTTATGGTAAAAAATGTTCCATAGAAAATTTATATTCTTCTATAGAAAAATGTGTAACTGAATAACTTTCTAAATAAAAATATTTATACCGAAAAATTAAAAAAAAACATATAGAAAGATTTTATCAACAAATAACAAAATTATCGGGATGTAGATATTATTCAAAAAGAAAGAATATACGCATTTGATCCAAAATCTGTTACATTTATTTATTAATGTAACAGACAAATTTATTGATAAAAAGCCAAAATGCCCTGACGCGTTTCGATCGTTGGTTAGGCCATCTCTTTAGGAGGAGTATCCCCAATTTTAGACGGATCAAAAACTTCGCATTATTACTTATTTTACAAAGAAAATCTTTACGAATTATGTTTATAAACCATTTATAAAAGCTCAGATTTATCAATAAATTTGTCTGTTACATTAATAAATAAATGTATCAGATATGGGATCAAATGCGAATACTCATTCTTTTTGAAACTTTTTATATATAAATAATTTTAATTGTATATATCTAAATAATTTTATTTCTATTAAAAAAAATTTAATATCGAAAAAATTTCATATACATTTTTTTTATAGAAAAGATTTTATGTAGAAAATTTTTTTATAGAAAAAATTTCATAAAAAAAAATTTTCTACAGAATTTTGCTATATAAAAAATTTGTCATATAGAAAATTTTTCTATAAGAAAAAATCTCATACAAAAATTTTTCTATAAAAAAATTTGATAAAAAAATTTCTATAAAAAAAATTTCATACAGAAAATTTTTCTGTAGTAAAAATTTCATACAGAAGATTTTCCATAAAAAAATATCATATACAAATTTTGTCTTTTAAAAAAATTCATATAGAAAAATTTTTTATAGAAAAAATTTGATAAAGAAAATTTTTCTATAGAAAAAATTTGATAAAGAAAGATTTTCTATAGAAAAAATTTGATAAAGAAAATTTTTCTATAGAAAAAATTTGATAAAGAAAATTTTTCTATAGAAAAAATTTGATAAAGAAAATTTTTCTATTGAAAAAAATTCATATTGAAAATTTGTCTATAGAGAATATATAAGCCCTTTTCATACAGCTTTAAAAAACCTGATCCCTTTACTTTTCAAAACTATTGAACATTTTAGAATCGCTCTGCAATTATGAGAGTTGGACTTATTTAAGTACGACGACCTAACCGAAACCAATTTTTTGCGAACATCTCAAAATTTTGAACGTGTTTCGAAATCTTAAAAAAAAGTTTTTGTATGACCTTAACTAGGCCACAAGGTCGCTTTCAAAGTTTTTACAAAAGTTGCTCATTTGTGGCAGCGTGTGATTGAAGGAACAATGTACCTTCTTAGACGACTTAGTATCTTGCTAGAATTGTAATTCCGCGGTAGTTTTTGCAGTCTTTACAATCAACCTGTTTTGGTGTTTTGACTAGTTCAATATTTTCTTCACGACCATATTAGGTTTTATATTCCGATATCTTTGGATATAATTGGTTTCTTTTAACAGAATGTTCTCGTCTATATTAGATACTCCACAATCCTAATACCAGCTGCCGTACCTGGGACTACGAATGATAACCCTTAGGAACAACCCACTCAGCATGTAGAAGATTATTTTTTGAAAAATCACCACAATGAGTCTTTTTTAACTAGTTTGGAAGACCAAAAAAACGATTTGTCGTCTGCGCGATTAAAAAACTAGTCGAAGTAGATTTGCGCTTATGCTTTAATTTGCTAAAATACAATAACAAAAAGCATATTCATTAAAAATCAAACAATTAAGGGATTGAAATTCGATAGTTTTTAACGATATTTTGGAAACAGATTTTGCACAGTTGGATGATAAAAAGGTTACTCCTATGGTGTTGGTTTTGAAATACTTTTTAGCGCGTATAGATAATGGGTGCTGTAGCTAGGTGGGTTAGCACGCCGACTACTAAACAAAATATAGCATTTTTAGCCCGAGTTCGATCCAAGTTCAAATAACAAGAAATAGAGCAACTTCTTCAGTGTTCTAAAAATAGGCTTTACAGCACACTTCATCTTTCTACTCTCTCTCTCTCTAAGGTAACTAAATTCGTATAAACACACTCTACATATATACAATTTTTTTTTTTGAATCAACTTAAAAGATAATCAAAATTGAGTCAAAAATGACTCGAAAATGGCTCGTAATAGACTCATAAAGGTGCTCATAAAAGATTCTCTCAAGGAAGTCGCGGCTAGGGTACCATTTTCTCCTGAAGGCACAGTCTTTTCGAATCAAAAATGATAGCATATTCGATTGTTTTAATCGTTCGCAGCAGTCGAAAAAGAGTCAAATATGATCAGAAAATAACAAAAATGCTGACTGGGAAAGAGAATATAAGAAATATCAATGTATTGGTGATTTTACAAATAAAGAGACTAAGAAAAAATAAATATTTTCTTGTTCTCTTTTGCATATGTTTTGTTGTTGCAAATTGACTGTTATCATACAAATGAGTATTTTTGGTGTTTTAGTTTGTTTTTTCTTCTTAGTTCGTATTGTGTATGTGAATGACGATTGGTGCTCGGCCCGTAGGGGCTAATTTGCCTATCATGGCCTTAGAGTGTCATATTCTGTTATGTTGTTTTTTTTTTCTTAGTACTGAGTAGATGGGTGATAAGTCCAAAGATGCGTACTATATTTATATAGCGAGCGGCTCGATCAGAAACAGGTGTTGAAAAGTTGCAGTACAATAATCTTTGGTCCTTAGACCAAATAAGTATTAACCTAGAATCCCACATAAAACGTTCTAAGTAGCAAAAAAAAAAACATCTTGTGAAAAATTTTATATGGGTAATAAGATTCATAAGAAAACATAATACACTTTTATTATTTATAACCAATTTTCCTCTAAAGTTCATAAGTAAATTTGTTAAATCACTTTTAATTTAAAAATTCTTCAGAAATATTTATTGTAAGATGTTTTACATAAAATGTTATTTAAAATTCACAGAATAAAACAAATTAAATATTATTTTCATCAGGTATTAAATAGTCTCTTCTGTCAGTTTTTGATGTGCTAAGATTATTTTCAAAGTTATTTACTCTTTAAAATTCTTTTTCATTTTAAGAGAAACATGTATCAACTTTTCATTGTAACATAAAATTTCTGTGACAGTTTAAGGAATTTCATTTAACTAAATCTTTTTTATAAAATTTAAGACAAACAATTTAGTTATGTAGATATTTCCTGCTTTATATTAAATCTGTAAGACTTGTTGGAATGTAACATATTTACTAGTATCTATTTGTTTTGTTTTTTTGTTTAAATTAATTCAAATTAAACAAAAGATTTGAGTGACTTCTAGCTATTTATTTATATATATACATATGTATGTATGTACATAAGTATGTATTAGATTATATTATATGCTTCAAAGTTTGTTTGAAGAGATTTCTAAAGACTAGATTGAAATGTACTTTCATGTTAATCAAAGTATATTTAAATTTATACTTAAAAAACACAAATATTCGTATTATCATTATCTTTGCCTTAGGCTTATTTGAGTTTTCATTTATGCCTAATTTATATACTTATTTATATGTATGTATACGTAAATGTATTTCTCTTGTCATCATTAATGTAATTCCTTTAATATTTGATTTTTTGCTTTCATACAATTCTTCATTAACAAGTACAAAATCATCGTCATTGATGATAAAATTTTTATAAAAATAACATAGAAATGTAATAAACATTCAAGTATATACTTCCAATTAATATGAATGAAATATTATTAATCAATTCCATGATAATTTTTATTACATACATATTTTCTTCTTATAACTAGACGTATTGAGAAAATTAGATAAATATAGAAGAAATTAATTTATAGAGTTTATACAATATATGGAAACTATATTATACAATATGTAAATATAAAAAATTTCCATCGATTTTATAAACTCTAAATACTAATTATTTTGTTACAAAAAAAGGGATAAATGTAGAGCGGTTCCTCTCTACCGATTTTGAGCAAAATTCACATAAACCTTTTACTAAATAGTCCGAACAAAGCCTAAACATTTGGTTTAGATTTAGATAGGATAGATAGAGTTATCAAATTACAACGAAAAGTAGATCAAAAATTTAGATCTACGCGGTATATTGACTGGCAGTCTACGCCATCCATACCCTTTATATAGGGTATACATACTACGAGTAATGAAATTATAAATTATATTTGTTTTGAGATATATAAAAATGTTATCTCAAATATATAGATGCTGTGGCTCAGTTGATTAGAACGTCACCTGGGTTCGAGCCGCGGTCACTGTAACATCATTTTCTGTACTTATTTAATTCTATTACCTCCATCGGCGGTAAGCTTACAGCAACAACGCGCCGTCGATGTAAAATAATAAAATTGGGTGTAGAACAAAGAGCATAAACAGCCTAAATATGTATTTTGAGAAGGTTGTCGTATTTTAGAACTTGGTTAAAAACGATATTTATCAACCAACCTAATTTAATTATCTTTAAAGTTACGACCTGTTCATTGATGACAAGCTTACATGGACAGCTATGTAGCTAGCAGCCCAGACAGAAAGTGTACTTTATATTTACGTGCGTTGCAAGTCTCAGAACAAACAATATGCCTTTTCTACCTGTGGTAGTGAAGGGTATAAATGGCATTAAAAACCCATATATTAACTTTAATTGTTGTATCGCAGTATGAAGATACTCGTAAGTTAAAAGTTTTTCTATTTTCCAAAAATTTGTTTAATCATTAGATTTTAAGCAAAGATTTAAATCAAATCAAGTTAAGATTTTACATATAAATATTAAAGACAATTCTTAGAAATAATTTAACAAATTTTGCTTCTGTCACAAAGTGAGCACTAATAAACCTTTTTTAAAATTAGAAATTTTTTCCTTCGAGCTGTCTGGGCTTACTCTTCAAATTTTATTAAAAAAATTTACAAATTTAACTCGTGAAATTGCAAAAGTGGAACGTTTTGTATATTTTTTTATACCATATACAGATGATATTATCTCGTAAGGGAAAGAAGAAGGGTTTGGAAATTTGTTTAGTGATGACTTTATCGTTTGCGAAGGTAGACAAGGGCGATACAATAACTTTTTTGTACTCACCAACAAAAAGAATGGGGGTTATATTGAGATTGTCATTCCGTTTGTCTGTCTGTCTGTCTATCTCTCTGTCTGTTTCTCTGTCTGTCTGTTTGTCTGTGTGTGTGTCTGTATGTATGTATGTATGTATGTATGTATGTATGTATGTATGTATGTATGTATGTATGTATGTATGTATGTATGTATGTATGTATGTATGTATGTATGTATGTATGTATGTATGTATGTATGTATGTATGTATGTATGTATGTATGTATGTATGTATGTATGTATGTATGTATGTATGTATGTATGTATGTATGTATGTATGTATGTATGTATGTATGTATGTATGTATGTATGTATGTATGTATGTATGTATGTATGTATGTATGTATGTATGTATGTATGTATGTATGTATGTATGTATGTATGTATGTATGTATGTATGTATGTATGCATGTATGTATGTATGTATGTATGTATGTATGTATGTATGTATGTATGTATGTATGTATGTATGTATGTATGTATGTATGTATGTATGTATGTATGTATGTATGTATGTATGTATGTATGTATGTATGTATGTATGTATGTATGTATGTATGTATGTATGTATGTGTGTATGTATGTATGTATGTATGTATGTATGTATGTATGTATGTATGTATGTATGTATGTATGTATGTATGTATGTATGTATGTATGTATGTATGTATGTATGTATGTATGTATGTATGTATGTATGTATGTATGTATGTATGTATGTATGCGTGCATGCATGCATGCATGTATGTATGTATGTATGTATGTATGTATGTATGTATGTATGTATGTACGTATGTATGTATGTATGTATGTATGTATGTATGTATGTATGTATGTATGTATGTATGTATGTATGTATGTATGTATGTATGTATGTATGTATGTATGTATGTATGTATGTATGTATGTATGTATGTATGTATGTATGTATGTATGTATGTATGTATGTATGTATGTATGTATGTATGTATGTATGTATGTATGTATGTATGTATGTATGTATGTATGTATGTATGTATGTATGTGTGTATGTATGTATGTATGTATGTATGTATGTATGTATGTATGTATGTATGTATGTATGTATGTATGTATGTATGTATGTATGTATGTATGTATGTATGTATGTATGTATGTATGTATGTATGTATGTATGTATGTATGTATGTATGTATGTATGTATGTATGTATGTATGTATGTATGTATGTATGTATGTATGTATGTATGTATGTATGTATGTATGTATGTATGCATGTATGTATGTATGTATGTATGTATGTATGTATGTATGTATGTATGTCTGTCTGTTTATTTTTATTAATTGGGAAATTTTGGTATTGAAATTCGGCAAAATCGGTTTACATTTGACCATTGCTCCCGTACAACCTCGCATAGGCCAATGGTCAAAGCGCATAGCTCCCATATAAAAAAAAAACTCACGGAAACACAAAAATACAAAAAGAAAAGAGGATTTATGTCTGTCTGTCAGTCAGATAAAAGAGCGATTGCGCCTTAATAAAAATGGCTAGAGGAACAAAATTTTTCAAGATATTTTTGATACTTTGAAAAAGTTTTGTATTGAAAATGGGCGAAATCGGTTCATATTTAATTGGAGCTTCCATATAACCCCGCCCCGGGAATCATATTAATGCTGATAAATTGGATGCAATTGCAATAGCTATGACGACTAAATTTAGACAAGAGAAGCTTAATGCAACTATTGGTCAGTATATCAAATCTTATAGGAATCGGTCCATATTTGGCTATAGCTTTCATATAAAAACCACTCCCGGAAACAAAAAAATGTAACAAAGTCCATTCAGAAGCTATTAAATTAGAAACTAGGACAGCTATGGCTACTAAATTTTGTATACATAACCCAGCAAAACTTTTCATTACCAAATAATGAGTTAAACAGCTAAACTATTGAACACGAACTACTTAGTCATTCACTGTTTAAGTTATTACATTAACATGGGGATGTCATTGGAGGCAAATACTTACCAATTGCTAAAAAGTAATGACTTGGGTAAACAATTGGAAAACAACAACAAAAACTTTTTTTGTTGTTTTATTTAAAAAAATATATTTTTCAACGAAATATAAATATAACTTAAATTGCCTAAAGTTACAACCTGTTAAGGTCAAAGTCCGAGCATATTTTGGAATTCCATGGACTTCGATCTCGAGCGAATATTCTCCAATTTTAAAGGCCAAGCTTTGAAAAATTTTCCTCTACTTGGTCTTTCCATCGAAGTTTCGGACGTCCTCTTCTAATATTAGGTTATGGGACCTTTTTATTATAATTTTATCATCTTCATAGTAATTGTTCATTCCAAGAGAGGGTTACTATCCCGTCGTCCTAACCCATTTTTATAGATCCTATGCGACAACTCTCGGTACATGTTACCTCACTACATTAAGGGGTGTTAAACTTATTCCCCGGGTGATACTTCGAGGAGGTCACTGTCCACAGTTGAGATGAAGGATGACCCAGATAAGTTGGGTTTACCAAGTTAAGACTAGTCAAAACTGTGTTTGGTGTCCAACATCGCCTACATAATTAAAATTGACTCATGGTGGTATTTTTTCATTACCGTGAGTTAGTTTTTAAATTTTTTTTACAGAAGGTAATATTTAAGTTCTTAAAATTCAAAAATCATTTAAAAATACTCTTTTTATAAAAAAAATATTGGTCTTGGTGGGATTTGAACCGGGGCCATTCAGTTTAAATTGCCATCTTAATTACAAATAAGTACTTCTGTAATAACTTATTAGTTATTCGGAGGGTATGTTTTAGTCATTACAAGGTAACCATTTACTAGAGTACTTGCCATTACCAAAGTTTTGCTGGGTAAGCTTTATGTACATACCAGCCAATGTATACAATTTTGTGACAATCAGTTATCATTTAAATATATTTCTTATATATAACATCCCCTTTTTGTATCTAAAATTAAAAATATTTGGAGGTACATTCAGTATATAACATAAATACCCAGCAAAACTTTGGTAATGGCAAGTACTCTGATAACTGGTTACCTTGTAACGACTACAACATACCATCCGAATAAATAATAAGTTATTGCAGAAGTACTTATTTGTAATTAAGATGGTAATTTAAACTGAATGGCCCCGGTTCAAATCCCACCGAGGACAACAATTTTTTTTAGTTTTTTTTTATTAAAAGAGTCTTTTTAAATGATTTTTGAATTTTAGGAACTTAAATATTATCTTCTGTAAAAAAAATTTGTAAAACTAACTCACGTTAATGAAAAAATACCATCATGAGTCAATTTTGATTATGTAGGGGATGTTGAATACCAAACACGATTCTAATTGGTCTTAACTTGGTAAGCCCAACTTATCTGGGTCATCCTTCATCTCAACTATGGACACACACCTCCTCATGGTATCACCCGGGGAGCTAGTTTAACACTTATTAATATTGTGAGTTAACATGTTCCGAGAGTTGTCGCATAAGATCGATAAAAATGGGTTAGGATTACGGGCTAGTAACCCTCTCTTGAAAAAAAATACAATGAAGAGGATAAAATTAGAATTGAAATGTGCCACTACCTAATGTTAGAGGAGGATGTCCGAAACTTCGATAGAAAGACCAAGTAGAAGAACATTTTTCAAAGCTTGGCCTATAAAATTGGAGAATATTCGCACAAGATCGAAATCCATGGAATTCTAAAATATGCTCGGACTTTGACAATAACAGGTTGTAACATTTAAGTAAGTAAGAGTCAATCTTATGTAAAAGCTTATACAAAAAAGAAGATTTAAATTGGTTAAGTTTTGAAATAATTTTAAAAAAGTTTAAAAATAATTACAAAAAATCGTATAAAAATATTTTTCCAAAAATTACAACAAAGCAAAAAAAAAAAGCAGGGAAAAACAAAATTATTTTCACATGATTTTGGATCTAAAAATAAAAATTGTTTCTATTAATTATAAGCTGCTAAGTTTTCAACATATGAAGTAGCTCAGTGGAAGAGTCTCTGCCTAGCAGTCGGAGGGTCTGGGTTCGAGCCCCCATGGGATCATAAAAAAAATTGTATTTCGTTTAAAAATATATGTTTTTAATAAAACAACAACAAAAAAGTTGTTGCTGTTGTTGTTGTTGCTTTCAAATTGCTTACCCAAGTCATTACTTTTCTGCAATTGGTAAGTACTTGCCTCCAATGACATCCCCATGTTAATGTAATGACTTAAACAGCGAATGAGTAAGTAGTTCGTGTTCAATAGTTTAGCTGTTTAACTCATTATTTGGCAATAAAAAGTTTTACTGGGTAACTATCTATCAACGACGGCTCAACGAAAAGTATTGAACAACTTATTAATGTTAAACTATTCCCGGTTATGAGGCCAAATTTTGTGCAAAGTTAACCGTGAAAACCACTTAGATACTTTTAAATGTAGAACTTTAGAGCTACTGCAATCCAATTTAGTTTAGCTTAACAACTGTTTCTCGAATTCGGTCCATATTTTGAGCTACCTGCACCCTCGAAGATATGTGCGATATGTTTCTAAATTTAACACAATTTGAAGATGGATATATAAGATTCGGCACAGCCGAATATAACACTTTTACTTGTTTTTTTTTTTTTTTTGTAAAATAAGGAATTTACATTAATGTAAAACCGGAACACTGTGCACTGAAGGTAAAAATAAACTCTTTCTAAATTATCAACTAAATAAAAAAGAACCTTAAATTTTTTTTCGCTTGTTTAGGACATTAAAAGCAATTTATATAAACGACTTACCTAAATTTCTAAAATATGCAAAGGTGCAACTGTACGCGGATGATGTCCAGATATATATGGATAGTAACTTACAACTCATTCAGGAGAATGTCGATAAGATGAATATTGATCTAAACAATATCTACAGATGGGCCACTTCTAACAAGCTTTTAATGAACCCACATAAGTCGAAGTGTATTATTATTCATAAAAAAACAACTCGAATAAACTTAGACCTTGATATTAAGTTAAATAATCATAAAATTGAATGTGTGTCGTCTGCAAAAAATCTTGGCGTCATTTTCAACAACCATTTGGATTGGTCCAATCATATTAGGAAAGCTGCTGCAAACACATACTTAATGCTACGAGGATTATGGTCTACACAACACTTTACCCCATTAAATATTAGAATTTTGATTGCCAAAACTTATTTAATGCCTAAACTGTTATATGGTAGTGAACTTTTCGCCAGCTGTGACTCGGCAAGTAGCAACATATTGAGCAAAACGTACAACAATATTATAAGATATGTATACGGCCTACGAAAGTATGATCATATATCGTCTTTTTCAAGCAAGCTATATAATACGTCTCTCAAAAATTTATTGAACATAAAAGTCCTAGTCATGTTACATAAGATTATATACACTAAGGAACCACCATATCTACACAATCGTCTTATATTTGCTAGATCAAATAGAGGAAACAAAATAATTTCATGTAGACACCGTAGCCTGGTGTCTGAATACCAATTTTTCGTACACTCTATCCGTCTTTGGAACTCGCTTCCTAATAACCTTCAAACAAACAACAACGCTAAAGAATTTAAAAAACTTTTATTTTTGCATATTCCATGAATTAAATTACTATATTATTATTTTTTAATGTTATATTATTATATTATTTTTTAATGTTATTAATGTTATTAATATTTGTTACATAATTAATTAATATTGTGTTTTTTTTTTAATATTTTTTTTTTTTTTTTTTAACTTTTTTATTTTTCATTTATTGCATTATTTTTATTTTTTAATATTATTTTTAAATTGATAATGTATCTCTAACATTTTATATTACAATTCAATTCGCATACTATAATTATAAGATTTTGTATCTTGTTGTATGCGATATACAAATAAATAAATAAATAAATAAATAAATAAAATAAAAGCATCCTTGTCAGGCATTCGCTTTTCTACTGAAATTCCTTAACAAAATGTTTAATTTTTAAAAGCACTTTACTTTTACAGGCAAATTTATAGCAAGTGTTTTTGGTCTAATAATACCCTTAAGTAAATACGCAGGTTTTATTTTACGACAAAAGAAAAAAAAGATATGAAACATTTTATATCCTCATTTAAGTCAGTAATTAGTCGTTTTAAGAAGTTGACAGTTTAGACACTTTCGATGATAGGTCAATTTTAAATAATCCAACCAAGTTAATTATTTAACTACGTTTTGTGTACAAAAATAAATGCGTCGCATTATGTCCCCTTATTAAATCCGAGTATTGTACATATTAAATTTAGGTACTTAAATATCAAGAACATCCCTTTTCATCATGAATGAATTTTGTTACTTTTTTTTTGTATGAAACAGCAGGAAATAGGGAAAGTAGTTTTGCTATAAACTAAATGCTAATATTTTTCTATTATACCTTTATGTACATAATATATTTTCGTATAAATCTTTTAAAAAAAGCATCTTGGGTTATAAAAAAGCTTAAGAGTTGGGTTGGAGAAAATATACGACTAACATTAAGCGTGTTAAAAAGACATCAAAAGTGTTTTTAACAATGACATTTAGTATGATTTTAAGACATATTCACATTTACATGAACTCTTTTACAGACGACAGACGGGGGGACATATTTTCACATCCATTTTTTTGTTTTGGTAAAAAATGCCACACTCCCATTAAATTCTTATTTTCTATTCTTTCCTTATTTATGTGATTTTTTTAAAGAAGGAAAATTGCCAATACTTGTTTGTTTCCTTAATGTCTTTATTGACATTAGAGAAATTCCGAAGAAATTTCAAATAACTTTTTTGAACGATTACCAAGTAACCGGTTTTATATTATATAGAAAATTATGTAGAAAAATTTACGCTATAACATTTTTTCTATAAATTTTTTTTTATTGAAAAATTTTTGGAATAAAATTTTTTCTAATGAAATGTTTTCGGTATACATTTTTTTATGGAAAAATTTTCGATATAAAATTTTTTCTTTAGAAAAATTTTCGATATAAAATTTTTTCTATAGAAAACTTTTTGATATAAAATTTTTTCTATAGAAAACTTTTTGATATAAAATTTTTTCTATAGAAAAATTTTCGATACAAAATTTTTTCTATAGAAAAATTTTCAATATAAAATTTTTTCTACAGAAAAATTTCGATATAAAATTTTTTCTATAAAATAAAATTTTATATTTTATCAAATTTTTTTTATAGAAAAAATTTCGGTAAAATATTTTTTCTGTAAAAAAAATTTTGGTAAAAATTTTTTCTGTGGAAAAAATTTCTTTAGAAATTGTTTCTATAGAAAAATTTTCGTTAAAAAATGTTTTCTATAGAAAAATTTTCGTTAGAAAATGTTTTCTACAGAAAAAATTTCAATAAAAAATTTTTTCTATAGAAAAAATTTTGGTAAAAAATTTTTTCAATAGAAAAAATTTCGGTAAAAAATTTTTTCTATAGAAAAACTGTTAGATGGCAATACATTTGTACTAAAGTATTTTAATTAATCTGGTAACCTTTTCTATTCCCTTTATGATTTGTATTATTATTTATCCTTTGTTCCCTTTTATTCTTATTCTTATTCTCACTTCAATTTAAACTTCTGAACAATAAAGTTATATTTTCATTAAACTAAAACAAAGTCGAGGCTACTTTTTCTACAGGTTATGGGCCCAGACCCGCAAAAGCCAAAAATATTTTTTGAAGTAAATTTATATTAATAAAAGCGTGTGTCGCATAAATAATTAAAAGTACTTGCTGCTGTAGTTAAGAGGGAGCTTTTTTGCCATGTCGTCGTTGTTTCAAATTGATAAATTGGATGAGTCCAACTACTCAACTTGGAGTATTCAGATGAGGAGTATATTGATCCACAGCGATCTATGGGGAATTGTGTGTGGCCGTGAAGTGAAGCCTGAAGATACAACATTACCAACATTTGTGGCATATGAATCTAAAAACGAGAAGGCGTTAGCTTCAATATTGTTGTGTTTAAAATCTAGCCAGCTGAATCAAATCAAAAAATGTGTGTCGGCAGCTGATGCTTGGCGAAAATTGCGTGAGATTCATCAACCGAAGGGGCCTGCCCGAAAAATTATGTTATTCAAGAAACTGTTATATATGTCAATGCAGGAAGGTAGCAGCATGAGTGTCCATATTAACGAATTTTCTCAATTAATAGACCAGTTATGTGAAATTGAAGTTACTATCCCGGAGGAAATGCTTGTTATATTGCTCTTATCAAGTTTGCCAAAAACCTATGAGGGATTCGTCATTGCAATAGAATCAAGAGATGCCCTACCTAACCTCACAACTTTAAAAGTTAAGTTATTGGAAGAAGGAGCGCGGCAACATGAAGTCTGTTCCAGTAACAACAACAATTCTGAATTGTTAAATTCGTCTCGACATAGTGGAAGTTTTAATAACAAAAACCTGAAAAATGAAAAGAAACAGCAATATGATCGCAATAAAAACAACAACATTGCAAAAGATAAAAAATGTTATAATTGTGGTCGTCGTGGTCATTTCGCCGCAAATTGTAGACAAAAAGAGAAAAGTTACCAACAAGAGAACAAAAGAGAATTTAATTGTTTTGTTTCTTTAGCTGCATTTCAAAAAGATAATAGCAACAACAACATACAATGGTGCGTAGACAGCGGAGCATCTTCTCATTTTTGCAGCGATTACAATCAATTTGAAAAGTACGAAGAGTGCAGCGAAATTGTTTATCTACCTAATAAGAAGAGTTTGAAAGCCATTGGTCGTGGAAGCGTAATAATATATGAAAATAGCAACAAAATAATTTTAAATAATGTTTTACATGTTCCAGAATTAGATGGAAACTTTTTGTCAATAAGTAAAATGACAGAACATGGAAAAGTTGCTGTATTTAAAGACAATTGTGTTTTAATAAAAGATGAAGAAGATAATTCGATTTTGAAGGCGTTCAACAAAAATGGAATTTTTGTTTATGAAAATAAACCGAAAATGTGTATGCGTTTGGACGTAAAAAATAACGTTATGAGTTGGCACCAGAAGTATGGTCATGTAAATTTTCAGTGCTTGAAAAATATGGCAAAGAACAATATAGTTAAAGGTTTGTCAATAAGTGAAGGCTGTAATGATGACCCTGTGTGTGAAATATGTGCCAAGTCTAAAATTACTGTAAAGCCTTTTGAAAGCTCCAACTTTAGAGCCAAATCGTTGCTAGATGTTGTCCATAGTGATATTTGTGGTCCAGTTAATGTGCCGTCTATTGCTGGATCGAAATATTTTGCAACTTTTATCGACGATAAATCTCGTTATACAGTTGTATATTTTCTCAAAACAAAAGATCAAATACTAGATGTGTTCAAGGAGTACAAGCTTCTAGCCGAAAAACAAACTGGCTCCAAAATCAAGTGCTTGAGGACCGATAATGGCAGGGAATACCTCAGTAATGAGTTCAACAAATTTTTAAGTGATAATGGTATTAGAAGACAGCTGACTGTTCCATACACACCCCAGCAAAACGGAGTGGCTGAAAGAGCGAACCGTACATTAGTTGAAATGTCGCGCAGCATGCTGTTGGAAGCCAATATTGAGGAAAAATTTTGGGCGGAAGGTGTTTTGACATCTGCATACCTCCGTAACAGAACGGTAAGCAAAATTTTAGTAGACAAAACACCATTTGAAGTTTGGCATGGGTTTAAGCCATCAGTAGCCCACTTAAAAGTTTTTGGAACAAAAGCCATTGTTTTAAATAAAACTCAGCATAAGAAATTCGCCGCCAAAGGTATTGAAATGGTGATGATTGGATATAGTGAGCAATCAAAAGCGTATAGGCTCTATGACCCTTTTACAAGAAAAGTTCACGTAAGTCGAGATGTAGTTTTTATAGATGGTAAATTTTGCAATGAGAAGGATCAACCAAATGATCCTAGTACAGTTCATTTTGATGATTTTTTGTGCGTTGGTGAAAGGAGCCTAGTAGAACGAGGACAGGAAGATAACACAGATGTTATTCAACCCGCAAACGATAACATTCAAAGACAAAGTCAAGGCGAAGGCGAAATCTCGCAAAATGATATCAATGACCTAACTCCAAGACTAGGCCCTGGTCGACCTAAATTAGTAAGAACTGGAGGTGTAGGTCGTCCACGAAAGGTGTATAATACCGTAAACTCCATTTGTATACCAGAAAATTTTAATGAAGCTTTGACCGGCCCTAATTCTAAAGAGTGGAGTGATGCCATAAAAAGTGAGTATACCTCTTTAGTAAAAAATGATACGTGGGAGTTGACTGAGTTGCCTAAAGGACAGAAACCTGTCAACTGTAAATGGGTGTTTACTGTCAAAGAAACTAAAGAAGGCGATTTAAAAGCTTTCAAAGCTAGGCTAGTCGCCAAAGGGTGTAGCCAAAAATATGGCATAAACTACTACGAAACGTTTTCACCGGTGGTGAGGTACGCCAACATACGGTTGCTAGTAGCACTGGCAGTAGAACATCAACTTTATATGCACCAAATGGATGTCTCATCCGCGTACCTTAACGGAAAGCTGGAAGAAGATGTTTTTATGCTGCAACCCGAAGGCTTTGTAAACCGGCAGTATCCTAATCATGTTCTTAAATTAAAGAAATCTTTGTACGGATTGAAACAAAGTGGTCGTGCTTGGAATGTTAAGCTAAATGATGTCTTAGCAAATATGGGGTTCAAGCAATGTATCAGTGAACAGTGTATGTATACCAAAAACTCCAATGGCAAGATCAACATAATAGCTGTCTATGTAGACGACCTCATAATAGCTAGCACATCCAAAGCAGACCTTTGTGATGTTAAAAAATCCATAGCCAAGGAGTTTAAAGTAGTAGATGGCGGTCCGCTTAACCATTTCTTAGGCATGGAATTTTATCGTGAAGGAGAAACGGGTTCTATAGAAGTATGTCAGAAGCAGTATATTAAAAATTTAATAAATGATTTTGGAATGAACGAGTGTAAAGAAGTCGCTACTCCTCTAGAAGCAGGTTTTCAGCTATCATGTGATAACAATGAATGTCGAAAAGTTGACGCTACTGAATACCAGTCAGGTATAGGAGCATTAATGTACCTAGCGATTTCAACACGCCCAGATATTTTACACTCTGTGTGCAAACTTGCGCAACGCAACACTGATCCGCATTCAGAACATCTGGCGGCTGTGAAGCATGTCTTACGGTACTTAAAAAAGACTGTAGATTTTAAACTCCATTTCGAAAAAACTGGAAAACCTACAATAGGCTACGCCGACGCTGATTGGGGAAGTGACCCATCGAACAGGAAATCGTATTCTGGATTTGCTTTTGTAAAAGCCAATTGTGTTTTCTCCTGGGAGGCTAAAAAGCAAAATGTTGTGGCCTTAAGCAGCACGGAAGCGGAGTACATTGCCTTATCGTCCGCTGCCAAAGAAGCAATTTACGTCCAGAATCTACTCAGCGAGTTAGGCTTCAAAGAAAATGGACCGATATTATTATATGGTGACAACCTTAGTGCCCAAGCTTTGGTGAAAAACGCTACATATCACGCCAGAAGCAAACATATTGATCTGAGGTACCACCATGTACGTGATGTCTACTCTAAAGGGATGATCAACATAGACTATGTTCCAACTGAAGAAATGTTATCAGATATTTTTACTAAAAATCTTTGTAAAATTAAACATTATAAATTTTGTAATTATATGGGATTATATTAAAATAATTTATATAGTATGTATTGAGAGGGAGTGTTAGATGGCAATACATTTGTACTAAAGTATTTTAATTAATCTGGTAACCTTTTCTATTCCCTTTATGATTTGTATTATTATTTATCCTTTGTTCCCTTTTATTCTTATTCTTATTCTCACTTCAATTTAAACTTCTGAACAATAAAGTTATATTTTCATTAAACTAAAACAAAGTCGAGGCTACTTTTTCTACAAAAACTTTCGGTAAAAAATTTTTTCTATAGAAAAAATTTCAGTAAAAAATTTTTTCTATAGAAAAAATTTCGATAAAAAATTTTTTCTATAGAAAAAATTTCGGTAAAAAATTTTTTCTATAGAAAAAATTTCGGTAAAAAATTTTTTCTATAGAAAAAATTTCGGTAAAAAATTTTTTCTATAGAAAAAATTTCGGTAAAAAATTTTTTCTATAGAAAAAATTTCGGTAAAAAATTTTTTCTATAGAAAAAATTTCGGTAAAAAATTTTCTCTATAGAAAAAATTTGGGTAAAAAATTTTTTCTTTAGAAAAAATTTGGGTAAAAAATTTTTTCTTTAGAAAAAATTTCGGTAAAAAATTTTTTCTATAGAAAAAATTTCGGTAAAAAATTTTTTCTATAGAAAAAATTTCGGTAAAAAATTTTTTCTATAGAAAAAATTTTTTCTTTAGAAAAAATTTGAGTTAAAAATTTTTTCTATAGAAAAAATTTCGGTAAAAAATTTTTTCTATAGAAAAAATTTCGGTAAAAAATTTTTTCTATAGAAAAAATTTCGGTAAAAAATTTTTTCTATAGAAAAAATTTCGGTAAAAAATTTTTTCTATAGAAAAAATTTCGGTAAAAAATTTTTTCTATAGAAAAAATTTCGGTAAAAAATTTTTTCTATAGAAAAAATTTCGGTAAAAAATTTTTTCTATAGAAAAAATTTCGGTAAAAAATTTTTTCTATAGAAAAAATTTCGGTAAAAAATTTTTTCTATAGAAAAAATTTCGGTAAAAAATTTTTTCTATAGAAAAAATTTCGGTAAAAAATTTTTTCTATAGAAAAAATTTCGGTAAAAAATTTTTTCTATAGAAAAAATTTCGGTAAAAAATTTTTTCTATAGAAAAAATTTCGGTAAAAAATTTTTTCTATAGAAAAAATTTCGGTAAAAAATTTTTTCTATAGAAAAAATTTCGGTAAAAAATTTTTTCTATAGAAAAAATTTCGGTAAAAATTTTTTCTATAGAAAAAATTTCGGTAAAAATTTTTTCTATAGAAAAAATTTCGGTAAAAAATTTTTTCTATAGAAAAAATTTCGGTAAAAAATTTTTTCTATAGAAAAAATTTCGTTAAAAAAATTTTTCTATAGAAAAAATTTCGGTAAAAAATTTTTTCTATAGAAAAAATTTGGGTAAAAAATTTTTTCTATAGAAAAATTTTCGGTAAAAAAATTTTTGATATAAAGTTTTTTCTATAGAAAAATTTTTGGTACAAAATCTTATCTGAAGAAAAATTTTCAGTAAAAAATTTTTTCTTTAGAAAAATTTTCATTATAAAATTTTTGGTATAAAATTTTTCTATAGAAAAATTTTTGGTATAAAATTTTTTCGATAGAAAAACTTTTGTTATAAAATTTTTTCTATAGAAAAATTTTCGTCATAAACTTTTTTCTATAGAAAAATTATCGTTATAAAATGTTTTCTATACAATAATTTTCGGTATAAAATTTTTTCTATAGAAAAGTTTATTTAAAAAGGATTATTTAAACTAGTCATTCCATGTAATACCCGAATAAAAAATAACTCTAACAATTCATATGCGTTAACGACATTCACGAGAATATCTCCACGTCATGATATTGTCACACACGTTTTTAAGCCAACAGATACTAATACATCCAACTCTTTCATATGCTAAACAAAAAATTGCTACATTTGGCCCTATTATTTAATACGATGCTACATATTTCCTTATATAACACGAAAAAATAGCAACAAAATGAAGTAATATTTATTTATAATAGTCAAGTGCTCCATTTTAACACCGAACAATGAAATGTCATAATAAAGGTTATATCTGCTTATGTATCTATAGAAAAAAAAATATATAAAATATTTTCTTTTTGAGGTTTTAAATTTATACTTTATAGTGTTTGGCCCACACAGACATTCTCACTCCTTTTTGAGCAACCGCAAAAAAATCACACGAGCGCATAAAAATTCTACAGATAAATGCGAAACCGACAATGAAAGTTGATCATTTTACTTATATTCTTTTTTTGTTTCTTTTCTTTACATGACAAAAATACCAAACAGTTTTAAATTGTAGGACAAACAAACTCCATCCAGGCGTTAAAAAGTCAACTTGAAATCGCAAAAGATTAATTTTAAAGGAAGTTTTTCCTTTTCTGTTTGATGACATTTAGATAAAGTTTTTTTATTTTTTAGCTACTTGAAGCCTTGAAAGGATTTAAACTTTAAATATTTTTTTGTGTAAATACATATTAAATAGCTGGTGAATTTATTAAGAGAAATTTAAAACTTTCTTAAAAATTGTCTTGTCTGTCTGTATTTCTTGCTTTCTTAGGCTATTAAATTGTGAGATGATGGGGCGCGTGTATTATAATGGCTCATAGTGCACAAGGGGCCTACAGAGTTTTAAAAAAGGAAACCAAAACAAACTCTAAAAGCAGTATAAATTATATAATATATTGTCTTAAACTTTAACTAAGATATAGACTAATCGAAATTTATCTTTAGTAAAAATTTTATCAAAAATTGCCTTTAATAAAATTTTGATTAAAATTTGTCTTTAGTAAATTTTTGATCAAAATTTCTTGTTAATAAAATTTTGATCAAAATTTGTCTTAAGTAAAATTTTGATCAAAATTTGTCTTTAGTAAACTTTTGATCAAAATTTGTCTTTAGTAAAATTTTGATCAAAATTTGTCTTTAGTAAAATTTGATCAAAATTTGTCTTTAGTAAAATTTTGATCGAAATTTGTCTTTAGTAAAATTTTGATCGAAATTTGTCTTTAGTAAAATTTTGATCGAAATTTGTCTTTAGTAAAATTTTGATAAAAATTTGTCTTTAGTAAAATTTTGATCAAAATTTGTCTTTAGTAAAATTTTGATCAAAATTTGTCTTTAGTAAAATTTTAATCTAAATTTGTCTATAGTAAAATTTTGATCGAAATTTTTCTTTAATAAAATTTTGATCAAAATTTGTCTTTAGTTAAATTTTGATCAAAATTTGTCTTTAGTAAAATTTTGATCAAAATTTTTCTTTAATAAAATTTTGATCAAAATTGCTCTTCATTTAATTTTGATCAAAATTTGTCTTTAGTTAAATTTTGATCAAAATTTGTCTTTAGTAAAATTTTGATCAAAATTTGTCTTTAGTTAAATTTTGATCAAAATTTGTATTTAGTTAAATTTTTATCAAAATTTGTCGTTAGTTTAATTTTGATCAAAATTTGCCTTCAGTTAAATTTTGATCAAAATTTGTCTTTAGTTAAGTTTTGATCAAAATTTGTCTTTAGTTAAATTTTGTTCAAAATTTGTCTTTAGTTAAATTTTGATCAAAATTTGTCTTTACTTAAGTTTTGATCAAAATTTGTCTTTAGTAAAATTTTGATCAAAATTTTTCTTTAATAAAATTTTGATCAAAACTGCTCTTCATTTAATTTTGATCAAAATTTGTCTTTAGTTAAATTTTGATCAAAATCTGTCTTTAGTAAAATTTTGATCAAACTTTAGACAAATTTTGATCAAAATTTGTCTTTAGTAAAATTTTGATCAAAATTTTTTTTAGTAAATTTTTTTGATCAAAATTTTTTAGTAATTTTTTTTTTTTCAAAATTTGTCTTTAGTAAAATTTTGATCAAAATTTGTCTTGAGTAAAATTTTGATCAAAATTTGTCTTGAGTGCAATTTTGATCAAAATTTGTCTTTAGTAAAATTTTGATCAAAATTTGTCTTTAGTAAAATTTTGATCAAAATTTGTCTTTAGAAAAATTTTGATCAAAACTTGTCTTTAGTAAAATTTTGATCAAAATTTGTCTTTAGTAAAAATTTGATCAAAATTTGTATTTAGTAAAATTTTGATCAAAATTTGTCTTTAGTAAAATTTTAATCTAAATTTGTCTATAGTAAAATTTTGATCAAAACTTGTCTTAAGTAAAATTTTGATAAAAATTTGTCTTTAGTAAAATTTTGATCAAAATTTTTCTTTAGTGAAATTTTGATCAAAATTTTTCTTTTATAAAATTTTGATCAAAATTATTCTTTAATAAAATTTTGATCAAAATAATTCTTTAATAAAATTTTGATCAAAATTGTTCTTTTATAAAATTTTGATCAACATTTTTCTTTAATAAAACTTTGATCAAAATTTGTTTTTAATAAAATTTTGATCAAAATTTGTCTTTAGTCAAATTTTGATCATTTTTTTCTATCGAAAAGTTTTCGGTATAAAATTTTTTCTTTAAACAAATTTTCGGTATAATTTTTTTCTTTAGAAAAATTTTCGTAAAAATATGTTTTCAATAGAAAATTTTTCGGTAAAAAAAATTTCTATAGAAAAATTTTCGGTATCAAATTTTTTCTATAGAAACATTTTCGGTATAAAATTTTTTCTATAGAAAAATTTTCGTTATAAAATTTTTTCTATAGAAAAATTTTCGGTATAAAATTTTTTCTATAGAAAAATTTTCGATATAAAATTTTTTCTATAGAAAAATTTTCGATATAAAATTTTTTCTATAGAAAAATTTTCGATATAAAATTTTTTCTATAGAAAAATATTAGTTATAAAATTTTTTCTATAGAAAAATTTTCGTTATAAAATTTTTGCTATAGAAAAATTTTCGGTATAAAATTTTTTCTATAGAAAAATTTTCGGGATAAAATTTTTTCTATAGAAAAATTTTCGGTATAAAATTTTTTCGATAGAAAAATTTTCGGTATAAAATTTTTTCGATAGAAAAATTTTCGGTATTAAATTTTTTCGATAGAAAATTTTTCGGTATAAAATTTTTTCGATAGAAAAATTTTCGGTATAAAATTTTTTCGATAGAAAAATTTTCGTTATAACATTTTTTCTAGAGAAAAATTTTCAGTATGCAATTTTTTCTATAGAAAAATGTTGGTTTTGTTATAAAATTTTTCTATAAAAAAATTTTCTACCGAAAATTTTTCTATACAAAAAATTTTATACCAAAATTTTTCTATAACGACAAAATTTTTACCAAAATTTTACTATAGAACAATGTAGAAATATTTAGGTAAAAAATTTACTATAGAAAATTTTTCGGAATAAAATTTTTTCTCTATAGAAAAATTTTTGATATGAAATTTTTTGATAGAAAAATTTTCGGTATAAAATTTTTTCTATAGAAAAATTTTCGGTATACAATTTTTCTTGTAGAAAATTTTTCTTTATAAAAAATTTTCTTTATAAAATTTCTTCTATTGAAAATTTTCGGTATAACATTTTTTCTATAGAAAAATTTTCAGTATAACTTTTTTTCGGCATAAAATTTTTTCTATAGAAAAATTTTCGGTGTAAAATTTTTTATTTAGAAAAATTTTTGGTTTACAATTCTCGTATAAATTTTTGGTATAAAATTTTTTCTATAGAAATATTTTCGGTATAAAATTATTTCTATAGAAAAATTTTTGTATAAAATTTGTTCTGTAGTAAAATTTCTGACTTTAAAAATATTTTTTTCAATTTATTTACGAAATTTGTTTGTATCAAAGCCACTGTGCAAAATATTAATTTAAATAACATTTGACGCCAACTTGAGTCATTCAACTGTATTTTTCACACTCGTATTTCTTCTCGTGCATGCAGGAATTTATTGTTTTTTTTTTCTTTTGTTCTGTTGTATTTTGACAATACGTTTTATTTTAAGGATTAAATAGATGTGACAGTGAACAATTTTTCAAGGGTTGCCATAGGGTCCATTAAAAATCGGCAATACACAATATAAAAACAGTTATTTACTTCACACTTGCTCGCACCCTTGTCCTTTAATCAAAATTTTTCTATTTTTATTATAAAAAATTCCGTTATATTTTTAATCTGGTCTCATTAATTTCATAATTTTAATTTTATTTCTTATATTTTATACATGTATTTGCCTGTACATAACAAAATGTGCCTTATATTTTTTTTTGCCATAATTTTATATTCATCTTCTTCGTCTATTCACAGCGTTTTCGCTATTTTGCAACAAATGTTTCCTTTTTCATGTCTTGAACTGAAATTGTCTATTTAAATGCTGGAACATTTTATATCCGTACAAAACATTTTTGCACTTATTGTGTTCCTTCTTTCCCTTTTCAACGAATAAATGATAATTTTTAGCTGAAAATGTGTTTAACAGATGTTGTACAAGTGGCTTAAATAAATGCTTGACTTAATTTCAAATGAAAGCAGATTTTATCGTGTACAAAAAAGTATTAACTCTTGTATGTACTTACATACATACTCGAAATGAACAGAATGTACAGAAATGAACTCAGAATAGTTGTTGCTGAAGGATTAGGGAGATTAAGAATATTTTTATTAAAAAACCCAGTAGAATAATTAAAATCGGATTATTTTTTCTCTTCCTTTGTGGCCTCTGCTGGGGGCAAAGGTATTTTCTTAAATAGTTTACATGAAAAATCCGCTTAATTCAAATTTTTAGAACAATATTATTCAAATCGTAAGTATTATAGTCGGTTCAAATTTTTCGAATTTGGTCTCAGAGGTTGTAGGGATGCCTCTAAGACCAAATTCGAAAAATTTGTCGTCAGAAAAATTTGTATAAAAATTTGATTTATGTAAGTGTATATCACTAGAATTCCAATTTAGTACAATTACTTTTTATTGTTTTTGATAACACCAAAAAATGTTGACAGGAACAACCTTTCCTTACGAGTTTTGATTGTTGGTTAGACCATCCTCATCATTAGGAGTATACCTAATTCTTCATTTTTTATCAAAACCTTTTCTCGTAAAAAATTTGTTTATAGAAAAAGTACAAAAGTTTTTTATAGGAAATTTTTTGGTACAAACATTTTTCTTACACAAAAATTTTTTAATATGAAAATTTTTTGATAAAAAATTGTTTTAATCTACGAAGATAATGGCCTAACCAAACATCGAGACGAGTCGAGGAATTGGTTGTCCCCACAAACGTATTTTGGCTTTTATCTATAACTTGTTTATAACATTATTAAATAAATGTAATAGACTGGGATTAAGTGCGATTAATTTTTCTTCTTAAATAATATTTTTTTCTTCTTTTTGTTTTATTTTTGGAGAAAATTGTTTTTATAGAAAATTAGATATCATTATCCGCAGGAGCATCCCTAATACCACAATTTTAATTGAAATTTTTTAAGTCAAAATTTTATACAAAAAAAAATTTGTTTTAAATATTTTCTTATAGAAAATTTTTTGCTTTTAAAAATTTTCGAAAAGAAAATTTTTTGTTATTAAAAAATTTTCGAATAGAAAATTTTTTGCCATTTAAAAATTTAAAATTTTTTTGGCTATTAAAAATTTTCATATAGAAAATTAAAAAAAAAAAATTCTTTATTAAAAATTTTCGTACAGAAAATTTTCTTATAGAAAATTTTTCGGCTTGAAAATTTTCCTTTAGAAAATTTTTCGATTTAAAAATTTTTTGAATTTAAAATTTTCTTATGGAAAATTTTTCGATTTAAAAATTTTCTTATAGAAAATTTTTTGATTTAAAGATTTTCTTGTAGAAAATTTTTCGATTTAAAAATTTTTTTATAGAAATTTTTTCGATTTAAAAATTTTCTTATAGAAAATTTTTCGATTTAAAAAATTTCTTATAGAAAATTTTTCGATTTAAAAATTTTCTTATAGAAAATTTTTCGATTTAAAAATTTTATTATAGAAAATTTTTCGATTTAAAAATTTTCTTATAGAAAATTTTTCGATTTTAAAAATTTTCTTATAGAGAATTTTTCGCTTTTAAAAATTTTCTTATATAAAATTTTTCGCTTTTAAAAATTTTCTAATAGAAAATATTTCGCTTTTAAAACTTTTCTTATAGAAAATCCTTCCTTTTAAAAATATTCTAACAGAAAATTTTTCGCTTTAAAAAATTTTTTTTATAGAAAATTTTTCGATTTAAAAATTTTCTTATAGAAAATTTTTCGATTTAAAAATTTTCTTATAGAAAATTTTTCGATTTAAAAATTTTCTTATCGAAAATTTTTCGATTTAAAAATTTTCTTATAGAAAATTTTCCGATTTAAAAATTTTCTTATAAAAAATTATTGGATTTAAAAATTTTCTTATAGAAAAGTTTTCGATTTAAAAATTTTTTGCTTTTAAAAATTTTCGAATAAAAAATTTTTTGCTATTAAAAATTTTTCGAATAGAAAATTTTTTGCTATTTAAAAATTTAAAATTTTTTTGGCTATTAAAAATTTTCATATAGAAAATTAAAAAAAAAAAATTCTTTATTAAAAATTTTCGTACAGAAAATTTTCTTATAGAAAATTTTTCGGCTTGAAAATTTTCCTTTAGAAAATTTTTCGATTTAAAAATTTTTTGAATTTAAAATTTTCTTATGGAAAATTTTTCGATTTAAAAATTTTCTTATAGAAAATTTTTTGATTTAAAGATTTTCTTGTAGAAAATTTTTCGATTTAAAAATTTTCTTATAGAAATTTTTTCGATTTAAAAATTTTCTTATAGAAAATTTTTCGATTTAAAAAATTTCTTATAGAAAATTTTTCGATTTAAAAATTTTCTTATAGAAAATTTTTCGATTTAAAAATTTTATTATAGAAAATTTTTCGATTTAAAAATTTTCTTATAGAAAATTTTTCGATTTTAAAAATTTTCTTATAGAGAATTTTTCACTTTTAAAAATTTTCTTATAGAAAATTTTTCGCTTTTAAAAATTTTCTTATAGAAAATATTTCGCTTTTAAAACTTTTCTTATAGAAAATCCTTCCTTTTAAAAATATTCTAACAGAAAATTTTTCGCTTTAAAAAATTTTTTTTATAGAAAATTTTTCGATTTAAAAATTTTCTTATAGAAAATTTTTCGATTTAAAAATTTTCTTATAGAAAATTTTTCGATTTAAAAATTTTCTTATCGAAAATTTTTCGATTTAAAAATTTTCTTATAGAAAATTTTTCGATTTAAAAATTTTCTTATAAAAAATTATTGGATTTAAAAATTTTCTTATAGAAAAGTTTTCGATTTAAAAATTTTTTGCTTTTAAAAATTTTCGAATAAAAAATTTTTTGCTATTAAAAATTTTTCGAATAGAAAATTTTTTGCTATTTAAAAATTTAAAATTTTTTTGGCTATTAAAAATTTTCATATAGAAAATTAAAAAAAATTTCTTTATTAAAAATTTTCGTACAGAAAATTTTCTTATAGAAAATTTTTCGGTTTAAAAATGTTCCTTTAGAAAATTTTTCGATTTAAGTATTTTCCTTTAGAAAATTTTTCGATTTAAAAATTTTCTTATAGAAAATTTTTCGATTTAAAAATTTTCTTATAGAAAATTTTTAGCTAATAAAAATTTTCTTATAGAAAATTTTTCTCATTAAAAAGTTTCTTATAGAAAATTTTTCTCTTTTTAAAATTTTCTTATGGAAAATTTTTCGCTTTTAAAAATTTTCTTATGGAAAATTTTTCGATTTTAAAAATTTTCTTATAGAAAATTTTTAGCTAATAAAAATTTTCTTATAGAAAATTTTTCTCATTAAAAAGTTTCTTATAGAAAATTTTTCGCTATTAAAAATTTTCTAATACAAAATTTTTCACTTTTAAAAATTTGCTTATAGAAAATTTTTCGCTTTTAAACATTTTTTTATAGAAAATATTTCGCTTTTAAAAATTTTCTAATAGAAAATTTTTTGCTTTTAAAAATTTTCTAATAGAAAATTATTCGCTTTTACAAGTTTTCTTATGGAAAATTTTTCGCTTTTAAAAGTTTTCTTATAGAAAATTTTTCCTTTTAAAAATTTTCTTAAATAAAATTCTTCGCTTTTAAAAATTTACTTATAGAAAATTTTTAAAAGCTTTTATAATAGTTCATTCTTATAATTTAAGAGGGTTGAGCTGATTTCACAATTGTCGAAATTTTGAGATTGTTCTGCCTATAATACTAACCATTTTTTAAATTAATTATTTTTTTTTTCATAACAAACCCCTTCATTTCCTGCTACCAATTAAATTATAAATTTTTAGTCGAAAAAAAAAATATATAAGAAAATAACCCAAAAATAAAAGGAAACAAAAGTTTTTTGAAATAAATTAGACACGTGTTTTACAACGCCATTTAACTTTTGTTTAGAAAGTCTCTTAAATATTGGTCAATTAAATTAAATTTGGAAACCTTAAGCAAGAAACTCCCTTCTAGTTTGGAAAATATGAACACCCAAAGTATGAATACCATTTACATAAGAAAAATATTTAAGGAGGTATTAAAGAAGAAGCAAATTAAATGTAAAATTCAAAAGAAATTGAATTTACAAGAATCTAGAAGAATATTACTTTCACTTAGAGCCATTAAGCAAAACATTCAACAAACTCCCATTTATTTCTTATAATCAAACGAAAGAATTGAGTTGATGATAGAAATCAATTGATTAAATGTTTCGTATTTATTTCTATGGATCGAATAGAGCCAGTCCTCTTTGCATTTAGAACTAAATGTTTGTTAGGAATTGATGCTTAAGGAAATTATTCTATATGTAAGGATATCTATTTATGTAAGTATTTGTTTGTAGTTTTATGTTTGACTCTGATTGTGCGTCTCAAATACTATCATATCTCTACCAATAAGTCCTTTCCTTCTTTTTAGTAGCTCAAAGAAGGGAAAGAATTTTGTCGGCACAGACGAATAAAGAATCCAATATAAATATCTATGAATACTGATTACTAAATATTGTGTAGTCGTAAGGCCATGATTGAAGTAACATTTACTCATGTCACTAATGAATATAAATGTTGGCTAATAAATTCTATATGATAAAGATTGAATTAGCAAACAAAAGGGAGGTTAAGTATGAATATAAGGAGAACTTGGTTGCTTACTACAAAGATATAAGTTCTTGACAACTAATTTTTTTCAATTCAAAAGTCATTGACAATTTAAGTTTCTACAGAAAAGTTATCGATTACTTACCTTTACTATAGAAAAGTTATCGATAACTTTTTAGTTCTCTAGGAAAGTTATCGATAACTTTATATTTCTATAGAAAAGTTATCGATAACTTTCTATTTCTACGGAAAAGTTTTTGATTACTTTTTATTTCTATAGAAAAGCTATCGATAACATTTTATATCTATTAAAAAGTTATCGATAACTTTCTATTTATATAGAAAAGTTACCGATAACTTTGTATTTCTACAGAAAACTTATCGATAACTTTCTATTTCTATAGAAAAGTTATCGATAACTATCTACTTTTTATAGAAAATTTATCGATAACTTTCTATTTCTATAGAAAATTTATACATAACTTTATATTTCTATAGAAAAGTTATCAATAAATATCTATTTATATAGAAAAATTATCGACAACTTTCAATTTATATAGAAAAAGAATCGATAACATTCTATTACTATAGAAAAAATATCGATAACTTGCTATTTCTAAAAAAAATTATCGCTAACTTTCTATTTCTATAGAAAAGTTACCGGTACCATTATATATCTATAGAAAAAATATGTATAACTTTCTATTTCTATAGAAAAGTTATCGATAACTATTTTTCCAAAGAAAAGTTGTCGACAACTTCCAATTTCCATATTAAAGTTAACGATGAATTTATATTCAATGGAAAAGTTATCGATAACTTTTTATTTCTATAGAAAAGTTATAGACAAATTTCTATATCTATAGAAATATTATCGATAATTTTTTTTATTTCTATAAATAAATATAAATGCTTTCCACTTTTATAGAAAAGAAATCGATAACTTTCTAATTTTATAGATTAGTTATCGATAGCATTCTACTTCAGTAGAAAAGTTATCGATAACTTTATATTTCTATAGAAAAGTTATCGATAATTTTCTATTTTAGAAATGTTTGCGATAACTTTATATTTCTATAGAAATGTTATCG
The DNA here is from genome assembly GCA_933228675.1 of Stomorhina lunata. Classification (NCBI taxonomy): domain Eukaryota; kingdom Metazoa; phylum Arthropoda; class Insecta; order Diptera; family Rhiniidae; genus Stomorhina; species Stomorhina lunata. Next base: position 142,228,528 of record OW121740.1, on the reverse strand, counting down.
AAACGTTTCAATTGCTATAGAAAAGTTATCGATACCTATAAATTTTTATATAAAAGTTATTTATAACTATTTATTTCTATAGAAAAGTTGTCGATAACTTTATATTTCTATAGAAATGTTATTGATAACTTTCTATTTCTATAGGAAAGTTATCGATAACTTTATATTTCTACAGAAATGTTATTGATAACTTTCTATTTCTATAGGAAAGTTATCGATAACTTTATATTTCTATAGAAAAGTTATCGATAACTTTCTTTTTATATAGACAAGTTATCGATAACTTTATATTTCTATAGAAATCGAACTTTATTTTGCTATAGTGCAGTTATCGATCAATTTCCTTTCCTATATATGTATAATTTTCTTTCACTAAAAAAAGAGACAATAAAACATTTTTTTTTGTGTTTATCTGAAACATTATCGATTACATTTATTGTTTCCCATGCAAAATGACCACAACCACCGAAAATAAATTTTAATTATTTAGGGCAATTATCTCATATTAATGTTCTTTAGTTCATACATATTTATTCAATTATTTAATTGTTTTTTTCCATTTGAGGTCAATGATTTCGCTTGTGATTATTTTCGTTGCAATGGCTTTGTTTGCACTTTTAATTGCAATTTAATTTAATGACCCAAATGCATGAACATACATCCGAATCGAAGCCACAATTAAAAGTGTTAATAATACATTCGATTTAATTAATGAGTTCATAAACACATCCTCAGGCTGGCACTTACATATATACATGCATACCCAATTGACCACGACTTTAAGGCCTTATTATCTGAACGATTAAAATAAGATAAATTATTGACGACCAATCAGTGATTTGTTGAAAATGAGTTTAATAAGTTTCGCAAAAGATTTAATAAAGAGTAAAAATTTTGCCGTATCTCATATACCCACTATCAAATTTTTTAAAATAATTTCAATACTAATCTTTTCTTAGAAATGAGGAATATTCTTGCCTTAGCTCCTTTCCTGTCATAGCTGACGGACTGACTGACAGAAATCAAACAGATGGCCATAGCTGAATTGTGTATGAATTGCTTTTTAGGGTGGTTAAACAAAATTCATACAAAGTTATTTATTCACAACATATTTAAATGAAACTTCATGAAAGATTTGATCAACTGGTATTTATACAGATACGTAAAAAAAAAAACAAATTGTGAAGCAATAAATTATTAGCGTGGTTTATTGGCCAAGAGATAAGGATTTTTAAATTACAAATAATATTAAAATATACAACAAATTTACACGAATAAAAATAGAAAAAATTTTATACTGGAAGTTTTTCTATAGAAACAAATTTTGTACCGAAATTTTCTCTATAGAAAAAATTTTATACCGAAATTTTTTCTATAGAAAAAATTTCGGTATAAAATTTTTTCTATAGAGAAAATTTTATACCGAAAATTTTTTCTATAGAAAAAATTTTATACCGAAAATTTTTTCTCTAGAAAAAATTTTCTACCGAATATTTTTTCTATACAAAAAATTTTATACCGAAAATTTTTTTCTATAGAAAAAATTTTATACCGAAAAGTTTTTTCTATAGAAAAAATTTTATACCGAAAATTTTTTTCTATAGAAAAAATTTTATACCGAAAATTTTTTTCTATAGAAAACATTTTATACCGAAAATTTTTTTCTATAGAAAAAATTTTATACCGAAAATTTTTTTCTAAAGAAAAAATTTTATACCGAAAATTTTTTTCTATAGAAAAAATTTCATACCGAAAATTTTTTCTATAGAAAAAATTTTATACCGAAAATTTTTTCTATAGAAAAAATTTTATACCGAAAATTTTTTCTATAGAAAAAATTTTATACCGAAAATTTTTTCTATAGAAAAAATTTTATACCGAAAACTTTTTCTATAGAAAAAATTTTATACCGAAAACTTTTTCTATAGAAAAAATTTTATACCGAAAATTTTTTCTATAGAAAAAATTTTATACCGAAAATTTTTTCTATAGAAAAAATTTTATACCGAAAATTTTTTCTATAGAAAAAATTTTATACCGAAAATTTTTTCTATAGAAAAAATTTTATACCGAAAATTTTTTCTATAGAAAAAATTTTATACCGAAAATTTTTTCTATAGAAAAAATTTTGTACCGAAAATTTTTTCTATAGAAAAAATTTTATACCGAAAATTTTTTCCGAAAATTTTTTCTATAGAAAAAATTTTATACCGAAAATTTTTTCTATAGAAAAAATTTTATACCGAAAATTTTTTCTATAGAAAAAATTTTATATCGAAAATTGTTTCTATAGAAAAAATTTTATACCGAAAATTTTTTCTATAGAAAAAATTTTATACCGAAAATTTTTTCTATAGAAAAAATTTTATACCGAAAATTTTTTCTATAGAAAAAATTTTATACCGAAAATTTTTTCTATAGAAAAAATTTTATACCGAAAATTTTTTCTATAGAAAAAATTTTATACCGAAATTTTTTTTTATAGAAAAAATTTTATACCGAAAATTTTTTCTATGGAAAAAATTTTATACCGAAAATTTTTTCTATAGAAAAAATTTTATACCGAAAATTTTTTCCATAGAAAAAATTTTATACCGAAAATTTTTTCCATAGAAAAAATTTTATACCGAAAATTTTTTCTATAGAAAAAATTTTATACCGAAAATTTTTTCTATAGAGAAAATTTTATACCGAAAATTTTTTCCATAGAAAAAATTTTATACCGAAAATTTTTTCCATAGAAAAAATTTTATACCGAAAATTTTTTCTATAGAAAAAATTTTATACCGAAAATTTTTTCTATAGAAAAAATTTTATACCGAAAATTTTTTCTATAGAAAAAATTTTATACCGAAAATTTTTTCTATAGAAAAAATTTTATACCGAAAATTTTTTCTATAGAAAAAATTTTATACCGAAAATTTTTTCTATAGAAAAAATTTTATACCGAAAATTTTTTCTATAGAAAAAATTTTGTACCGAAAATTTTTTCTATAGAAAAAATTTTATACCAAAAATTTTTTCTATTGAAGAAATTTTATACTGAAAATTTTTTCTATAGAAAAAATTTTATACCTAAAGTTTGTCTATAGAAAAAATTTTATATCAAAAGTTTGTCTATAGAAAAAATTTTATGCAAAAATTTTTCTATAGAAAAAATTTTATACCGAAAATTTTTTCTATAGAAAAAATTTTATACCGAAAATTTTTTCTATAGAAAAAATTTTATACCGAAAATTTTTTCTATAGAAAAAATTTTATACCGAAAATTTTTTCTATAGAAAAAATTTTATACCGAAAATTTTTTCTATAGAAAAAATTTTATACCGAAAATTTTTTCTATAGAAAAAATTTAATACCGAAAATTTTTTCTATAGAAAAAATTTAATACCGAAAATTTTTTCTATAGAAAAAATTTTATACCGAAAATTTTTTCTATAGAAAAAATTGTATACCGAAAATTTTTTCTATAGAAAAATTTTTACACCGAAATTTTTTTCTATAGAAAAATTTTTACACCGAAAATTTTTTCTATAGAAAAAATTTTATACCGAAAATTTTTTCTATAGAAAAAAATTTTATACCGAAAATTTTTTCTATAGAAAAAATTTTATACCAAAATTTTTTTTATAGAAAAAATTTTATACCGAATATTTTTTTTTATAGAAAAAATTTTATATCGAAAATTTTTTTCTATAGAAAAAATTTTATACCGAAAATTTTTTCTATAGAAAAAATTTTATACCGATAATTTTTTTCTATAGAAAAAATTTTATTCCGAAAATTTTTTTCTATAGAAAAAATTTTATACCAAAAATTTTTCTATAGAAAAAATTTTTCTATAAAAAAAATTTTATACCCAAAATTTTTCTATAGAAAAAATTTTATACCTAAAGTTTGTCTATAGAAAAAATTTTAGACCTAAAGTTTGTCTATAGAAAAAATTTTATATCAAAAGTTTGTCTATAGAAAAAATTGTATACGAAAATTTTTCTATAGAAAAAATTTTAAACCAAAAGTTTGTCTATAGAAAAAATTTACTATCAGGGAACTTTTGACAAATAAGTTAGTATGTAGTAAACCCTACATGTTATACATTATTTTGAGTTTCCTAAAGGTATGCTACGCAAATGTTTCTAAAATATCGAGTGCGCCGATTTGGCCGTCATCCAATATAGATCGCAGTGGGTTATAAAAGGTCATTGAATAACACCAATTCTAATTAAGTAAATTAAGTGTTAATGATTCTCAAGTGATTCAACTCTCTCAAAAATCTTGACACTATTTGTTTTCGGTATTATTTTTTTTCAAATACTTTTAGATTCATTAGTTAAGAATTTCTCTAAATTATCAAATTATACATCCGGTAATTACAGTCAAAACAAAATTAGTTTCTTGTTCTTTATATTTTATATCAATTCATCTAATTCCTTGGTCTTTTACAATTTGTCTGCCTTAGAAAGCTTTTTACCGGAAATGTTCATTACATTTAATTAACTTAAACAGGAAATTAGTCATTAGGACAACTGATGCTGTACATTATTTAAATGTGTTTTTTTTTTGTTTGTTTTTTCATGTTTTTCTAAGTTTTGAAATTCAAAAGAATTCCATAGAACTTTCTCCGCCTGAATTGTGGTATAAAGAAATCTTTACACCATATGTTTTTGGATATTACCTACCAAATGATTAAAAAACTATTGATTTGAGAAACTTAAAGTTAAAGATGTTAGAAATCATTTAAATGCTTATAACTTCAGAACTATTTGAGATGAAATAAAAATAGTTTACATCTCATTTTAAAGTGACATGTGTAGGTTTTAAGATGATGAATAAAACTTAATTTTTTAATAAAAGTAAATGGAAAAATTTGAGTCGATCCAATCTGAGTCTATCAGTATAGCATTTGGTGCCAGTTTCCATCTATTGCGGTAAAGGGAAATGTTTTTTTTTTAATCCTTACATACAGTCTCAGCATAACTCAGTTATATATATGTCACGGGTCATATATATATATACAGTCTAAAAATACCTAAAAATAAGTTTTTCTTAAATATTTTCTTCAAACAATTTTTCTATTTAATTTCTATTTTTGCCAGGTAATTACAGAAATTTGTTAAATCCACTTGTGGCTTTAAATCTGTTTAAAGCAACCGAAATATAAAGTCGAGACAGAAGAAGCAAAAGCATAAATTTTGAAAAAATATAAATGTCAAAAACCTCTAGACCTTTGTTTCTTTCGAAAACATAAACAAACACTTTGTCAAATAAATTTCAATTTATTTAGATTTTCTAGGCTTAAACTCCTACCGCTACACCTACTTTGGCAAATTTGCATTTAATAGTGATGTCTGTCCTTCTGCAATACTTAGATTTGAACGAAGTAAAGAAAAAATCAATTGATTTAAATGCCCCCAAAAACAAAACAACAGATATTAGGGAGGCACAACAATTGTTTTGTCAATTTTTGGTATGTATGTTTGGAAAGTTATTTAACATTTTAACATAATTAAACAAATTATATATCATAAAAATTTAAATAGACAAAATTTATATCGATTATTTTTCTATAGAAAAATCTTATATTGAAAATTTTTCTTTAGAAAAAAATTTTATATCTATAATTTTTCTATAGAAAACAATTTACATCGATAATTTTTCTATGGAAATAATTTTATATGAAAAAATTTTCTATAACTATTCAAAATTTTAAAAATTTATAGAAAAAAATTTTCTATAGATAATTAAAAAAAAATTCTGTAGGAAAAATTTTATATAAATAATATTTTATCTAAAATTTTTTTTAGGATCTTATATTAAAAATTTTTTTATATACAAAATTTTATATGAAATATTTTTATATACAAAATTACATACCAAAAATTTTTCTAAAGAAAAAATTTAATTACGAAAATTTTACTGTAGAAAAAAGTTTTTTATAGAAAAAAGTTTGTATCGAAAATTTTTTTATAAACATTTTTTTTTCGAAAAATTTTATATAGAAAAAATTGTATATCCAAAATTTTTCTATAAAAAAAAATTTATATCAAAAATTTTTTTAACGAAAGAATTTTATATCAAAAAATTTTTTAAAGAAAGAATTTTATATTAAAAATTTTTTTATAGAAGAAATTTTATATCAAAAATTTTTCTATAGAAAAAATTTTATATCGCAAATTTTTCTATAGAAAAAATTTTATATCGCAAATTTTTCTATAGAAAAAATTTTATATCGCAAATTTTTCTATAAAAAAAATTTGATATCGAAAAAATTTTATCGAAAATTTTTTTACAGAAAAAATTTTGTATCAAAAAGTTTTCTATAGAAAAAATTTTCTATTATGCCGAAAATTTTTCTATTGAAAAATTTTATACCGAAAATTTTTCTATAGAAAAATTTTATACCGAAAATTTTTCTATAGTAAAATTTTATACCGAAAATTTTACATTGAAAATTTTTTTATAGAAAAATTTTATCTCGAAAATTTTTCTATAGAAAAATTTTCGGTAGAAATTTTATATCGAAAATTTTTCTATGGAAAAAATTTTATATCAAAATTTTTCTATAGAAAAAATTTTATGTTGAAAATTTTTTTATAGAAAAATTTTATATTTTTATTTTTATATAAACTTTCTAAAAAAAAACTTTATATCTAAAATTTTTCTAGAGCAAAAATTTTATATCCAAAATTTTTCTATAGAAAAAATCTTATATCCAAAATTTTTCTAAAGAAAAAATTTTATTTTTTCTATATAAAAAATTTAATAAACAAAATTTTCTATAGAAAAAATTTTGTATCAAAAAATTTCGCTATAGAAAAAATTTTATATCGAAAATCTTTCTAATGAAAAAATGCTGTATCCAATTTTTCTATAGCAAAAATTTTTTATCCAAAAAAACAAATTTTATATCCAAAATTTTTCTATAGAAAAAATTTTGTAATAAATTTTGTATTTAGTATAGTTTAAAGATATTTCAGAAACATTTTTGTAGCATGATTTTGGGATTGTCGAAATAATATACAGTATTTAAGGTTCACTAAATTGTAATTTATTTTCCAAAAGTTTCCTTATTATAAATAATTTCATTTAAATTTAATATTGTGACAAACAAACGGACATGTTTTGATAAATTTTTAATAAACTTGATGCAAAGTAAATTATTTTAAGAATCCCTAAGGTATGTTACACAGTATTTCCTGAGTTTTCGATATATATCCAATGCGGTTGCCTCCATATTTCTATAGCTTTTGTAATACTATTTATGTTTTAATACTAAATTTTCTATTATTTCAAAATTTCTATAAAAAAATATTTCTGAGCCTATCTACTATAATAAATATTTATAAATACATTACACACGAATATCGAGCACATTCAAGTATCAGTCCCATATGAGTACAATACAATGAATAAATAGCCCATTATTATCAACTTCATTAACGTTATCGTCATCATCATCATCATTGTCCTTACAATGGACATTATTATCATTTTAACCAAATTATATACCATTTCATTTACCCCACTGTGTCGGCATTTTCCTTTAGTTATTAAATTCATACTCTATCCCTTTTCCTTTCTCTCTCATTAAGTTCAGACAAGTGACCACATATGAATACTTACGAACACTCATATCAGACAGATTGGTTATGGGTTGGTTTAATGGTTATTTTGTTATCCTTGTAATAGTCTTTGCATGTATGTGTTTGAGTGTGTGTGTGTGGGTGTTTGTGTGTGCCAGTGGCCAGTTTGTTTGGTTAATAAAACCAAACAATAACCAAATGAACGTGTCACATGAAATTCTTGCATGTTTCTGTCAACTTTGAGGAAATTTTATTAATGGATTTGACTCCTATGTATATCGAAGAGAAGAGTTTAAATAAATTAGACTTTGTAAGCTCAAAGGGTCCATAGAGTGCGCTTTAAGCTGCTAAAGGTAATGGGAGCATCATGGTTTTAATGGTGCTATTAATATTTCTAGATTATTTTGTACAGGTAAGCTTAAAGAAGGTAACATGACACTTTTTTAACCTTTCAAAAGTTTCGAACGCTATAATTCTTCCACTGAGTTTCCATATGATTTCTGCATATTTAGTTTTCTTCTTTCATGTGTCAGAGGGGGTTACACTGCACAACAGTGAAAAAAGTACAAGTTCGCGACTATATAGGAAATATTCTACTATCAAGCCCTATATTCAGTTTGTCCAAGTTAGTGGCCGTTTTATTTTTATGGGCCTCCAAAGTTTCGCAATATTTGCCTGATGCCTAAAAAAGGTGTCATCAGTTTTTAACAAATAGCTAATCAGCACTTAAAAATATTGTTCAACTATGTTCAGTAAAAATAAAACCATGAGTATAGAGAATATTTCTTGATAAAAATGTATTTTATGTCAGACATTTTTTTAAAAAAGTTAAAGAAAAATTTTTTCGTTTTTAATTATTTGATCATAATTTTTTGGAAAACCTGATTTTTTCTACACTATATTTGGGATAATTGTAGCCACGTTAAAGCTAAACAACTTTTGTGAACACACCAATATAATCTGAACGTGTCTGGATACCAAAAATAGGTCATAAAGACTATTTTGTGCCAACAAATTTTAATTTTTAACTCAAATTTTGTAATTTGCAATATCTAAAAAACGACTTTTTTCAAAAAATAACTTTTATGTTGTGGAAAATAAATCTCTGAGATTATAAAAATAATGTTTGTTCTACGACTTCTTTGTCTCTGAATTGTGTTAAAAGAAGGCGCTGTTTTTAGGAAAATAGGACATTTTTCAAAAAATTTTATTTTATAGGAAATTTTTCAAAAATTTACTTTTTAAGGGAAATTTTTTAAAAATTTACTTTTTATAGAAAATTTTTAAAAAAATTTACTTTTTTATAGGAAATTTTTCAAAAATTGACTTTTTATAGGAAATTTTTCAAAAAATTTACTATTTTGATAGGAAATTTTTCAAAAATTTACTTTTTATAGAAAATTTTTCAAAAATTTACTTTTGATAGGAAATTTTTCAAAAATTTACTTTTTATAGGAAATTTTTCAAAAATTTACTTTTTATAGGAAATTTTTCAAAAATTTACTTTTTATAGGAAATTTTTCAAAAATTTACTTTTTATAGGAAATTTTTCAAAAATTTACTTTTTATAGGAATTTTTTTTTAAAATTTACTCTTTGTAGGAAATTTTAAAAAAATTTACTTTTTATAGGAAATTTTTCAAAAATTTACTGTTTATAGGAATTTTGCTATGAAAAATATTTGTCAAAATTTGTTGAAAAAAAATTTTTCGTTTTATTTGTTTTGAAAGTGAATTAAGTCCCTTACATTTTTCGGTTCAAAAGTAAAAATGCTTTTATACAAAACCAAAAATTTAAATTTTATTTGTTTTAAAAGTGGTATAAGTCCATTCAACCCGCTAAAAACGCATTTCCAAATGGTTTTTATAAATGAAAGAAAAAATTTGATAGTTTCTGATTAAAACTTAAGATTTAACTTACTTAAATTGGTCATTTATATTTTTAAAAACACTAAAACGCAAAACCCTTTATATCTCAATTTAAACAAAAATGGACTTAATCCACTTTCAAAATATGGTCTTCCTTTAATTATACAACTTCTAAGTTTAACATTTTAAAATCATTAAAAACATATTAATTTAAATATTTATGTACACCAAACACTTAAACAAACCTCAAAAAAATCTCGAAAATATTTTGTCCTTAAAAAAAAAACAACAAAGTTTTCCCAGGAAAACTTATTCCATAATAACCAGCTGCTGACGATAAACTTTAATCTCCTTAAAATAACTAAAGGCACGAACAATTTGCAGATTTGTCAACCACTTTCTTTGAAAACAAAATTTGAGGAATAACGTTTTCCTATAAGCAAAGCCCTAACAAACCCTCAAAGTGTTCTTAAAATCCTTAATTAAAAATAAAGACAAAGGGTTTTGGAAAACTACTAAAAATTGCGTTAAGCAATCAAAACTAGTTTCCTTATTAATTAATTAGGGTTAAAGTTATACTAAAGATATTAGGCTTTAGAGATTTAAATTTAAGGTGTTAATTGAACGGAGTTAAATTAAATGATAGTTCTAAGAATATACAGAAATTTTAAATATTTTCTCCTTAAAGTTCAGTTTAAATATTTGCCAAAATAATTTTTAGTAGCTTTTCTTTCTACCTCCTGTTGTTCCTTGACTATTTGCTTATTTATTAAACTAATTTCCTTCCTAATTGTTATGGTTTAACACCTGTGTTCCCAGAAATCATTTTATATCGACAGAGCTATAAGGTCTGTAACATCTAGTAACAACAGTAATATCAATACCATTACAAAATACAACAATAATAATAACAATAACATAAATTTGAATTACAAATTGTTTTTACTTTGTAAGTTCGACTATGTAATGCTATAGATTTGAATTACTTTTTCCGAGAAACAGGAAATTTTTGGTTTTGAATTTTTGTAATGAAATAAAATAAAACGTTAAAGGCATTTTAGGTTGATTTGATTGCTTTTATAGTATTTTTTATACCCTTCACCACCAAAGGTGGAAAGGGTATTTTAAGTTTGTGCTGATGTGTGTAACGCATAGAAATATTTGTCTTAGACCCACCTTTAAGTATACCAATAGGCTTAGAATCACTTTCTGAGTCGATTTAGCGATGTCCGTCCGTCCGTCCGTCCGTCTGGCTGGCTGGACCCCCATGTAAACTTTGTAATCAAACTACAGGTCGCAATTCTAAAGATAATTTGATGAAATTTGGCACAGATAACTTTTTTGATAATGGGACCATGGCTATTGAAATTGGTCAAATCGGTCCATTATTTATAATACCTCCCATAGGTCCCACTTCCCGGAATTGCTATATTGGCCACAAATATCAATATTTTTTCATGAAATTTAAAACAGACACTGCTTATGTAAACCTAAATCACTGTACCAAATTTCGTTGAAATCGGTCCACATTTGACCATAGCTCCCATACAAACTCTTCTTCAAAAACGCACTAAATGAGACAAAAAATCACTAAAACGCTCGTAAATCTAAAGATAATGAAAATTTTGAGTTTATTTTTTGCATACATAATTTTTGTAACAACTACCAAATTTCGAGATAATCGGTCCACATTTGACCAAAGCTCTCATATAAGTCCAAATGACGGAAACAGGTTGAATATATACGATTTGAGAAAATGTTTGTATGATGGCAAAATTTAGCAAATATTTGTCTTTATACAGGAAAAATAACACTTTTGACCTTAGTGGTGAAGGGTATCGTGTGGTCGGCTTGACCGACTATAGCGCTTTCTTACTTGTTTTTAAATAAACATGAAAAATTACAGAAATTACATTTGGGTAAAGCGAATTTTCTACACCCTTCTCCATGACTCTAGATTAGGAACAGACTGCGACCGGACCAAATTCTGTTTGGTTTTTTTTGAACGTACAAAATACTTTAACCCTCCATCATACACATCAATACATTAATGTGAAAAAATATATATTTTTTTGATAATATTATATTGTTATATTGTTAGCAAGGAAGGCAGATAAATATTTGCAATTATTTCTTAGTACATGTACTTTAGGGTGACATTTTTTTTGTATAAAGGAAAATGATTTTTCGAATTTTATAACTTTTTCTACGAAATATTGTGACACTAGGTCTAGAAGTTTAGATCTGAAAATTTGAGCCAAATCAGACAACGCTCTAAGGGCGCGGATCGGGACCAAAGTTTATGAGCCCATTTGTATGGGGAAAAATGAAAAAAATGGGAAAATATTTTTGTTTTTGCGAAACTAAGATTAAAAATAAATAATTTTTACAAGAAAAAATAATAGAATATTAAAGAGAGCTAACGCAGCTTTATTTCAAATCATGAAAGATGAAAATCCATAAGGTAGTTTTAAAGTTATTGCAGCTTTCCCCCGAAAATTCATGTCCTTGAAAATGCGCCTAAGGATATGCACCAAAAATTGTATGTTGTAAATAAAGAAATTCCAAAGTTAGACATTATTTATCATTTAATGGCTTGTTACTAGTAACTAGTTAAGTTTGTTTTTAATATATTCAAATCTACTTAGTTTTTTTCATGCTGGAAAATTGTACATTTCCCTCAGGTCGGTTTCAAAAATCATTTTTTTAATTTTTTGAAAATTTTGTTCAACATATATTATAAATTTAGAATTTGCTCACCAGTGTATTAAAACAGACGAATGGGAGAATAAACTCCACAAAAATTAGCTCGACATCTTGAACCGTTTTGCCGTAACTGCCATTTAAAATTGAAGAATTTCACGAAAATGTAAATTTTTGGGCCAAATTCGAGTAAATGTTCGGTAAATTTTACTTGTGTTTAATTTTAACAAAAAAGATAATAATTGTTATTGCTTCGTTTATGGAAAATCTACGCTAAAGGTTTTTTTTTAATATTGGACGAGATTAACCCTTTCTTCACCGCGGTCAAATGTCAAAATTTGGATTTTCTGAAAATTTTTATAGCGAGATTACGAAATATCATGTAATTATTAGCGAATTTTAATAAGAAAGCATAAAAATAATTGTTTTCGGTAAGATTAAATGTTTTCATTAAAAACAAGTAAGAAAGCGCTATAGGCGGTCAAGCCCGACCATACGATACCCTTCACCACTAAGGTCAAAGGTGTTATTTTTCCTGTATAAAGACAAATATTTGCTATATTTTGCCATCATACAAACATTTTCTCAAAACTTATATATTTAACCTGTTTCCGTCATTTAGACTTATATGAGAGCTAGGGTCAAATGTGGACCAAAATTTGGCAAATTAAATATACAGTTGATCTCACATGAGAGCCTATGCAAAAAATAAACTTAAAATTTTCATTATCTTTAGATTTACGAGCGTTTTAGTGATTTTTTTGTCTCATTTAGTGCATTTTTAAAGAAGAGTTTGTATGGGAGCTATGGTCAAATGTGGACCGATTTCAACGAAATTTGATACAGTGATTTTAGTTTATAAACGCAGTATTTGTTTTAAATTTCATGAAAAACTATTGATATTTGTGGCCAATATGTCAACTCCGGGAAGTGGGACCTATGGGAGGTACCATAAATAATGGACCGATTTTGACCAAATTCAATAACCATGATCCCATTATCAAAAAAATTAACTGCGCCAAATTTCATCTAATTATATTTAGAATTGCGACCTGTAGTTTGATTACAAGGTTTACATGGGGGTCCAGCCAGCCAACCAGCCCGACGGACGGACGGACGGACATCGCTAAATCGACTCAGAAAGTGATTCTAAGCCTATTGGTATACTTAAAGGTGGGTCTAAGACAAATATTTCTATGCGTTACATACATCAGCACAAACTTATAATACCCTTTCCCCCTATGGTGGTGAAGGGAATAAAAAATAAATACGAACTTTGATTTGATAATTTTTTGTATTTTTTTGCATTTATAATCTATAGAGAATGTAGATTATCACTTTCCAAATATAAACCTATCATATTTTTTAATTAAAAACACTTAATCTTACCAAAAACAATTATTTTCGTTATTTTTTTATTAAAATTCGCCAACTATTACTTGATATTTCGTAATCTAGCTATGAAAATTTTCAGAAAATCCAAATTTTGACATTTGACCGCGGTGAAGAAAGGGTTAATCTCGTCCAATATTAAAAAACCCTTTAGCATAGATTTTCCATAAACAAAGCAATAATAATAATTTGTTAAAATTGAACACAAGTAAAATTTACCGAGCATTTACTTGAATTTGGCCCAAAAATTTACATATACGCGAAATTCTTTAATTTGAAATCGCAGGTACGGCGAAACGGCTCAAGATATCGACCTAATTTTTTGGGGTTTTATTTTAACATTTGTCTGTTTTAACACACTGGAGATGAAATTCTTAATTTGTAATATTTGTTGAACAAAATTTAAAAAAAAATTAAAAATGATTTTTGAAACCGACCTGAGAAAAATGAACCATTTTTTAACATGAAAAAAACTAAGTAAATTTGATTGTATTTACACAAAACTGAATAATTTACTACTAACAAGCCACTAAATGATAAATTATGTCTAACTTTGATAAATTTCTTTATTTACAGCATACAATTTTTGGTGCATATCGTTAGGCGCGTTTTCAAGGACATGTATTTTCGGGGGAAAACTGCAATAACTTTAAAACTACCTCATGGATTTTCGTCTTTTATGATTTTGAATAAAGCTGTGTTAGTTCTCTTTAATATTCTATTATTTAGATTTTATTACGACTATATCTAAGCTGAGGACAAACTAAGTTTAAACCAAAGACTCTATAACATAAAGATGTTATATTTCCATAAATTGATTTGCCGTATGGTCGCTTTAAAAACTCCCATGTAAGGAGTGCAGTATCTTTATATTACATTGTCTTTGTTTTAACCATTTAGACGATCAAAGAACTGTAGGGATACTAAAAGTACTGTTTAATAATATGTCTGCTAGTTTGTAAAATAATTTTAGTTATATTATACTTCTAATAAAATTTTAGGATTTACAAACAATTTCTTGTAGAAATAAAAATCAAGGCCATGTGTTTTAAACAAACCATTTCGGTTTTTTATTGCAAAACAATTTAAAGAAGGAAACAATTTGCAAAATTTTCTGACAAAATCGAAAAAACAAAGGAAAACTTCAACTCCAGCAGGTCTAGGCAATAAAATTTTGTTCACACTGTGATAGTTTAAATAAAAATCGACCGCAATACAAATTTTACAAAGTATGAAGAATAATAAGATTTTTAGGTTTTTTAGAAAAAAAAGTAATAAAAAAAATCCAGAAAACCAGACATGTACCAATTTAGTCTTGATTATGTTTTTAACTTTTTTTGTTGAAAACAAACCCCTTATTTAAGAAATCTATTTTTATTTATTTTTTTAATTCTTTTTGATCAATAAAGGCAAATGGAAAATGAAACCAGGTTGAATGTATTATTTTTCACAGTCATTAAATTTTGTTATTTCATAATTTTATTTTTTTTTTTCAGGTGATTTTCTTAATAAATGAACCTTAAGAATAGAAATTCGGTTCTTAAGTTTTATCTGTTTTTAATATTTTCGTTGACTTTTTTTTGTAAATATTTATCCAAGTGTAACGTTTAAAAATAATTTTTAGATTATCGTGAGCGGTTGAATGACATAGGAAAGAGGAATTTCTAGGAACTTATAAATATTAAAAAAATTAGAATTTCTTATGTAAAAATCAGAGAACTTCAAAATCACGGGATTTCTTGATTTCATTCAGCACAAAAATTTTTGTTCATTTGAAAGAATAAAGAAAAATTCAACGTGATTAAAAATCATATTCATTCTACTGTACACATCAAATTCTGATTTTGTGTATAATTAACAAAAGCATTTTATGAATAAGTTCGCACAGGCAAGAGAAGGGCTTGCAGTAAATTCATCGTGTCCAAACGCTCTTATTCTCATTAACACACACAACATGTTTGAACCGAACGTCTATATGAATAGAGCAATATAATATGCCAACAATACAAACAACATGTACAATTCAACATTGATAAGTGAGCTTATTTGAATTTTTTCATCATTTTGAATTTGTTTATCAAAGGCAAAATTAGAAGGAATACGCATTGGAAAATGCACAGTGGTTTATAAGATTTTTTTTTTAGTTTGGTAACTTTTTAATTGACGTAGTAGAGAAAAATGTGTATGTATAATTATTCCACGTCACCATAAGTTTTACGGAAAATTACGGTTATAGGGATATAATATTCTAATTGTATAATTGAATAGAGCAATAAGAGTTATTCAGAAAAATATATATATACACAGTGAGATTGAATGTATAGAAAAATTATTTTTATGCTAAACATTCAATCGTTTTTATAGTAATACGTTTATTTCTTTATAGAAATACGTTTATTTCTTTATAGAAAAATAAACTTAAATTTTTTTCTATGTAAAAACACATTTAAAAAAAAAATAAGTTTTCTAAATAAAATAGAAATACATTTAGTTAAAAAAACAAACTTTTACTTTAAAAATAAAAACATGTTATTTTTATAGAAAAAGTAAGTTTTTCTATAGAAAAAGTAAGTTTTTCTATAGAAAAAGTAAGTTTTTCTATAGAAAAAGTAAGTTTTTCTATAGAAAAAGTAAGTTTTTCTATAGAAAAAGTAAGTTTTTCTATAGAAAAAGTAAGTTTTTCTATAGAAAAAGTAAGTTTTTCTATAGAAAAAGTAAGTTTTTCTATAGAAAAAGTAAGTTTTTCTATAGAAAAAGTAAGTTTTCTATAGAAAAAGTAAGTTTTTTTTATAGAAAAAGTAAGTTTTTCTATAGAAAAAGTAAGTTTTTCTATAGAAAAAGTAAGTTTTTCTATAGAAAAAGTAAGTTTTTCTATAGAAAAAGTAAGTTTTTCTATAGAAAAAGTAAGTTTTTCTATAGAAAAAGTAAGTTTTTCTATAGAAAAAGTAAGTTTTTCTATAGAAAAAGTAAGTTTTTCTATAGAAAAAGTAAGTTTTTTTTATAGAAAAAGTAAGTTTTTTTATAGAAAAAGTAAGTTTTTTTATAGAAAAAGTAAGTTTTTCTATAGAAAAAGTAAGTTTTTCTATTGAAAAAGTAAGTTTTTCTATAGAAAAAGTTTGTTTTTCTATAGAAAACGTAAGTTTTTCTATAGAACACGTAAGTTTTTCTATAAAAAAAAAGATTTTCTATAGAAAACGTAAGTTTTTCTATAAAAAAAATATGCTATACTGAATATACATTTGTCAAATAGATACGTTTTTTCTATAGAAACAAAAGAAAATAATTTTTGTTTACATAAAAACAACAAAAAAAAATTCAATACTGACTGATAGAATTTTTTGCTTCTCCTGTAAAATTTTTAAATTGTTAGATAGTGCGGATTGCGTTTTAGCTGACGATAGTAATAATAAATATTACTTGCAAGATCAAATTGCAAACAGAATTAACATTTTCCGACAAAAATTACCTATTTTGTCTAGACAATACGAATAGACATCAAAAACCACTGTAAACTAAAATAAAAAAAAAGATCTTGCCTTTGAACAAATTCATACACAATGATTTCTTGCTTTTTGCATTTCAATGTTTATTAAATTTTTGTATGTTTAGTGGAAAAGTCAACTACACGAATGGACAAGTTTGATTCGACCTATGACAAAAATAAGACTGTATTCAACATGCGAGTTGTTCGATTGCCTTAAAATGAACAACATGTATACAAGTTCAAACAAGTTTGATTAATTCATTCACTCCCAGTTTAAAGAAAATCATTTCAATGAAGGGAAATATGTTCGGTTGCTTTAAAATGAACAGCAAAAGAGTGTGTGTAGGCAAGTTTGATCTTTTACAAATAAAAGACAAGTTTTTTGTGCCTTTATTATTGTTGAAGGTTTTTTAATCAGCAAGTGAAGTTCTCTGGTAAAAATTAAGAAAATAAATTTTTTCCGGGAGCTTATAGATATTATGAAAATTTTTACTTCTCATGTAAAAATTAAGAAAATCAATTTTAAACTTTTAGATTTAATCCTTTAACATTATTAGATCAAATGTATCAAATATATTAATAGTATTTTAATAAAAAAAAACATTAAATTATTGGAAAAAATAAGATAATAAGAAAATTATACCAAGTTATTTTTTTTTCTAGATTTTTGCTTAATTAAAATATTTCATAAGTAAAATATTTTTTTAATCTAACAACTTAATGCCTAAATGTAGGCAACAAATTTTATTAAATCTGCAATTTTTATACCCTTCATTACAATTGGAGGAGGACATATAAATAGGGCTCAGAATGATATTCATAGCGGAAAGAAATATTAATCTAACCTTTAACTATACCGATCGATTCAGTCACATAATATAGTCACTCCACAAATATCTACAATATATTAAATGATATTATGAATGTAAAAATGCTTTTACTCAAGCTATGTATGAATAAAGTATACTTTGTATGAATATTTTATTTTTTACTTTTGAAATCCTCATTGTATGTACGAGAATGTATCTTATGGATTCATATAAAGCACGTATCAGTACAATTGCAAAATATCTACATTTATATTGCAATTTTGTTGTGCATTATAAATTTTATTTACTGCATTGCCATGAATAAAAGAAACAAAGATGCATATATAAGCATTTCCTGTTATTTTATGTATAAAAATTGTTTCTATAGAAAAAAGTGCATAATAAATTTTTTTTTATAGAAAAAAATTGTATAATGAAATTTTTTCTATAGAAAAATTTTCTATTGAAATTTTTTCTACAGCAAAAATTTTCTAATGAAATTTTTTCTATAGAAAAAATTTTCTAATGAAATTTTTTCTATAGAAAAAAATTTCTAATGAAATTGTTTCTATAGAAAAAAATTTCTAATGAAATTTTTTCTATAGAAAAAAATTTCTAATGAAATTTTTTCTATAGAAAAAAATTTCTAATGAAATTTTTTCTATATAAAAAAATTTCTAATGAAATTTTTTCTATAGAAAAAAATTTCTAATGAAATTTTTTCTATAGAAAAAAATTTCTAATGAAATTTTTTCTATAGAAAAAAATTTCTAATGAAATTTTTTCTATAGAAAAAAATTTCTAATGAAATTTTTTCTATAGAAAAAAATTTCTAATGAAATTTTTTCTATAGAAAAAAATTTCTAATGAAATTTTTTCTATAGAAAAAATTTTCTAATGAAATTTTTTCTATAGAAAAAATTTTCTAATGAAATTTTTTCTATAGCAAAAATTTTCTAATGAAATTTTTTCTATAGAAAAAATTTTCTAATGAAATTTTTTCTATAGAAAAAATTTTCTAATGAAATTTTTTCTATAGAAAAAATTTTCTAATGAAATTTTTTCTATAGAAAAAATTTTCTAATGAAATTTTTTCTATAGAAAAAATTTTCTAATGAAATTTTTTGTATAGAAAAAATTTTCTAATGAAATTTTTTCTATAGAAAAAATTTTCTAATGAAATTTTTTCTATAGAAAAAATTTTCTAATGAAATTTTTTCTATAGAAAAAATTTTCTAATGAAATTTTTTCTATAGAAAAAATTTTCTAATGAAATTTTTTCTATAGAAAAAATTTTCTAATGAAATTTTTTCTATAGAAAAAATTTTCTAATGAAATTTTTTCTATAGAAAAAATTTTCTAATGAAATTTTTTCCATAGAAAAAATTTTCTAATGAAATTTTTTCTATAGAAAAAATTTTCTAATGAAATTTTTTCTATAGAAAAAATTTTCTAATGAAATTTTTTCTATAGAAAAATTTTCTAATGAAATTTTTTCTATAGAAAAAATTTTCTAATGAAATTTTTTCTATAGCAAAAATTTTCTAATGAAATTTTTTCTATAGAAAAAATTTTCTAATGAAATTTTTTTTATAGAAAAAATTTTCTAATGAAATTTTTTCTATAGAAAAAATTTTCTAATGAAATTTTTTCTATAGAAAAAATTTTCTAATGAAATTTTTTCTATAGAAAAAATTTTCTAATGAAATTTTTTCTATAGAAAAAATTTTCTAATGAAATTTTTTCTATAGAAAAAAATTTATAATGAAAGTTTTTCCATAGAAAAAATTTTCTAATGAAATTTTTTCTATAGAAAAAATTTTCTAATGAAATTTTTTCTATAGAAAAAATTTTCTAATGAATTTTTTTTATAGAAAAAATTTTCTAATGAAATTTTTTCTATAGAAAACATTTTCTAATGAAATTTTTTCTATAGAAAAAAATTTTCTAATGAAATTTTTTCTATAGAAAAAATTTTCTAATGAAATTTTTTCTATAGAAAAAAATTTCTAATGAAATTTTTTCTATAGAAAAAATTTTCTAATGAAATTTTTTCTATAGAAAAAATTTTCTAATGAAATTTTTTCTATAGAAAAAAATTTATAATGAAATTTTTTTTATAGAAAAATATTTTATAAAGAATTTTTTTCTATAGAAAAAATTTTATAATGAAATTTTTTCTATAGAAAAAATTTTATAATGAAATTTTTTCTAGAGAAAAAATTTTATAATGAAATTTTTTCTAGAGAAAATATTTTATAATGAAATTTTTTTTATAGAAAAAATTTTAAAATGAAATTTTTTCTATAGAAAAAATTTTATAATGAAATTTTTTCTATAGAAAAAATTTTATAATGAAATTTTTTCTATAGAAAAAATTTTATAATGAAATTTTTTCTATAGAAAAAATTTTATAATGAAATTTTTTCTATAGAAAAAATTTTATAATGAAATTTTTTCTATAGAAAAAATTTTATAATGAAATTTTTTCTATAGAAAAAATTTGATAATGAAATTTTTTCTATAGAAAAAATTTATAATGAAAGTTTTTCCATAGAAAAAATTTTATAATGAAATTTTTTCTATAGAAAAAATTTAATAATGAAATTTTTTGTATAGAAAAAATTTTATAATAAAATTTTTTTTATGGAAAAAAATTTAAAATTAAATTTTTTCTATAGAAAAAATTTTAGAATGAAATTTTTTCTATAGAAAAAAATTTTAAAATGAAATTTTTTCTACAGAAAAAATTTATAATGAAATTTTTTCTATAGAAAAATTTATAATGAAATTTTTTCTATAGAAAAAATTTTAAAATGAAATTTTTTTATATAAAAAAATTTTATAATGAAATTTTATAATGAAATTTTATAATGAAATTTTATAATGAAATTTTTTCTATAGAAAAATTTTATAATGAAATTTTTTCTATTGAAAAAATTTTAAAATGAAACGTTTTCTATAGAAAAAATTTTATAATGAAATTTTTTCTATAAAAAAAAATTTTTAAAATGAAACGTTTTCTATAGAAAAAATTTTATAATCAAATTTTTTTTATAGAAAAAATTTTAAAATGAAATTTTTTTTTATATAAAAAATTTTAGAATGAAATTTTTTTTTATATAAAAAATTTTAGAATGAAATTTTTTCTATAGAAAAAAAATTAAAATGAAATTTACTATAGAAAAAATTTATAATGAAATTTTTTCTATAGAAAAAATTTTAAAATGAAATTTTTTTATATAAAAAAATTTTATAATGAAATTTTTTCTAAAGAAAAAATTTTATAATGAAGTTTTTTCTATAGAAAAAATTTTATAATAAATAAATTTTTTTATATAAAAAATTTTTTACTGAAAATTTATAATGAAATTTTTTCTATAGAAAAAATTTTGTAATGAAATTTTTTCTATTGAAAAAACTTTATAATGAAATTTTTTTTATAGAAAAAATTTTATAATGAAATTTTTACTTTAGAAAAAATTTTATGATGAAATTTTTTTTTTATAAAAAAATTTTTTTTATAGATAAAATTTTATAATGAAATTTTCTTTTTATAGAAATAATTGTAAAAATTGAAAACATTACAGAAAAATTTCCATCATAAAATTTTTTCTTTAGAAAAAATGTCTATATAAAATTTTTTCTTAGAAAAATATTTATTATACCATTTTTCTAAAGAAAAATTTTTATTATAAATTTTTTTGTACAGAAAAATTTTCATTATAAAATTGTTTCTATAGAAAAATTTTCATAATTAAATTTTTTCTATAGAAAAATTTGCATTATAAAATTTTTTCTACAGAAAAATTTTTATTGTAAAATTTTTTCTATAAAAAAATTTGCATTATAAAATTTTTTCTATTGCAAAATTTTTTTTTATAAAATTTTTTCTATGGAAAAATTTTCTCTATAAAATTTTTTCTATAGAAAAATTTTCTGTATAAAATTTTTTCTATAGAAAAATGTTCATTACAAAATGTTTTCTATAGAACAATTTTCATTATGAATTTTTTTTATTGAACAATTTTCATTATAAATTTTCTTCTATAGAAAAATTTTTATTATTAAATGTTTTTCATAGAAAAATTTTCATTATAAAATTTTTTCTAAGAAAATTTTTACGATAAAATCTGTTCTATAAAAAAAAAATTTTATATAAAATTTTGCTATAGCAAAATTTTCATTATAAAATTATTTCTATAGAAAAATTTTCATTATACAATTTTTTCTATAGAAAAATTGTCATTATACAATTTTTTCTATAGAAAAAACGCCCTTGACTGATCTAGACTATGTTTAAACTATTACTGTAACAATTTGTGTCTTTATTAACATTAAATTTCCCTATGAAAAATTGCAATTATTTCTAGTTCTAAATTTTAAGCAAAATTTGGAAATGATGATATATTTGGGATGTGATGAGACTACAAATACATAAATAAATGTTAAATATATTTCTAAACACATGTATAGAGTGACTTGCGTGCTCATACTTAGAATCATACATGGGTTCAATGTAATTTAAACAATACACTGAAAGAAACAAAAATGGCTTTTAAGTTAGATATAGAGTTTTTTCTTCTCCTCTCCAGACGTTAATCCTATTAGTCTCAATATCTCTTTCTTCTTGGCCCTTAATTTAAGTTGTTTGCCACCCCTATTTGGTTTCTTCTTTATTGTTTGCAATGTAGGTTTTTTGGTTTATTTCGTCTTCTATACTCCTTTAACGAAATTGGTTTTGGACCACAATCTCTTGGTGTCGGTATATATCTAGGATATTCTGTAGTTTGGTTTTGTATTTGTGGTATGTATTCCTCAACTACGTATTTTTGAAATATCCTATGGATTTCCTCCTCTGAGAGAATATCCTTATTATCAGACATTCAAAATATTAAACCAAAATTCCTGGACAGGATCTTGTAATTAAAAAATATATAAAATGTATGGATTGTCTGTCAGCGTCCTTTTAAAGTGGCAGGATCGCCATGTAAGGTTTGTTGTTGCTAAGATGTTTTGAATGCTGCGCTTAGCAACAGCACGTTTTAATTCTTCTGAGCACTGTTGAAGGTGCTCGGCCAGAATAATGAGAATGCTCTTTGTTTGAATGACAAAAATATTCTAATCTTTATTTACAAATTTTATCACTATTTATACTAATTCTTATTCACTAAATATTCAAAATTATGATTAATTATTTGTTTATCAATACTTTTGTGTGGTCAGAATTTTCATGTCAGCAATTGCAAATTTAATGTAATCCAATCCCTTACTTTACAATATATAGGTCAACTTAAGTTATTGTTTATTTTATTGTGCAGAGTGACAAATGTGCTATCAATGCAATTTTATATTATTAAGTGATTGGATAAATATGACTAACAGTGGACGAATGTGACCAACACATTACAACGTAAAAGAGCTAAAGAATTTCAAATTTCTTGTTTTGCACAATAAATATAGCCGACATAGTAAACAGTAAGAAACAAAAAGAAAGGAGGACTATACGTATGTGTAGCTTTAAAAAGCTCTTCAACACTAGGTTCAATCGTCGCTACCATTAACCTGACCACGTATCTTCCAATAGTAATTATTGTATGCTTTTATGACGGACACATTTAAATGCATCGTGTCTTGATAGTGGCAGTAATCTGTGATAACGTTTATTGTCTAAATAGATTCACATTTGACTGTAATAAAAACTTACATGTTTTGACTGATTACAAAACAACAGATTCTAGTTAATATAGAATTTGTAAGGTCTCGCCAATTCGTCTGCTACACAGTTCCTTGGTACGTCTCTAAAGATTAAAAAAATTCAGTCACCATTTCATAAATATTCATGTTTTCAAGATGAAATTGTAACAAGTATTTCTCTAAGTGCAAAATAATTGTAATACATTTTAAAATAAGATTAAAAGAAACAAAAACATTTACTCTACCATTTTAGAAATGAATAAAAATATTCTAAACAAAAAAGTAAAACAGATAGAAAATGAGAAAAATACGTGTATCTCAGAAACCATTCAAATAATAATTCATGCATATGCATGAATTGTACTTATGTAAGTCTGATAAAGAAAAAAGTATGAAAGTGACAATGTTGTTATCACCTCAAAAAAAAAGTTAAACAGACTTAAGCTAACACAGACATACATATCTACATATATTCTTAAAAAGGCAAAACAAAAATTTTCATCAAATCCTATATAATTTTTCTGAAACCAGACACAATTTCTAAAATTTTTTTCATACTCCCTCATCATCAGAATTTTTCAAGATGAAACGTGTACTTGGGCTTATGACTATATTTATATAAACTTGATGACAATATTCCACAATCTAGATCAATATTACTATGATTATTCAAATAGAAGATTTAAATTGCTTAACAAAAAAAAAAAAAAAAAGAAAAAATGCTAAAGCAGTAGCAAACGTTAATCTAATATTTTCTATTATAAAAAAGTATGTGGGAAAAAAGACAACAATCTTTTGTTATTTTCTGTTTCTGCTTTTTCTTTTTGCAGCAAATGTTATCGAACATTTGTCGATATCATGTCTATGCGTTTATCACTTCCGCTTCCTTTGACAACCACAAAGTTTTTATAACAGTTTTTTTTCTTTCGAGTTTTATTCGTATCTATTCTAGTTTCCAGTTATTGTATTAGTCAGACTAAACTAACTAACAATGTTAACTATGTTCGAATAATAGGGTGCCCACTAACAAATTTAACCGATTAATTTGGATAATATTCGGTAATAATAGGAAACATTTTTTAACCGAAAAATTTAAAAAAAATTTTAAATGATCGACAAAAATATAGTTTTTAGTTTTAATTATCCGCAATAATAACACAAAATTAATTGCAAACCCGGTTGGTGATTAGTTCACCGAATAGTCTAAAGGATGTTAATACACGCAATACTTAAAAATACATTCACAAGTAGATAAAACGTTGTATTTTATATAGAACATACACTTATCGATACATGTTCATTGATTCACACTGTGATTAAAACGATTAAGGATTTTATTCGATTATGTCTTTTAAAAGTTACCAAATACTTTTCCTTTACAAATTTAAATTTATCCATAACTTTTCCAAAAAAAAAAATAAAGTTACCGATAACTTTCAGTAGATAAAAACTATCGATAACTTTTCTATAGAAAAAGAAAGTTGTCACTAATTTTTCTAGAGAAAATTAAAATTATCGATAACTTTTCTACAGAAAAAAGTTTTTGATAACTTTTCTATAAATAAAAAGTTATCAATAACGTTTCTAAAGGAAAATAAAGTTATCAATAAGTTTTCTATAGGAAAATAAAGTTATTTATACTTTTCAATAGAAAAAGAAAGTTATCGATAACTTTTCTATATAAAAAGTAAGTTATCGATAACTTCTCTATAAAAAAAAAGAAGTTATCAATAATTTTTCTATAAACAAATAGTTATCAATAACTTTTCTATAGGAAAATAAAGTTATCGATACTTTTCTGTAG
Organism: Stomorhina lunata; assembly: GCA_933228675.1. Classification (NCBI taxonomy): domain Eukaryota; kingdom Metazoa; phylum Arthropoda; class Insecta; order Diptera; family Rhiniidae; genus Stomorhina; species Stomorhina lunata. Next base: position 142,203,189 of record OW121740.1, on the reverse strand, counting down.
ATAAATTCGATTCTATATAAAAATGGACTTATCGATAACTTTTTTATAGAAATAGAAAGAGCTCGATAACTTCTTTTTAGAAAAATAAGACATCAATAACCTTTATACAGAAAACGAAAGTTATCGACAACTTTTCTAGGGAAATAGAAAGTTATCAATATTTTTTCTTTAGAACTAGACATTTATCGAAAACTTTTCTATATAAAAAGAAAGTTATCGATAACTTTTCTATAGAAAACGAAAGTAACCGATAACGTTTTTATAGAAATATAAAGTTATCGATAACATTTCTATGGAAGCAGAAAGTTATCGATAGCCATTATGTAGAAAATGAAAGTAATCGATAATTTTTCTTCAAAAAATTAAAGTTATCGATTACTTTTCTACAAAAAAAAATAATGTTATCACTAACTATTCCAAAGAAAATGAAAGTTATCGATAACTTTTCTATAGATAAAGAAAGCTGTCGATAACGTTTTTTTGGAAGGGAAAAGTTATCGACTTTTTTTTGTATAAAAAGAAATCTATCGATAGCTTTTCTAAATAATATTAATGTTATCAATTATATTTCTGTAGAAATAAAAAGCTATCGAAAACATTTCTATTGAAATAGAAAATTTTCGATAACATTTCTATAGAAATGAAAAGTAGATTATTTTTCTGTTGGAATATAAATTTACCGATAACTATTTTATAGAAATAGAAAGTTATCGATAACTTTTTTATAGAAACAGAAAATTATCGATAAATTTCCTACAGAAATAGAAAGATATTGATAAATTTTCCACAGAAATAGAAAATTATTGATAACTTTTCTATAAAAATAGAAAGACATCAATAACTTTTCTTTTGAAAAATATATTTATCTACAACTTTTCTATAGAAATAGAAAGTTATCGATGACTTTTCGAGAGAAATAGTAAGTTTCTGATAACTTTTCAATAGAAATAGAAATTTATCGATAAATTTTCTATTGAAATAGAAAGTTTTCTATAGAAGTAGGAAGTTACTGATAACTTTTTCATAGAAATAGAAAGTTATCGACAACTTTTCGATAGAAATGGAAAATTATCGATAACTTTTCTATAGAAATAGAAAATTATCGATAACTTTTACGCTGAAATACAAAGTTATCGATAACTTCTCCATAGAAATAGACAATTCTCGATAACTTTTATGGTAAAATACAAAGTTATCGATAACTTTTCTATAGAAATAGAAAGATATCGATAAATTTTAAATAGAAAAAGAAAGTTATCGATAAATTTTCTATTGAAATCGAAAGTTTACTATTGAAGTAGGAAGTTACTGATAACTTTTTCATAGAAATAGAAAGTTATCGACAACTTTTCGATAGAAACGGAAAATTATCGATAACTTTTCTATAGAAATAGAAAATTATCGATAACTACAAAGTTATCGATAACTTTTCTATAGAAATAGAAAGTTATCGATGACTTTTCTAGAGAAATAGTAAGTTATCGATAACTTTTCTATAGAAATAGAAAGTTATCGATGACTTTTCTAGAGAAATAGTAAGTTATCGATAACTTTTCAATAGAAATAGAAATTTATCGATAAATTTTAAATAGAAAAAGAAAGAAATAGAAAATAGAAAGTTTTCTATAGAAGTAGGAAGTTACTGATAATTTTTTCATAGAAATAGAAAGATATCGACAACTTTTCTATAGAAATGGAAAACTATCGATAACTTTTCTATAGAAATAGAAAATTATCGATAACTTTTATGTTGAAATAGAATGTTATCGATAACTTTTCTATAGAAATAGAAAGTTATCAATAGCTTTTCTGTAGAAATAGGAATTTATCGATAACTTTTCTATAGAAATAGAAAGTTATCGATAACTTTTCTATAGAAATAGAAAGTTATCGATAACTTTTCTATAGAAATAGAAAGTTATCGATAACTTTTCTATAGAAATAGAAAGTTATCGATAACTTTTCTATAGAAATAGAAAGTTATCGATAACTTTTCCATAGAAATAGAAAGTTATCAATAACTTTTCAATAGAAAAAGAAAGTTATCGATAACTTTTCTATTGAAAAAGAAAGTAATCGATAACTTTTCTGTAGAAAGAGAAAGAAATCGGTAGCCTTTCTACAGAAAAAGAAAGTTGTCGATTACTTTTCTATAAAATTATGTTATAAGTTATCAGTAACTTTACTTTAGAAAATTATCGATAACTTTTCTGTTTATCACATATGAAATTTTATACCTTATTCATTTAATTTGCAGTGTTTTTTTCAGCTTTTAACTCTATAAGCCATCTATTTCTCCCGCTCAATTGAACTTTAGAAACCAATATAACTGTTTCCACTTTCCCTCGATTTCTTCTTTTCACGCATTTTATTTTTCCAACAGAGATTTTTTCTTTCATGTTCATTTTACTTTTAGAATTTCCTATTGTTGTTTGTGTTTTCTTGTTACGAAACACTAAAAAGCTGTTTAGTGTCGTGATTTCATTTGGTCCCTCTTGTGTCCTGTGTTCGAGTCCTGTTGTCAGGCTCTGAGCTTGTTTAGGAATTTTCAAATAGTTTTGCTTTTGTTGTTCTTGTTGTTGCTCACATTCTGGCTGCAGGACTTAAATAGGAAGGAATCTTTTGTATTTTCAATGTTATTTTTTTGTTTTAATTTGTTCGTAGGTATACGTGTTGCCATTGTTGTTATGCGTTTGTAAAAGCAAAATAGTTTAGAGTTGCGACACGTGTAATTATTTGGTTTGTAAAACGTACAGGAAGGGTGCAAGAAATATTTGAAAGATTTTGTTTGTGGAAGTAAAGCATGCAAGAAACCCATTCAAAAGGTACATTTATTTGAAGGCTTATGTTGACTGTAGTAAAATATTTCAAATATTATCAAATTTAAATAAGATCAAGACGATTTAATGTGTAATTTAAAGAATTTCTTAAATTTTTAAATTGGTTTTGCTAAAATTTTTTAAACAAATTCTTAAAATTATAATCAAACACAAAAAACTATGTTTATCTCCTGATATTAATTTTTCTCGAAATGCTAAAATACATTTTGAGTACGCTTTACCAACATAGGTAGAATGGGTACAATAAGTTTGTACTATTGCATACATAACGCATTGAACTTAGAATGAATTTTTGAGTCGATTTAACGATGTCAGTCTGTCAGTCTATCCGTCCGTCTTCCTGGACAGCTGGATGGCTGGACCCCCATGTAAACCTTGTACTCAAAGTACAGGCACAGATATTTTTCTTCATATTAGGATAATTTTTATTGAAAAATCGATATTGTTGAAATCGGTTCATTATGTTTGGTACCTTCCATAGATCTGGTTTCCCGGAATTAGGATCTTGGTCTCAAATTTCAGAACATTTTCATTAAATTGAAATTGAATACGGTTTATGTAAACAAAAATCGGTCCATATTTGACAATAGCTCTCATACAAACTCAATTGCAAACTTGTAAAATACTTGTAAAAACCACTAAAATTCTCGTAAATCTGAAGACTTATAATGTTTGCATAAGGTGTAATCAAATTACCAAATTTCGAGACAATTGGTTCACACAAGACAAAAACTCTCATATCAGGACAAATGACAGAAATAGCTTAAGTATATAAGTTTTAAGAAAACGTTTGTATAATGACAAAATTTAGCAGATATGCAATAAAAAGAAAATACATTTGACCTCAGTAGTAAAGGGTATCACATGGTCGTACTTGATCGACTATAGCACATCCTTACTTATTTTTAGATAAAAATATTTTTCTGTAAAAAATGTTCACTAAAACATTTTTTTACGAAAAAATTTTTGATAAATATATTTTTCCCTGGAAAATTTTTCGATCAAAACTATTTTTCTATAGAAAGTTTCTTTGAAAATTTTTGCAAAAATATTTCTTTATAGAAACATTTTTCGAAAAAAATAATTTTCTATATAAAAGTCATCTATAAAAATATTTTTCTATAGAAAATTTTTCGATAAAAATTAATTTTATATAGAAAAATTTTCAATAAAAATTTTTTTCTATGGAAAAATTTTCCATAAAAATATAGAAAATTTTTCCATAAAAATATTTTTCTATAGAAAAATTTAAGATAAAAATAATTTTCTATGGAAAAATTTTTGATAAAAATATTTTTCTATAGAAAAATGTTCGATAAAAATTCTTTTATGTAGAAACATTTTTGATAAAAATTCTTTTATATAATTAGAAACATTTTTTATAAAAATATTTTCTATTTAAAAATCTTTGATAAAAATACTTTTTTGCAGAAAAATTTTGAATAAAAATATTTTTCTACAGAAAATTTTTTGATAAAAATATATTTCTATAGAAAATTTTTCGATAAAAGTACTTTTCTAAAGAAAAAATTTCGATAGAAATATATTTCTATAAAAAAAATTTTCGATAGAATTATTTTTCTATAGAAAAATTTCAATAAAAATATTTTTCTATAGAAAAATTTTCCATAAAAATATTTTTTTATAGAAAAATTTTCCATATAAATATTTTTCTATAGAAAAATTTTCTATAAAAATATTTTTCTATAGAAAAATTTTTCCTTAAAAATAATTTTCTATAGCAAAATTTTCATAAAAATACAAAAATATAAATAATTTTTTTTCTATTTAAAAATCTTCTATAAAAATATTTTTTTATAGAAAATTTTTCTATCAAAATATTTTTCCATAGTAAATTTTTCGATAAAAATATTTTTGTATAGATAAATTTTCTATAAAAATTTTTCATAAAAATATTTTTCTATATAAACATTTTCGATAGAAATATTTTTCTATCGAAAAATCATCGATAGAAATATTTTTCTATAAAAAAATTTTCGATAGAATTATTTTCCTTTAGAAAAATTTTAGATAGAAATATTTTTCTATAGAAAAATTTTCGATAGAAATATTTTTCTATAGAAAAATTTCGATAAAAATATTTTTCTATGGAAAATTTTCGATAAAAATATTTTTCTATGGAAACATTTTTGACAAAAATATTTTTTATAGAAAACTTGTGAATAAAAATATTTTTCTGTAGAACAATTTTTGATAAACATTTGTTCCAATTGAAAATTTTTGGATTAAAATATTTTTCTATAGATAATTTTTCGGAAAAATTTTTTCTGTTAAAAAATTTTCGATAAAAATATTTTTCTGTAGAAAAAAATTTTAGTAAAAATATTTTTCTGTGGAGAAATTTATAATCAAATGAATTTTCTTTTGAAAAAATTTTTGATAAAAATTTTGTGTAGAAAAATTTTTGATCAGAAAAAAATTTCTATGGGAAAATTTTTTATAGAAAAAATGTTTGATAGGAACAAAATCTATTGAAAAATTTATTATAAAAAATTAAAAAAATTGTAATAAAAAAATATTTTGGTAAAAAAGTTTTCTATAGGAAAATTATTGTTAAAAAAATTTTCTATTGAAAAATTTTTGAAAAAAAAGTAAAAAATTTTCTATAGGAACATTTTTGTTAAAAAAATTTTCTATAGAAAAATTTTTGTTAAAAATGTTTTCTATAGAAAAGGTTTTGATAGAAAAAAATTTCTTAGAAAAATTTTTGATAACAAAATGTTCTATAGAAAACTTTTAAATAAAAAAATTTTTGGTAAAAAAATTTTATATAGAAAAATTTTTGATAAAAAAATTTCCTATAGAAAAATTTTTGATAAAAAAATTTCCTATAGAAAAATTTTTTATAAAAAAATTTTCTATAGAAAAATTTTTTATAAAAATATTTTCTATAGAAAAATTTTTGATAAAAAAATTTTCGATAGAAAAATTTTAAATAAAAAAAAATTTCTATAGAAAAATTTTTGATAAATAAATTTTATATAGAAAAATTTTTGATAAAAAAATTTTATATAGACAAATTTTTGATAAAAAAATTTTCGATAGAAAAATTTTAAATAAAAAAAAAATTTCTATAGAAAAATGTTTGATAAAAAAATTTTATATAGAAAAATTTTTGATAAAAAGATTTTCTATAGAAAAATTTTTGATAAAAAAATTTTCTATAGAAAAATTTTTGATAAAAAAATTTTCTATAGAAAAAATTTTGATAACAAAATTTTCTATAGAAAATTTTTTGATTAAAACTCGTCGAGAAATTTTGGTTTCTCCGCAAACATTTTTTGATCATCTCTAAAGCAAAAAGTTAAATTTTATGAACAAGTGTTATTCATTATTGCTTGACAAAAAGTTGTATTAACAAATATTATTCCTTTGTATAACTTTGATATTTTTTTCCTTCAGCTGAAATTCTTTTCAACTCTTCTTTTTACTTATTTTAATGTATGTGCTAAAATACAGTTTTATCGGTTTTCTTGCTTTTTTTACGAAAACATTTCAAAATTCCTTTAAATCTCTTGTAGTTTTTGGATAATAATAATTTAAACGAAATTGTCATACGTTACGTATGATTGATATTAATTATGAAGAAATTAAAGATAATGTTAAAAATTAGAGAAAGTCTTTAAATATTTTCGAATTTTTTTCAAGTGATGAATAGAAAAGACTTCAAAGGTTTTGAAGGTAAAAATAGTCTTTATATATAATTTTGTTTCTTTCCAAAAATCTAAATTAATTTCAAAAATTTTAATCAAAAAATAAAAATTCACAGACTATTCAAGGAAATTAAACTAAACAACAAATATTTACTTATCCTTAGACTTTAATTTAAAACATCCAATTTTATTTTTAATATTTCATTTTCTACTTTTGTCTTCAAATGCATTTTTTTTTTTTTTTGTATAAATATTTATGGAGATAATGGTGATGTAAACCACTGGGGCGTAAATAAAGTTTTATTTTTATGTGAAAAATTTACATAAAGAAAAACAAAAACTTAAGGTCATCTTGTGTTTTCAGACAATAACATTGTGAATGTATGTATTTACACGTGTAAAATATTATTCCTGAGGACATTTAGTACCATATATAAATATGTAAATGTTTAGATGTGTATGTATATGGTATTTGCTATGTATTAGTTGAGTATGAATATTTTTGGTCTAGTTTAGTTTATTAACTTGTTTTTGTTTTTAGCTTCTAGTATCCTGTTTCATTTCTTAGTTATGCAAAAATGATGAGAATAATTCTTGTGATGACAATGATTGTTATACCCTTCACCATCATAGGTGGAAAGGGTATTATAAGTTTGTGCTGATGTATGTAACGCATAGAAATATTTGTCTTAGGCCCACCTTTTAGTATACCAATAGGCTTAGAATCACTTTCTGAGTCGATTTAGCGATGTCCGTCCGCGCGTTCGTCCGTCGGGCTGGCTGGCTGGCTGGACCCCCATGTAAACCTTGTAATCAAACTACAGGTCGAAATTCTAAAGATAATTTGATGAAATTTGGTACGGATCATTTTTTTGATAATGGGACCATGGCTATTGAAATTGGTCAAAATCGGTCCATTATTTATGGTACCTCCCATATGTCCCACTTCCCGGAATTGATATATTGGCCACAAATACCAATTTTTTTTATGAAATTTAAAACAAATATTGCTTATGTAAACTAAAATCACTGTACCAAATTTCGTTGAAATCGGTCCACATTTGACCATAGCTCCCATACAAACTCTTCTTTAAAAACGCACAAAATGAGACAAAAAATCACTAAAACGCTCGTAAAGAGTGTTCTAAAAAAATATGCATTTACTATTTTAGACAAAATTTATCCATAGTGCAAGAAATAATTTATTTTTTGATCAAGTTAGTTTCAATAGATATGTCAGATACTATTATTTTAGAAATTATTAATTTTCAATAGTTATTTCAATCAAAATGGACTGCAAAAAAAAAGTTCGTGAAAATATAATTAAAACTTTTCAAAAAAATCCGTCATGGACTTTTAAAAAAATAGCTAAAAATTTGAAAGTTGACCCTCGAACGGTTTCTAATGCCATCAGTCGGTATAAGGAAAACCTGAGCATTGAAAGAAAACCTGGATCAGGGAGGAAAAAAGGTCCTACAGATATTGGTAAGGCAAAAGAAGTCGAGCGACTCTTTCGAAGAGCACCTAACACTTCTTTAAGAAAAGCAGCTCGTACGGTGAAATGTTCTACGAATTTTGCACATAGAGTCAAAGCTTATGCTGGACTGAAGACATACAAAGTCCAAAAGGTCCAGATCGCAGTGCTATAAAGAACTTAGAAACAAAAAAACGAGCGAAAAAATTGAAGTCTGATTTTATAAAAAAATAAATCAGACTTTTCTCAACATCCTGGTCAAGATTTTTATGTTGCTGATAAACGGGGCAATTTTCGGCAAGAGTTTCGCACAAAAAAACAAACAAAATTCCCTAAGAAGTTTCTCGTGTGGCAAGCTATTTGCAGTTGTGGCAAAAGAAGTAAAGTATTTGTGGCATCTGGCACAATAAACACAGAACTTTATATAAAGGAGTGCCTACAAAAACGGTTATTACCCTTTTTAAGAGAGCACAGAGTGACTACATTTTTTTGGCCCGATTTGGCATCATGCCATTATGGAAAAAAGGCACTTGAGTGGTACTCAAAGAATAATGTCATTTTTGTGCCACGAGAGGCAAATCCACCAAAACTTCGGCCTGTGGAAAGGTATTGGGCTCTGGTAAAAAAGGAATTGAAGAACACAGGAATGATTTCCAAGAACATGTCCGATTTTAAGCGCAGGTGGAACACATGCTCCAAAAAGGTATCAGAAGCAACTGTAAAATCCTTAATGGGAGGGTTTCCGAAAAAAGTCGATAATTTTGCAAAACCCGAGTACTAAGTAAACATTTTAATGCTAAATGAGTTTGTATAATATGTCATTATATTTGCGTATTTTGTAGAGTTTTTATATTAAAAGGTTTGATTTTTATTTAAGAAAATCCAACTACAAATTTTATTTAGAGCACTCTTTAAATCTAAAGATAATGAAAATTTTGAGTATATTTTTTGCATACATAATTTTTGTAACAACTGTAATCAATTTGCTAAATTTCGAGAAAATCGGTCCACATTTGATCCTAGCTCTCATATAAGTCCAAATGACGGAAACAGCTTAAATATATAAGTTTTAAGAAAATGTTTGTATGATGGCGTGGCAAAATTTAGCAAATATTTGTCTTTATACAGGAAAAATAACACCTTTGACCTTAGTGGTGAAGGGTATCGTATGGTCGGGCTAGACCGACTATAGCGCTTTCTTACTTGTTTTTGTCATCTCGTTATTGTATACCCTTCACCAATAGCAGATGGGATATTATAAGTTTGTCAATAGGTTTGTAATTTTTTGTATTATTTATCGGATATACAATAAAAATTATAGCTATAGTTAAAGAATCCAGGTGAGTCGTTGTACAGATTTGTTGAACTCCTAAGTGGTATTTTTACCACTTTGACAGAGTAAAGTAAGTGCTGATAATGTGGTATAGTAACTTTTCTCTTAAACTGACAACATAAGAATGAGGAAAATACGAATAATGGTTTGCTGTTCTTAGATAATGAAGAGTTCGCGCATTTGTACATCCATTTTTTAGATTTTCCCCTAAAAATGTAACTAAAATAATGTTGTACTAACACACTGTCAACATATGGTTAACCAAATTACCAGAACATTTTTTAATGAAATTTAAAATATTTTTTCAAATATCCCTAAAACTCATATTTCATTTCATTTCTGTAGAACATCATTGATAAAGGGCATATAAAATTCAATATAGCCAAATAAATTAATATGAGGAAATGCATATTTGTTTATGTAGGTTTTTGCAGACCTGACATATTAGTCTATTAAAAATGACATGTATTTTTAGATTGTAAATTAAAACTAAAATTTTGTGCATAAAAAATATATGGTATAAAGATAGAGTAAAGCCAACATTAATTTGCCTAGTCTTGGAATATATCTGTGGCAATATGGAAGAATAGCTTAAGTCGAAAATTGAAGTTTTGAGATATAATCGATTTTGTGTAATTTTCCTACTGCTTGATTTCTGCGAATAATTTATGAATTAATATATTGGTAAAGAGTGCTCTAAATAAAATTTGTAGTTGGATTTTCTTAAATAAAAATCAAACCTTTTAATATAAAAACTCTACAAAATACGCAAATATAATGACATATTATACAAAATCATTTAGCATTAAAATGTTTACTTAGTACTCGGGTTTTGCAAAATTATCGACTTTTTTCGGAAACCCTCCCATTAAAGATTTTACAGTTGCTTCTGATACCTTTTTTGGAGCATGTGTTCCACCTGCGCTTAAAATCTGACATGTTCTTGGAAATCTTTCCTGTGTTCTTCAATTCCTTTTTTACCAGAGCCCAATACCTTTCCACAGGCCGAAGTTCTGGTGGATTTGCCTCTCGTGGTACAAAAATGACATTATTCTTTGAGTACCACTCAAGTGCCTTTTTTCCATAATGGCATGATGCCAAATCGGGCCAAAAAAATGTAGTCACTCTGTGCTCTCTTAAAAAGGGTAAAAACCGTTTTTGTAGGCACTCCTTTATATAAATTTCTGTGTTTATTGTGCCAGATGCCACAAATACTTTACTTCTTTTGCCACAACTGCAAATAGCTTGCCACACGAGAAACTTCTTAGGGAATTTTGGTTGTTTTTTTGTGCGAAACTCTTGCCGAACATTGCCCCGTTTATCAGCAACATAAAAATCTTGACCAGGAAGTTGAGAAAAGTCTGCCAGTACGTATGTTTCATCATCCATCACACAACAGGTGTATTTTTTATAAAATCAGACTTAAATTTTTTCGGTCGTTTTTTTGCTTCTAAGCTCTTTATAGCATTGCGGTCTGGAACCTTTTGGACTTTGTATATCTTCAGTCCAGCATAAGCTTTGACTCTATGTGCAAAATTCGTAGAACATTTCACCGTACGAGTTGCTTTTCTTAAAGAAGTGTTAGGCGCTCGTTGAAAGAGTCGCTCGACTTCTTTTGCCTTACCAATATCTGTAGGGCCTTTTTTCCTCCCTGATCCGGGTTTTCTTTCAATGCTCAGGTTTTCCTTATACCGTCTGATGGCATTATAAACCGTTCGAGGGTCAACTTTCAAATTTTAAGCTATTATTTTAAAGGCCATGACGGATTTTTTTGAAAAGTTTTAATTATATTTTCACGAACTTTTTTTTCGCAGTCCATTTTGATTGAAATAACTATTGAAAATTAATAATTTCTAAAATAATAGTATCTGACATAACTATAGAAACTAACTTGATCAAAAAATAAATTATTTCTTGCACTATGGATAAATTTTGCCTAAAATAGTAAATGCATATTTTTCTTAGAACACTCTTTATTGTATAGTTTTATGTAAACATAAGTTGTTTGAAAATAATTACTTTAGTTTTTTAGGGTCAACATTTATACAGCTTAGGTGAAGTTAAGCAAAATCGATATATGATGAAAGAAAAATATGAATATGTACACAAAAATATGTCTACATAAGCTGTTTTGATCAATGCATTATTGATTAAAAAAATTTAAGCTAAAAAGTAAACGTACATAACATTAAAAAAACCCGATTTTTTTAAAACGGACTAAACACATTTAAGCGCCTTTGCTTCTATAATTCAATAAACGCTTTAACTCAATTCTCTCTTATGTCGATTTAAGCTACTCTTCCATATTGCCACAGATATATTCTATTTTTATGGTTGCAGCATGTGTAATAAATTTAATAAATATTTAAGTCATTAGCAATTAAAAGCTATAATAAATTTTTAATTTAACAATTTGTGATAAGGATTAAATTTAAAATTGGATTAAATTTTTATTAGCAAAAAATAGAATTTGACATAATGTTATTAATGCAAGGTAGAATTTCTATTGAATGTATAGGGTTGCTAAGTGAAAAATTATAGTTTTAAAGTAAAATTTTTGGAATACGGTACAACTTTAAAATGTTTTGATAATTTTTTTTTGCGGAAACCCCAAAAATGCAATTACCGACAAAAGGCAAAAAAAGGACAAATTTTGGATAAAGATGATCAAGAACGCCAAGACACTAAAAATATCAATGTAGATATATAGGTATGCAAAATTCCAAATTCTATTGTAATATTCCAAGCGGGCTTACGTTTTTTAAATATGTGAACAAAAGAGTCTTGGATGCGGTTCAAAAGTGTTCAAAATTTCTTTACAAATTATCCATATTAATAAATAGTTAATATAAACCAACGAACTTTATCATGAGGTCAAAAGAAATTTTAACACACAGTCCCATTCACTTAAATACACCCACCCAAAACGACTTAGTAAAATTACTATATTCAAAAATCAGCTATAGTAAATTAATTTATAACGAAAATTTATTTGGAGAAAAAAATTAATAAAGAAAATTTATCTAGAGAAAATATTTTATAACGAAAATTTTTCTCGAGAAAAAAATTTTCTATAGAAAAATTTTCAAAATTTTATAGTTTTACAAATTTATAACAAAACTCTTAAAATTTTATAACCAATATTTTTCTTGAAAATGAAAATTTTTCTTAATAGAAAATTATAAAATAAAAATTTTTCTATAGAAATATCTTAAAACGAAAATGAACATTTTTCTTAAGAAAAAATTTTAAAATAAAAGTTTTTCTATTGAAAAATCCTAAAGCGATAACTTTTCTATAGAAAAAAAATAAAAAAAAAATATTCTGTCGAAAAAATTTGCTAATGAAAAAATTTCAAAAAAGAAAATTTTTCTCTAGAAAAAATTTCAAAAACAAAAATTTTTCTCTTGAAACAATTTTAAAATCCAAAATTTTTCTCTAGAAAAAATTTCAAAAACTAAAATTTTTCTCTAGAAAAAATTTCAAAAACAAAAATTTTTCTCTAGAAAAAATTTCAAAAACTAAAATTTTTCTATAGAAAAATATCTAATTAAATTTTGTATAGAAAAAATTTTATAACAATAATTTATCTCTAAAAAAAATTACAACAAAATATTTCCCCCGAAAAAATTTTAAAATTTTAAAAAAATTATTGATATTTTTATATAGAAAAAAATTTATTGAAATTTTTCTATAGAAAAAATTTTATTGAAATTTATCTATAGAAAATATATTATTAAAATGTTTCTATAGAAAAACTATTGCAATGAAAATTTTTCTTTAGAAAAATTTTATAACGAAAATTTTATTTATAGGACAACTTTTATAACAAACTTTTTCTATAGAAAAAATTTCGTAACGAAAATTTTTCTATAAAAAAAAATTTATTACAAAAATTTTTCTAAAGAAAAAATTTTATAACGAACATTTTTTTATATAAAAAAAATATAACGAACATTTTTCTAACATAAACATTTTGTAACTTAAATTTCATAATGAATAGTTTTTTAGAGAAAAATAACATAACAAGAATTTTCTATAGAAAAAATTTTATAACGAAAATTTTTTATAGAAAAAAATTGTATAACAAAAAGTTTTCCTTCAAAATCTTTATAATGGAAATGTTTTTCTAGAAAAAAATCTATAACGTAAATATGTATATAGAAAAAATTTTTTAACGAAACTTTTTCTATAGAAAAAATTTTTTAACAAAAATTTTTCTATAAAGAAATTTTTTTAACAAAAATTTTTCTATAGAAAAATTTTTGTTAAAAAATTTTTTAACGAAAATTTTTCTATGGAAAAATATTATAACGAAAATTTTTCTATAGAAAAATTATATAAGGAAAATTTTTCTAAAGAAAAATTTTATAACGAAAATTTTTCTATAGAAAAATTTTATAACGAAAATTTTTCAATAGAAAAATTTTATAACGAAAATTTTTCTATAGAAAAATTTTATAACGAAAATTTTTCTATAGAAAAATTTTATAACGAAAATGTTTCTATAAAAAAATTTTTTAACGAACATTTTTCTATAGAAAAAAATTTTAACGAAAATTTTTCCATAGAGAAAATTTTTTATCGAAAATTTTTCTATAGAAAAATGTTTTTAACGAAAATTTTTCTATAGAAAAATTTTATAACTAACATTATTCAATAGAAAAATTTTATAATGAAAATTTTTCAACAGAAAAATTTTATAATGAAAATTTTTTAATAGAAAATTTTTATAACGAAAATTTTTCTATATACAAATTTTATAACGAAAATTTTTCTATAGAAAAATTTTGTAACGAAAATTTTTGTATAGAAAAAAATTTTTAACGAAAATTTTGGTATAGAATAATTTTATAACGATATTTCTCTATAGAATAATTTTATAACAAAAATTTTATAACGAAACTTTTTCTATAGAAAAATTTTATAACGAAAATTTTTCTATAGAAAAATTTTGTAACGAAAATTTTTCTATAGAAAAATTTTATAACGAAAATTTTTGTATAGAAAAACATTTTTAACGAAAATTTTTGTATAGAATAATTTTATAACGAAATTTTTTTATAGAATAATTTTATAACAAAAATTTTATAACGAAAATTTTTCAATAGAAAAATTTAATAACGAAAACTTTTCTATATAAAAATTTTATAACGAAAATTTTTCTATAGAAAAATTTTATAACGAACATTTTTCTATAGAAAAATTTTATAACGAAAATTTTTTTCTATAGAATAAAATTTTTTACAAAAAAAAAAATAGAAAAATTTTTTCCATAGAAAAATTTTAGTTCAAAATTTTTTTCTATAGAAAAATTTGCGTTAAAAAATATTTTCTATAGAAAAATTTGCGTTAGAAAATATTTTTTAACGAAAATTTTTGTTAGAAAAATTTTATAACGAAAATTTTTCTATTAAAATTTTTTTTCGAAATTTTTCTATTCTATTCTATAGTTAATTTTATAACAAAAATATTTTATCGACATTTTTTCTGTTAAAATTTTCTAACGAACATTTTTCTAAAAAAAGTTTTATTTCCTTTTTCGATTTCTTAGTATGGTCATCTTAATTAGATGTTTTGTGTGGGTATATCTAATAGAATCGGACTGTATTTCTTTTTGAATATAATGTTTTGGTATCATCATTTATAAGATTTTGTTTACACAAAATGAACTCAAATTAATTTATACAATTTGATATTCTTAAATTAATAAATTAAATCAAAAGCCTCAAAATAAATTTATTCTGTTTATTTGTTTTTCGGAGAAAAGGTAAAATTTTTTAATAAATTGTTGTTATTATATATTATTTAAGGACACGTTTTTTGCATTTAAAACAGAAATTAATAAAAATTTGTGTTTATTTATTTAAATTTGAAACGGCGGAGTCTTCTTTCTATTTCCTCGAATTTTTTGTTGGTTGTCTGACTATGTTTTTTTTTTTTCTTATATTGGCTTAAGTAAAAATATCCCCCTATTTGTCGTCATCATCTGCTGAAAAGTGCGTCACAAAATCTGTCCTTTCAATTTATCAAATGTTTTCCTCTTAAGATTTCTTTGCTTTGGGCATTTTTTCTGATTGAACCGGAAATGACGTGATAGAATTATAACACAATGATATTGTTGTACTTTTATATACATAAGGGGTGCATTTTAATCAATAAAAAAATTGTCTTTTTTAAGTTTTATAAAATTTTTGTTCACTAATTCAATTAAATTAAAATTTTATTTATTCTTTTACACTTAAAAAAATGTGTAAAATAATATACGTTTCTCATTTCAATAAATGACTGAATGCAATGATACAAAAGCATTGAAATAAAATGGACTTAATAAAAAAATATTTTTTTTTTTCACTTCAATAAACAAAAACCATTAAAATTAATTTGTATGTGATTTATTTTGTTCGCAGATAATAAAGCTCATGTGTTTGGAATAAAGTTTATTATTTAAATTCATATATAAAAATCAACACAATCCAATTTCAATGGAGATTTATTGCAAAATAATTAAGTTAAAAAACCAGTAATAATAACTCATAATTTATAATAAAGGGAACCTTATAAATATGTTTGTTCTATAGATGGCAACATTTTTCAATGGTACTTATTTTCTTTAGAAAATTTATCAATGGCAATACTTTTCTATAGAAAGTTATCAATGGTAATACTTTTTAAAAATATTTTTCTATAAAAAAAGATTTAATAACCAAAACTTTTTTAACGAAACTTTTTCTATAAAAAAAATTTATAGCGAATATTATAAAGTAAATTTTTCTATAGAAAAAAATGTGTAACGAAAATTTTTCTATAGAAAAAAAAATTCTAAAGAAAAATGTTATAACAAAACTTTTCTATGGAAACAACTTACGAGAGAAAAGATTCTAAAAGAAAACTTTTATAACAAAAAATTTTCTTAAGATTAAAATTTACAACAAAAATATTTGACAAAGAAAAAAACTTCTAACAAAAAACTTCCTATACAAAAAATTTTTCAATAAAATATTTCTTTAGAAAAAAATTTATAACGGAAATTTTTCTTTAGCAAAAAATTTTAAAAGGAAATTTTTCAATAGAAATATTTAAAATAAAATTTTTCTATAAAAAAAATTTTATAATGAAATTTTTTTAATAGAAAAAGTTTTATAATGAAAATTTTTCTAAAGAGAAAAATTTTAAACCGAAAATTTTTCTGTAGTCAAAATTAAATGACGAATAATTTTCTATAGTAAACGTTTTTGCCAAAAAAAAATTTATACAGGAAAAATTTTCTAGAAAAAGTTTATAACGAACATTTTTTTACAAAAAAAGAATTTAAACGAAAAATTATTTTTTAAATTTATAATATCAAATTTTCTATTTTTTGAAAAAAAATTTTAACAGCAATTTTTCTATAGAAAAAATTATATACTTAAAATTTTTCTATGGAATAAAATTTTGGTGAGAAAAAAAATGTATAACAAACATTTTTCTACAAAAAAAATTTTATAACGAAATATTTTTTTAAATGTATAAAGAAAATCTTAAAAAAACTATGAAAAAATGTTTCTATAGAAAATATTTTATAATAAAAATTTTTCTATAAAAAATTTTTTTTAAAGAAAAAATTTTATAATAAAAATTTTTATAGAAAAAATTTTATAGTAAAAATTTTTCCAAAGATAACAATTTTATAATGAACATTTTTCTATAGAAAAACTTTGTAATGAAAATTTTTCTTTAAAAAAATTTTATAATGAAAATTTTTCTAAAGAAAAAGTTTTATAATGAAAATTTTTCTATAGAAAAAATTTTATAATGAATGTTTTTCTATAGAAAAAATATTGCAATGAAAATTTTTCTAAAGAAAAAATTTTTTATGAACAGTTTTCTTTAAAAAAAATTTATAATGAAAATGTTTCTATAGAAAAAATTTTATAATGAAAATTTTTCTATAGAAAACATTATAAAATAAAAATTTTTCTAAAAAAGAAGTTTTATAATGAAATATTTTCTATAGAAAAATTTTATAATAATGTAATTTTTTCTTTAGAAAAACTTTTATAATGAAAATTTTTCTAGAGAAAACATTTTATAACGAAAATTTTCAATAGAAAAAAATTGGATAATAAATATGTTTCTATAGAAAAAAATTTTATAATGAAAATTTGTTAATAGAAAAAATTTTATAATGACAATTTTTGTATAGAAAAATTTTATAATTTAAAAAAAAATAAAAAATTCTCTAGAAAAATTTTCATTATAAAATTTTTTCTCTAAAAAAATTTTCATTATGAAAATTTTTCTAAAGAAAAAATTTTATAAAATTTTTCTCTAGAAAAATTTTCATTATAAAATTTTTTCTGTAGAAAAATTTTCATTATAAAATTTTTTCTACAGAAAAATTTTCACTATAAAATTTTTTCTATAGAAAAATTTTCATTATAAAATTTTTTCTATAGAAATTTTTTTTTATAAAATTTTTTCTATAGAAAAATATTCAATATAAAATATTTTCTATAGAAACATTTTTATTATAAAATTTTTTCCATAGAAAAATTTTCATTATAAAATTGTTCCTATAGAAAAATGTTCATTATAAAATTTTTTCATAGAAAAAATTTCATTATAAAATTTTTTTGTATAGAAAAATTTTCATTATGAAATTTTTTCTATAGAAACATTTTCATTATAAAATTTTTTTAATGAAAAATGTTCATTAAAAAATTTTTCTAATATTTATTATGAAATTTTTTCTATATATTTTTATAATGAAAATTTTTCAATTGAAAAAAGAAAATTGAAAAAGAAAGTTTTTCTACAGAAAATATTTGTAAGGAAATTTTTTGTATAAAGAAAATTATAACAACAATTTTTTAACGAAAATTTTTCTATAGCAAAAATTGTATAGAAAAAGTTTATATGGAATTTTCCTATGGCAAAAATTTTATAGAGAAATTTTATATCGATAATTTTTATCGATAAGTACATATGAACATTTTTTATAGAAAACAAATATATCAAGAAATTTTTAATTAAAAAAAAAAATTAAAAGGAATGTTTTTCTATGGGAAAAAATTTTTCCATAGAAAAAAAATTTTTATATGAAATGTTTTCTAAAGACAAATTTTCGATACAAGATTTTTCCTTTAGAAATATCAAGTTATAGATAACTTTTCTATAAAAATACAAAGTGATCGATAATTTTTCTATAGAAATAGAAACTTATCGATAACTTTTCTAGAGAAATAGAATATTAACGATAACGTTTCTATAGAAATATAAAATTATCGATATAAAATAAAAAATAAAATGTTATCGATAAATTTTCTATAGAAATAGAAAGTTTTCGATAACTTTTCTATTGAAAAAGAAAGTTATCGATAACTTTTTTATCGAAATAGAAAGTTATCGATTACTTTTCTATTGAAATAGGGAGTTGCCGATAACTTTTTTTTACAAAAAGAATGTTATTGATAACTTTTTTAGCAATAACAAGATAACTTTTCTATAAAAACATTAGGTTATCGTTATCTTTTTTAAAGATTTAACTTTACTGGTTTTATATTAAGCTTTTACCATCAACCTCTCTTTTTAATTTTAATATATTTTCCTGCATTGAAAACATCGGATTAAACACTCAAACATATTTTACTTTCCTAGAATTTTAAGTAAAAATTTTTAAAGCGTCTTAACACTAAAACCCATGAAAACGATGCAATAAAATGATAAAAATCAGGTCATCTGATTTTAAAAATCGATTTAAGACTTGTTGGATTAAATTGAATTTTATTACGGAAACACACCGCAAGGCACTTAACATTTTATGCTTCAACTGAATAATGCATCGTCTCACAATCCAGACAACACTGACAAAATCACCAACACACCAGCAAATTATATACAAACACTCACAGATTTAGTCTTAAACAGGAAAGTAAAATATTTGTAGCATACATTAAGGCTTAGGACTGGCACACAAAAATCTTTGTGCAGATGCTGGCTTTTAACAAAATGTTATTTTTATTTTTGGTATTTAAACTCAAAATACAAAAATCCATTATGTCTTAAGATCGAATGTATTTTATTAGTTTATTTTATTTCTCTAAAAAGACCATGTATTTGGTATTTAAGTTATTTTGTATAGAATTTCAAATTTTATTTTGCATTATTTTAAACTCTTCATACAACTCTTGTGTATATTAGGGTATTTATTTTTATCATATTATATAAATTTTATAATTTTCTAACACTTTTATAATGGAACTTGAAAACTTTGCATTTTATTTTAGGATTTCTAAATAAAATTTGCATTAGAGATATTTTTCTTTAGAATTTTGTTCAAGGAGTTCATAGAAAAAATTCATTCTGCTTGAATTTGTTTGTGTACTAAATACAATATAAAAAAATTTTCAAATGCATGGATCAAAGTAAAGAGTGCTCTAAATAAAATTTGTAGTTGGATTTTCTTAAATAAAAATCAAACCTTTTAATATAAAAACTCTACAAAATACGCAAATATAATGACATATTATACAAAATCATTTAGCATTAAAATGTTTACTTAGTACTCGGGTTTTGCAAAATTATCGACTTTTTTCGGAAACCCTGCCATTAAAGATTTTACAGTTGCTTCTGATACCTTATTGGAGCATGTGTTCCACCTGCGCTTAAAATCGGACATGTTCTTGGAAATCTTTCCTGTGTTCTTCAATTCCTTTTTTACCAGAGCCCAATACCTTTCCACAGGCCGAAGTTCTGGACAGTTAGGTGGATTTGCCTCTCGTGGTACAAAAATTACATTATTCTTTGAGTACCATTCAAGTGCCTTTTTTCCATAATGGCATGATGCCAAATCGGGCCAAAAAAATGTAGTCACTCTGTGCTCTCTTAAAAAGGGTAACAACCGTTTTTGTAGGCACTCCTTTATATAAATCTCTGTGTTTATTGTGCCAGATGCCACAAATACTTTACTTCTTTTGCCACAACTGCAAATAGCTTGCCACACGAGAAACTTCTTAGGAAATTTTGTTTGTTTTTTTTGTGCGAAACTCTTGCCGAACATTGCCCCGTTTATCAGCAACATAAAAGTTGAGAAAAGTCTGCCAGTACGTATGTTTCATCATCCATCACACAACAGGTGTATTTTTTTATAAAATCAGACTTCAATTTTTTCGTTCGTGTTTTTGCTTCTAAGTTCTTTATAGCATTGCGATCTGGAACCTTTTGGACCTTGTATGTCCAGCATAAGCTTTGACTCTATGTGCAAAATTCGTAGAACATTTCACCGTACGAGCTGCTTTTATTAAAGAAGTGTTAGGCGCTCTTCGAAAGAGTCGCTCGACTTCTTTTGCCTTACCAATATCTGTAGGACCTTTTTTCCTCCCTGATCCAGGTTTTCTTTCAATGCTCAGGTTTTCCTTATACCGTCTGATGGCATTAGAAACCGTTCGAGGGTCAACTTTCAAATTTTTAGCTATTTTTTTAAAAGTCCATGACGGATTTTTTTGAAAAGTTTTAATTATATTTTCACGAACTTTTTTTTCGCAGTCCATTTTGATTGAAATAACTATTGAAAATTAATAATTTGTAAAATAATAGTATCTGACATAACTATAGAAACTAACTTGATCAAAAAATAAATTATTTCTTGCACTATGGATAAATTTTACCTAAAATAGTAAATGCATATTTTTTTAGAACACTCTTTATATTATAGTTCCGTAAATATAACAGAACAACACAGAATGTTTGCCATTATATATGTATGTATAAGTATCTATAAGTATTCGTTATATGAAATTGACTACGAATTTGACTTTATTTGTATTTATTTTAGCAAGGTTCGTTGATTATTTTGGGAAGGGTAGAAAATGTCACAAGTATTGAAAATTAGCATTATTACCTTTTATTTCTGAAGAAAAAATTATTGAAAAGATTTAGTGTAATCTCTAAAGTTTCATACTAAAAATCGAAAATTAAGTTTCTGATATGAAAGTATAAAAGAGCAATTTATTGAAAAATAATGAGATCTAGAGTTTTAATAGCTATCCATTCCGATAGAAAAATTACCCATAACTTTATATTTCTATAGAAAAGTTATCGATAACTTTCTATTTCTATAGAAAAGTTATCGATAACTTTTTATTTCTACAGAAAAGTTATCGATAACTTTCTATTTCTATGGAAAAGTTAACGACGACATTCCACTTCTATTGAAAAGTTATCGATAATTTTCTATTTCTATAGAAAAGTTATCGATAACTTTCTATTTCTATAGAAAAGTTATCGATAACTTTCTATTTCTATAGAAAATTTATCGATAACTTTATATTTCTATAGAAAAGTTATCGATAACTTTCTATTTCTATAGAAAAGTTATCGATAACTTTCTATTTCTATAGAAAAGTTATCGATAACTTTCTTATTTTTATAGAAAAGTTATCGATAACTTTCTTATTTTATAAAAAAGTTATTGATAACTTTATATTTCAGTAAAAAAGTTATCGATGACTTTTTATTTCTATAGAAAAGTTATCGATGACTTTCTATTTCTATAGAAAAGTTATCAATAACTTTCTATTTCTAAAGAAAAGTTATCGATAATTTCTATTTCTATAGAAAAGTTGTCGTTAACTTTTTATTTCTATAGGAAAGTTATAGATAATTTTATATTTCTATAGAAAAGTTAACCATAACATTCTATTTCTATAGAAAAGTTATCGATAACTTATAAAAGTTAACGATAACTTTCTACTTCTATAGAAAAGTTACCGATAACTTTCCATTTCTATAAAAAAAGTTATCGATAACTTTCTATTACAATAGAAAATTTATCGATAACTTGATATTTCTACAGAAAAGTTATCTATAAATTTATATTTCTATAGAAAAATGATCGATTACCTTATATTTCTATAGATAAATTATCGATAACTTTATATTTTTACATAAAAGTTATCGATAACTTTATATATTTATAGAAAAGCTATCGATAACTTTCTATTTCTATAGAAAAGTTATCGATAACTTTCTATTTCTATAGAAAAGTTATCAATAACGTTCTATTTTTATAAAAAAGTTTCGATAACTTTCTATTTCTATAGAAAATTAATAGATAATTTTCTATATCTATAGAAAAGTCATCGATAACTTTCTACTTTTATAGAAAAGCTATCGATAACTTTCTATTTCTATAGAAAAGTTATCGACAACTTTCCATTTCTATAGAAAAGTTATCGATAACTTTATATTTCTAAAGAAAAGTTATCAATAACTTTCTTATTCAAAATATTTCTAGAGAAGTATTTTGTGAGATATTTTGATATCAAAAATTTTTACATCAAAAATTTGTCTATACAAAAATTTTCACATCAAAAATTTTTCTATACAAAAATTTTTATATCGAAAATTTTTCTATGTAAATATTGTCATAATAAAAAGTTCTCTATATAAAAATTATCATATCGAAAATTTTACTATACAAAATTCTTATATCGAAAATTTTTAAATCGAAAACTTTTTTGTTGAAAAAATTTTAAATCTAATTTTATTTAAGAAACATTTTCAAATTGCAAATTTTTTATTAGAAAAAATTTGTATATCGAAAATTTTTGTGTCAAATATTTTTCGATAGAAAATTTTTATATCGAAAATATTTTTATAGTAAATTTTATATCAAAAAATATTTTTATATAGAAAATTTGTATATCAAAAATTTTTCCATAGAAAAATTGTAATATCGAAAATTTTGCTATACAAAAATTGTTCTTCAAAAATATTTCTTTAGAAAAATCTTCAAATGCAAAATTTTTCTAGAAAAAATTTTTATATTAGAAATTTTTATATCGAAAGTTTTTGTTTCAAACATTTTTTTATAGAAAACTTTTATATCGAAAATATTTTTATGGATTATTTGATATCAAAAAATGATTTTATATAGAAATTTTGGGTATCGAAAATTTTTCTATAGAAAAATTGTTATAATGAAATTTTTTTTATACAAAATTTTATTATTAAAAAGTTTTATATCAAAAATGTTTCTATAGAAATTTTTTTAAGAAAATGTTTCTGTAGAAAAATTATCATATTGAAAATTTTACTAAACAAAAATTGTCATATCAAAAATTTTTATATCGAAAAGTTTTCTTAATAATTTTTTTTTTATAAAAACATTTGTCTATAGAAAAATTGTTATATCAAAAATTTGTCTATAGAAAAATGCTTATATCGAAAATTTTTATAACAAAATCCAAAGTAAACTTCCCCATAACTTTTCTATACAAAAGATACCATTATTTTTAGAATACGTTCCCTGATATGTATTAGTTTGGCTTGTTTTCCTTTTGTTCTTTGTTAAAATTTGCCTTTGATTTTGTCAACCTCATCGACATCATCATCATCATCGTCCTCGTTAGCAACAGCATCCTACTCATCATTAGACTAAAATATGATACGATAAAACTTTCTCCAAAATTTCATTGAAAAATTTGTATTATTATTTTTCATGCCAAGCGGTACTTACATACAAACAAACTTTGTTGTTATATAAATTTTGCGAATGACACTTTTGCAAGTTCTACAGATGAGTTTAACGTTTAAATAAATAATAGAATTTCTAATGCCGTAGAGTATTTTCATGGAGCCAAAAGGGAAAGGATGTTGTTTTTAGATAAATGTTATTCAGTTGCATTTTAACGCTAAATATTTATGTTTAAATAATTAAGTGAAAGTTCTCGTTACTACAAGTCAAGCGGTGGTAGTTTAGTTAAGTCCTTAGGGTTAATTTTGTTTTCATTACTTTACGACTGCACTGTGATCCAAAAATCCAAAAACGAGGCTCCAACAAAAATAGAATCCTTCACATGTAGCACAGAATAGTTAAGGGAATGGTTTTTGATCAACACTTTTTTACAAGTTTTACTTGACATTGGAATTTAGGGTATTTTTTGTTTCTGTCCTAAAGTATGTGATGCTCTTAATTGTGGCCATTTGAAATAATTTACTTTTATCTTGTTCTGGTTTTAATTGTATGTCCTTGTCTGACAAAATTTCTAAAGCATTAGTTATAATTTTTTGTCCTGGCAAAAAGTTTTGCAAATGACATTTGGTAATAGCTGCTTAAGTAATAGATGAAAATACCATTGAAAGTTAAAGGTAGTAGATTCTGGTATGCTACTACAGGTAAAAACAAAAATTTTAAAAAAATATAAATATTTTTAAAAATTTCCTATAAAAATAGAAAACTATTAAAAAAATTTGTATAAAAATTTAAAATTTTTTAAAAATTTCAGATAAAAATAAGAAATTATTGAAATTTTTCTATAACAATAGGAAATTTTTGAAAATATTCCTGTTCAAATAGGAAATTTTTGAAAAAATTCCTATAAAAATAGAAAATTTTTGAAATATTTAAAATAGGAAATTATAGAAAAATCTCCTTTAAAAAAAATTTAAAAAAAGTTTTAAAAAAATTCTTATCAAAATAGGAAAATTTTGTATAAAAATAGGAAAATTTTGAAAAATTTTTTATAAAAAAAGGAAATTTTTGAAAAATTTTGTATAAAAAAAGGAAATTTTTGAAAATTTTTTTATAAAAATAGGAAAATTTTGAAAAATTTTTTATAAAAAAAAGAAAATTTTTGAAAAATTTTTTATAAAAAAAAAAATTTTTGAAAAATTTCCTAGAAAAATAGGAAATTTTTGAAAAATTTCTTATAAAAATAGGAAATTTTTGAAAAATTTCCTAGAAAAATAGGAAATTTTTGAAAAATTTCTTATAAAAATAGGAAATTTTTGAAAAATTTCCTATAAAAATAGGAAATTTTTGAAAAATTTCCTATAAAAATAGGAAATTTTTGAAAAATTTCCTATAAAAATAGGAAATTTTTGAAAAATTTCCTATAAAAATAGGAAATTTTTGAAAAATTTCCTATAAAAATAGGAAATTTTTGAAAAATTTCCTATAAAAATAGGAAATTTTTGAAAAATTTCCTATAAAAATAGGAAATTTTTGAAAAATTTCCTATAAAAATAGGAAATTTTTGAAAAATTTCCTGTAAAAATAGGAAATTTTTGAAAAATTTCCTGTAAAAATAGGAAATTTTTGAAAAATTTCCTGTAAAAATAGGAAATTTTTGAAAAATTTCCTATAAAAATAGGAAATTTTTGAAAATTTTCCTATAAAAATAGGAAATTTTTGAAAAATTTCCTATAAAAATAGGAAATTTTTGAAAAATTTCCTATAAAAATACGAAATTTTTGAAAAATTTCCTATAAAAATAGGAAATTTTTGAAAAATTTCCTATAAAAATAGGAAATTTTTGAAAAATTTCCTATAAAAATAGGAAATTTTTGAAAAATTTCCTATAAAAATAGGAAATTTTTGAAAAATTTCCTATAAAAATAGGAAATTTTTGAAAAATTTCCTATAAAAATAGGAAATTTTTGAAAAATTTCCTATAAAAATAGGAAATTTTTGAAAAATTTCCTATAAAAATAGGAAATTTTTGAAAAATTTCCTATAAAAATAGGAAATTTTTGAAAAATTTCCTATAAAAATAGGAAATTTTTGAAAAATTTCCTATAAAAATAGGAAATTTTTGAAAAATTTCCTATAAAAATAGGAAATTTTTGAAAAATTTCCTATAAAAATAGGAAATTTTTGAAAAATTTCCTATAAAAATAGGAAATTTTTGAAAAATTTCCTATAAAAATAGGAAATTTTTGAAAAATTTCCTATAAAAATAGGAAATTTTTGAAAAATTTCCTATAAAAATAGGAAATTTTTGAAAAATTTCCTATAAAAATAGGAAATTTTTGAAAAATTTCCTATAAAAATAGGAATTTTTTGAAAAATTTCCTATAAAAATAGGAAATTTTTGAAAAATTTCCTATATAAATAGGAAATCTTTGAAAAATTTCCTATAAAAAAGGAAATTTTTGAAAACTTTCCTAAAAAAAATAGGAAATATTTGAAAAATATCCTATAAAAGTAGGACATTTTTTTTAAATTTCCTTTAAAAATAGGAAATTTTTGAAAATTTTCCTAAAAACAAAGGAAATTTTTGAAAAATTTTCTTAAAAATTGGAAATTTTTGAAATATTTCCCATAAAATTTAGAAATTTTTGAACAATTTCTTATAAAAATAGGAATTTTTTTAAATTTTTCAATAAAAATAGGAAATTTTTGAAAAATAACGATAAAAATTGGAAATTTTTTAAAAATTTTATATCAAAATAGGAAATATTTCAAAAATTATTTGGAAAAAATTCGTATTAAAATATGAATTTTTGCAAAAATTTCCTATAAAAAAAAAAAATTTTAAAATTCCTATAAAAATAATTTTTGAAAAATTTCTTATAAAAATATTAAATTATTCAAAAATTTTTTATTTTAATAGGAATTTCTCAAAAATGTCCTATTTTTATAGGAAATTTTTCAAAAATGTTCTATTTTCATAGAAATTTTTTCAAAATTTTCCTATTTTTATATGGAATTTTTCAAAAATTTCCCTTTTTTATAGGAATTTTTTTAAGTTTTCTATTCTTATTGGAAATTTTTTAAAAATTTCTGATTTGTTTTTTTTTATAGGAAATTTTTTTAAAATTCTTTTATTTTTATAGGATTTTTTTTTTTAAATTCCCTCTTTTTATATTCAATTTTTCAAAAATTTCCTTTTTTTTATAGGAAATTTGTCAAAAAAATTGTAATTTTTATAGGAAATTATTTAAAGATTTATTATTTTTATAGGAAATTTTTCAAAAATTTTCAATTTCCGATAGACAGGAATATAGTAGAAACTATAGTCAGGATTATAGTATGAACTATAGAATAAACTAAAGTGAGGAACAATAGTCGGAACTATTTAAATTCTCATTACCAACTCGTAGGGCATCACTAGACAAACATGGAAAAAGTGAAAAATACTTTGACAAATGTAATTAAAACTTTATTCCTACAATCAGTGACATTTAATTTTATAGTTTTTATTTTTATTTGTTTTCTCTTGTTCTGGTAAAGTTAAGATAGAAAAGTGCATAATTAAAGTTTTATACAAATAAAATACTTGTATAACAAATAAAGAAATTCAAAAGAATATTTAAACTGACCATGAATATTTAAAAAACATTAAAGTTAAATGATAAAATTAAAAATGTGATAACAACTTGAAAACTAAATTAAAATGAAATAAAGTGATGAAAATGTTCTGGTAAAATATTTTACTTAGGGGACTCACAATTCAGTTTAGTTTAGTACTTCCTCACTTTCGGTTCATCACTTCGTTTGGCTGACTATCTACCATCTGTAAACAAATCTCTTGTGCTTTTAGGAATAATAACGTATTGCAACATACTCTGGGAATCTAGTGCATTTCGCTCTGTATAACATTATTTCATTTGTGTCCTGTAAAAAATAATTTGATGTTGTTGGAAGATTTTACATTTAAGTTAGCTTAAATAATAAAAAACAATAAAAAATCCTTTAATAAAGTCATTTAATTTTGGATACCAAATTTATTTACAAACAAAAAAAAACAGATTTTCATATTTTTACCCATTTGCATAAAAATTCTTTGTTGGATTTTTGAATAGGTTTTATTTGCATTTCTCTACATGATGACTTTTTTTACACATGATTGTATTGTAAATTTTGGCAACCCTTATAAAATGTTTACATAAAGGCATGACCATATTGATGACAAAGGAAGTGAATGTATTAGTAAACATTTTATCAAACTCCTAAGATATTTTGTTATCATATCATTGACACAGTCATATCCACTTAAAGGCCTATACAGCCACACATTTGGGCGACACAAAGCCAAGGCAACCTAACTCATATGTAAATGTGTACAAATACTCATATTTATAAGGCTTATCCTCGTTCCTGCATAATTTCGATGTATATCCAGTAAAAATGTATCCTTTTTTGAATTTTAAAAAAGAAAATTAAACTGTTAACATTTTTGCTATTGTTTTGCTTTGAATAGATAAAGTCTTTCGGCTCTGTCATTTCTATTTCTACTGGTCCCGCATTACAAAAAATTTGGTAGGAAAAAATTTACATATATATTGAAATTTTTTTGACACACAAAAAGGATTAAAATATAATTAGTTAATACGTGTATGATTTTTTTCAAAGCAAATTAACTTGTAAAGTTAATTATAAAATTCAAATTATAAATTTAAAAAAGTAGGAACAAAGAATTTTCATATGGAAACAAGTTTTGAAAGCAACAGAATTAAACGGAAATGCTGATATCTACAAACTAAATAAATAAATAAATTTATCAAATTTTAAAATATTTTCTACTTTTATAGGAATTTTTCAATTTTTTTTGTCAAAAATGTTTTATTTTTACAAAAAAAATTTTCCAAAAATTTTCTTTTTTTCTAGGAAATTAAAAAAAAAATTCAAAAGTTTTAGGACATTTTTTAAAAATTTCCTATTTTTGTAGGAAGTTTTTTTAAAATTTCCTATTTATAAGAAATTTTTCAAAAGTTTTCTATTTTTATTCTCAAAAATTTTTTATTTTTATAGGAAATTTTTCAAAAATTTTCTATTTTTATAGGAAATTTTTCAAAATTTATCCATTTTTATAGGAAATTTTTCAAAAATTTTCTATTTTTATAGAAAATTTTCCAAAAATTTTCTATTTTTATAGAAAATTTTTCAAAAATTTTCTATTTTTATAGAAAATTTTTCAAAAATTTTCTATTTTTATAGGAAATTTTTCAAAAATTTTCTATTTTTATAGAAAATTTTTCAAAAATTTTCTATTTTTATAGGAAATTTTTCAAAAATTTTCTATTTTTATAGGAAATTTTTCAAAAATTTTCTATTTTTATAGGAAATTTTTCAAAATTTTTCTATTTTTATAGGAAATTTTTCAAAAATTTTCTATTTTTATAGGAAATTTTTCAAAAATTTTCTATTTTTATAGGAAATTTTTCAAAAATTTTCTATTTTTATAAGAAATTTTTCAAAAATTTTCTATTTTTATAGGAAATTTTTCAAAAATTTTCTATTTTTATAGGAAATTTTTCAAAAATTTTCCATTTTTATAGGAAATTTTTCAAAAATTTTCTATTTTTATAGGAAATTTTTCAAAAATTTTCTATTTTTATAGGAAATTTTTCAAAAATTTTCTATTTTTATAGGAAAATTTTCAAAAATTTTCTATTTTTATAGGAAATTTTTCAAAAATTTTCTATTTTTATAGAAAATTTTTCAAAAATGTTCTATTTTTATAGAAATTTTTCAAAAATGTTCTATTTTTATAGAAATTTTTCAAAAATTTTCTATTTTTATAGAAAATTTTTCAAAATTTTCTATTTTTATAGGAAATTTTTAAAAAATTTTCTATTTTTATAGGAAATTTTTCAAAAATTTTCTATTTTTATAGGAAATTTTTCAAAAATTTTCTATTTTTATAGGAAATTTTTCAAAAATTTTCTATTTTTATAGAAAATTTTTCAAAAATGTTCTATTTTTATAGGAAATTTTTCAAAAATGTTCTATTTTTATAGAAATTTTTCAAAAATTTCCTATTTTTATAGAAAATTTTTCAAAAATTTTCTATTTTTATAGAAAATTATTCAAAAATTTTCTGCTTTTATAGAAAATTTTTCAAAAATTTTCTATTTTTATAGAAAATTTTTCAAAAATTTTCTATTTTTATAGAAAATTTTTCAAAAATTTTCTATTTTTATAGAAAATTTTTCAAAATTTTCTATTTTTATAGAAAATTTTTCAAAATTTTTTATTTTTATAGAAAATTTTTCAAAAATTTTCTATTTTTATAGAAAATTTTTCAAAAATTTTTCTATTTTATAGAAAAATTTCTATTTTTATAGAAAATTTTTTAAAAATTTTCTATTTTTATAGGAAATTTTTCAAAAATTTTCTATTTTTATAGGAAATTTTTCAAAAATTTTCTATTTTTATAGGAAATTTTTAAAAAATTTTCTATTTTTATAGGAAATTTTTCAAAAATTTTCTATTTTTATAGGAAATTTTTCAAAAATTTTCTATTTTTATAGGAAATTTTTCAAAAATTTTCTATTTTTATAGAAAATTTTTCAAAAATGTTCTATTTTTATAGGAAATTTTTCAAAAATGTTCTATTTTTATAGAAATTTTTCAAAAATTTTCTATTTTTATAGAAAATTTTTCAAAAATTTTCTATTTTTATAGAAAATTTTTCAAAAATTTTCTATTTTTATAGAAAATTTTTCAAAAATTTTCTATTTTTATAGAAAATTTTTCAAAAATTTCCTATTTTTATAGAAAATTTTTCAAAAATTTTCTATTTTTATAGAAAATTATTCAAAAATTTTCTGCTTTTATAGAAAATTTTTCAAAAATTTTCTATTTTTATAGAAAATTTTTCAAAAATTTTCTATTTTTATAGAAAATTTTTCAAAAATTTTCTATTTTTATAGAAAATTTTTCAAAATTTTCTATTTTTATAGAAAATTTTTCAAAATTTTCTATTTTTATAGAAAATTTTTCAAAATTTTCTATTTTTATAGAAAATTTTTCAAAAATTTTCTATTTTTATAGAAAATTTTTCAAAAATTTTTCTATTTTTATAGAAAATTTTTCAAAAATTTTCTATTTTATAGAAAAATTTCTATTTTTATAGAAAATTTTTTAAAAATTTTCTATTTTTATAGAAAATTTTTCAAAAATTTCCTATTTTTATAAGAAATTTTTACAAAAATTTTTCAAAAATGTTCTATTTTTATACAAAATTTTTCATTTTTAATCAAAATTTTATATTTTTATAGAAAATTATTCAAAAAATTTCTATTTTTGTAGGAAAAATTTTAAAAGTTTTCCATTTTATAGAAAATCTTTCAAAAAATTTATATTTTAATAGAAAATTTTTCAAAAATTTCTCTTTTTTTATAGGAAATTTTTTTTAAATTTTCTCTGGGAAATTTTTTAAGATTTTTTTATTTTTATATTTTTAATTATTTTTATAGAAAATTTAGAAAAAAATTTTCTTTTAAATTTTTATAGAAAATTTTTCAAAAATTTTCTTTTTTTATAGGAAATTTAAAAAAAATTTTTTTGTTTTTTTAAGAAATTTTTAAAAAATTTCTAATTGTTATAAGAAACTTTTTAAAGTTTTCTTATTTTATAAGAAATTTATCAAAAGTTTCTTACTTTTATAAATTTTTTCAAAAAGTTCTTATTTTTATGGGAAATTTTTCACAAATTTTCTATTTTGATAGCAAATTTTTAAAAAATGTTCTATCAAAATAGAAAAGTTTTGAAAAATTTCCTATAATAAAAAATTTCGTATTTTTATATAAAAATTTTTTCAATATGTTCTTTTTTTATAGGAAATTTTTCAAAATTCTATTTTTTTTATAGGAAATTTGTATAAAAATTTTAAATTTTTATAGGAAATTTTTCAAAAATTTTCTATTTTTATAGGAAATTTTTCAAAAATTTTCTATTTTTATAGAAAATTTTTCAAAAATGTTCTATTTTTATAGAAATTTTTCAAAAATGTTCTATTTTTATAGAAATTTTTCAAAAATTTTCTATTTTTATAGAAAATTTTTCAAAAATTTTCTATTTTTATAGGAAATTTTTAAAAAATTTTCTATTTTTATAGGAAATTTTTCAAAAATTTTCTATTTTTATAGGAAATTTTTCAAAAATTTTCTATTTTTATAGGAAATTTTTCAAAAATTTTCTATTTTTATAGAAAATTTTTCAAAAATGTTCTATTTTTATAGGAAATTTTTCAAAAATGTTCTATTTTTATAGAAATTTTTCAAAAATTTCCTATTTTTATAGAAAATTTTTCAAAAATTTTCTATTTTTATAGAAAATTATTCAAAAATTTTCTGCTTTTATAGAAAATTTTTCAAAAATTTTCTATTTTTATAGAAAATTTTTCAAAAATTTTCTATTTTTATAGAAAATTTTTCAAAATTTTCTATTTTTATAGAAAATTTTTCAAAATTTTTTATTTTTATAGAAAATTTTTCAAAAATTTTCTATTTTTATAGAAAATTTTTCAAAAATTTTTCTATTTTATAGAAAAATTTCTATTTTTATAGAAAATTTTTTAAAAATTTTCTATTTTTATAGGAAATTTTTCAAAAATTTTCTATTTTTATAGGAAATTTTTCAAAAATTTTCTATTTTTATAGGAAATTTTTAAAAAATTTTCTATTTTTATAGGAAATTTTTCAAAAATTTTCTATTTTTATAGGAAATTTTTTAAAAATTTTCTATTTTTATAGGAAATTTTTCAAAAATTTTCTATTTTTATAGAAAATTTTTCAAAAATGTTCTATTTTTATAGGAAATTTTTCAAAAATGTTCTATTTTTATAGAAATTTTTCAAAAATTTTCTATTTTTATAGAAAATTTTTCAAAAATTTTCTATTTTTATAGAAAATTTTTCAAAAATTTTCTATTTTTATAGAAAATTTTTCAAAAATTTTCTATTTTTATAGAAAATTTTTCAAAAATTTCCTATTTTTATAGAAAATTTTTCAAAAATTTTCTATTTTTATAGAAAATTATTCAAAAATTTTCTGCTTTTATAGAAAATTTTTCAAAAATTTTCTATTTTTATAGAAAATTTTTCAAAAATTTTCTATTTTTATAGAAAATTTTTCAAAAATTTTCTATTTTTATAGAAAATTTTTCAAAATTTTCTATTTTTATAGAAAATTTTTCAAAATTTTCTATTTTTATAGAAAATTTTTCAAAATTTTCTATTTTTATAGAAAATTTTTCAAAAATTTTCTATTTTTATAGAAAATTTTTCAAAAATTTTTCTATTTTTATAGAAAATTTTTCAAAAATTTTCTATTTTATAGAAAAATTTCTATTTTTATAGAAAATTTTTTAAAAATTTTCTATTTTTATAGAAAATTTTTCAAAAATTTCCTATTTTTATAAGAAATTTTTACAAAAATTTTTCAAAAATGTTCTATTTTTATACAAAATTTTTCATTTTTAATCAAAATTTTATATTTTTATAGAAAATTATTCAAAAAATTTCTATTTTTGTAGGAAAAATTTTAAAAGTTTTCCATTTTATAGAAAATCTTTCAAAAAATTTATATTTTAATAGAAAATTTTTCAAAAATTTCTCTTTTTTTATAGGAAATTTTTTTTAAATTTTCTCTGGGAAATTTTTTAAGATTTTTTTATTTTTATATTTTTAATTATTTTTATAGAAAATTTAGAAAAAAATTTTCTTTTAAATTTTTATAGAAAATTTTTCAAAAATTTTCTTTTTTTATAGGAAATTTAAAAAAAATTTTTTTGTTTTTTTAAGAAATTTTTAAAAAATTTCTAATTGTTATAAGAAACTTTTTAAAGTTTTCTTATTTTTATAAGAAATTTATCAAAAGTTTCTTACTTTTATAAATTTTTTCAAAAAGTTCTTATTTTTATGGGAAATTTTTCACAAATTTTCTATTTTGATAGCAAATTTTTAAAAAATGTTCTATCAAAATAGAAAAGTTTTGAAAAATTTCCTATAATAAAAAATTTCGTATTTTTATATAAAAATTTTTTCAAATATGTTCTTTTTTTATAGGAAATTTTTCAAAATTCTATTTTTTTTATAGGAAATTTGTATAAAAATTTTAAATTTTTATAGAGGGTTTTAAAAAAGTTTTTTTTCACATGAAATTTTAAAAAAATTTCGTTTCAATATTTCACATTTCAAAAATTTCTCATTCTTATACAATGAGAAATTTTAATAAGAAATTTTTTATGTTAAGAGGTTGTGGGTTCGAATCCGGGCTCAGGTTCATATCATAAATTTTTATTTTTTAATTTTAATAATTTTTATGATTTTTAAATTAGATTAATAATTTTTTTAAGAATACTGAAAAAACTATGTGACACTTAGCAGTGTGGAATGCTGCATTTTCTGTCCCGCTACGGACTTCATCAGCACACAGTGTCACCAACTGTTAGATGCCAGTAGTTAAGATCATCTATTTTACTGAATTCTTAAGCGAAATTGAAAACGAGAATTATATTAACACTTATTTCAATTTCACCTATGACCATATGATCGATTCAGTTAGACGAACTTATCCACCATAGTTTTTTCCTTTATGTTTTGTATTCCTATCCTTTATTAATCTACATTTAATTTGTACTTTTTCATTTAATATTTTTCAAAAAAAAATTTACTTGTATAAAAAGTTTTTTTTTTTATTTTTTTTTCTTTTTTTTTTTGTTAGATTTTTTCTATATTTCTTTGGTTTGTTTAAAATTTCTTGTTTTCTTTGTTGTTGTTTTTAAAATTTACTTATTATAGGAAATGTCCACTTATTGAAAATTTAATAAGATCAAGAAATATCTAACGCAAATCATTAAACATTGTCTTTAGCATAATTCAGTAATTAACAAAATCAACTTAATCTTAACTAAACTTAACTTAAATGGATTGTATTGAATATTGACACTTGTAGCGACTTATATTAAGTAACAGAGGAGGGGGGATGAAAGTATCTATTAACTTTTCTTGGCACGTAATACTTAAATACTTAGAAAAACTCAAAACAAAGAAAGAAAGAGCCAAAAAGCGAAAGAATATGAAAAGTTTTCTAAACCAACAGAAAACTCTAAAACCACTTTTGCTCTTCTAGAATTTTAATGAAAATTTCAATCAAAGTTAAAGTTTTTCCTATTGTTCTTGCTGCAAGTATGTAGTAACCAAATTAGAAAATAATCAAAATATTTAAAGACATTTTCCAAAATAACAAAACCCTTAACAATGACCAAAACAAAGTTGGTTACACTTCCTAAGAGCTGAGGGTGGAAAACGGAAGTCAAGTTACTGAATAAAAGACTTTCATGCTTTTGAAATTGTCTTTATATGGATTAAGTGTATAACTATCTAGTTACATTTATTTACATATAAAAAGAGGATTGTTAGTTGACTTCAAAAGTTTTCTTGTATCAATTTCATTCATGTTATGTTTTAAAGATTTTCTTTTTGTTGGTAACTTCATAGAAACAATCTTAAAAAAATGATTTTTTTGCCTTGTCTGTGGTCAAGGCTTATATCTTGTAAATTACGAGTAATTCAAATACGTAGATTTAAAGCAAAACCTTTTGTAAATAAATATTATAGATTTTTAAGTATATATAAAATAAAATGATCTTTTTAACCTTTAACGAATAATATAAAAGTTAAAAGGGAAGCCAATTTGTTTTGGTCTAGTTAAATATTTATCTATTTAAAATTTACATTAATTGTAAACCTCTAAAAAATTCAAAAAATTTCAACAAGGTTTTTGGTAGTTAATTGCAAAAATCAACAAAACTCCTCTTCATATTTAGTTATAAATATTTTCGTTTGGATTTTTAAACAAATATTGTACTTACCTAGTTTGTAGCTAATTTATAATTTCAGTTTTTTTTTTTTGTTGTCTGCACAACTACGAGTTTCTGTTTTTTACACCCACCATCAAAAAGAATGGAGGGTATATTGAGATTGTCATTCCGTTTGTAATTTCCTTAATATTGGCTCAAAAATAAAAAACGATATATATTCTGCATCCTTGTGAAATTCTAAGACGATTGAGCTGCCTGTCTGTTGAAATCACGATAACATTTAAACGAAAGGAGCTAGTTCCTGAAACTTAGTAAAAACATTTTTCATCTATGAGAAAATTTTGGTATAGAAATTGGAAAAAATCGGTTAACATTTGACCTTAGCTCCCGTATAACCTCGTCTAGGCTAATCGCTTATTTGCTTATAAATGACGAACTATAACTGCTATGATGACAAAATTTGGTATCTAGAAGCATATAGGCAACGTATAAATTTCATCGAAATCGGTTCACATTTAACCATAGCTCCCATATAAAAAAACATACGGAAATAGCCTAAATTCCACCTGAAATTCACTTAAATGCCAATAAATGATAAACTGTAATAGCTTTGGCCACTAAATTCAGCACAAGGAAGTCTTATATGAATAACAGCCAGTGTGCAAAATTTTGTCGGTCACCACTTGACCATAGCTCCCATGTAAAAAACTTACGAAAACACAAAAATACAAAAAGAATAGGGGGTTTATGTCCGTCTGTCCGTTAGATAATAGCGCGATAGCGCCTTAACTAAAAGGGCTACAGCAACAAAATTTCACAAAAGGAAGTCTTATGTGAATGCCAGCCAGTGCGCAAAATTTTGTTACAATCGGTCACCATTTGACCATAGCTCCCGTGTAAAAAACTTACAGAAACACAAAAATACAAAAATAAACGGAAATTTATGTCCCTCTGTCCGTCATAAAAAAGCGCGACAGATCCTTAACTACAAAAGCTAGAGAGACAAAATTTTACAAAAGTAGTTTTGATATGTAACAAAAGTTGTGTACTGAAAATGGGCAAAATCAGTTCACATTTAGTTAGAGCTCCCATATAACCCCGCCACGGGAAACACATGAATGCTGATAAATTGAGTACAATTGTAATATCTATGACAACTAAATTTAGAATAGAGAAGTTTTATGCAACTATTGGTCAGTATATCAAGTTTTATAGGAATCGGTTCATATTTGACTATAGCTTTCATATATAAAACACTCCCGAAAACCAAAAAATATTTAGCAAGGACCAGTTAAAAGCTATTAAATTCGAAACTGTGACAGCTATTGCCACTAAATTTTGCAAAAATAACAATCGGTCAACATTTGGCTATATTTCTTATATATATTACATCCCCTTTTTTATATCTACAATCAAAAAGATTCGGAAGGACAAGCAGCATATTAAGATTATGTGTATGGTAGATTCATTAGGAACTCCTAACAAAATATATGGACCTGTCGTATTACTATCAACTTCTTCATCCTAACTAAATATTAAGCTAAACGAAAAGTATTTAACAACTTATTAATGTAAAACCATTCCCGGTTACAATAACGATTTTTTTTCAAAGTAAATTAATACTAGGGAAACCACTTACACACTTTTGAATGTTAAACTATAAAGCTACTACAACCGAAGTTATTCCAAATATTTTACCAACAATACCAACTAGCCTAACAACTTTTCTCAATTTGGTCCACGTTTTGAATTTGCTGCACTCTCGTTGATATATGAGATATGTTTCTAAATTTAACAAAATTTGATGGTGGGTATATAAGATTCGGCACAGCCGAATATAACACAGTCTTACTTATTTTAACAAATATTATACAATATTTTATTACTTATGTATGTATATATTTCAATTTACATGTTTTTATAGTAATTTTTATTTATTTTATTCACATGAAATTTAAGTATTTCCCCTAGAAATATCCTGCAATTCAAACGAATTTATATGGTAAATGTTAATATATGCAACTCTGACATTCGTGAATTCTTCTCTTTAGTTTTTATTTTGTCCATATTTTTTCAATATTTATTTACTTTGAATGGAAAAATGACCATGTTACGATATTCAAATTCGGATGCAGCAGCAAATGTTACTACTTGCATACTCGTATGTGTATACATGCAAATGCATGTATCTGCATGATATGGTAGCATGCGAACTTTTTAGGCATAGTTCGAAAAAATACTCTAAAATACTGTATTTTAAGGTACCGTACTGTACCTAGACAAGTTCGGTACAAAGTCACATACGCAACAAAGTGTTCAATTTGAGTATAGGTACCTTAACATTTTAGAGTACCTGTCAAAATACACAATCTTAATCATAACGAACTTTCACGAAGTACTCTAAAAATAACGTACTTTGTTGAGTACCTTAACGTACTCTGTACCTTAACTTTAACGAACTCTTATGAAACTGACTACAATGAGAATAACAGTGTTGCCAAAAGTGAAATTTAAATTTTGTCTAACTATTAAAATAATGAAGCAATCTTACTTTTTTAGTTATTTTTAAAGGGTTATTTAAACTTTTTTTAAATTGAAGTACGCATACACTTTTTTATTAAGTAAAAACCCATTACTTTAAAAAAGATATTGTACTTTAGTATGAATATATCAATTCTAACTTTTTCGACAAAATTGGAGTAATCGGCAACAAAGTTGATTTCTAGATTTTATTGAGTTTAGTTGGTGAGATTTGCCGATACTACTTTTATATGTTTAGAAATAGTTTTAAAGAGTAGTAAAAATATAGAATATATTTATTAATTGCTACTACATTTTAATCCATATACGTTAGTGTAAACTATAAATTTATAACGGATATCGAATAAATAAAAATAATTCTACCATTTATAATGTAAACCCCTTACCTAGCAACACTTTTTTATATTTGTGTGTATATCATACAAAACAGTGTCACCAATACAAACACAATTGATATGTTATGCGTTAAGAATTTACCAGCAGTTCAAAATTGATGGACTGTTTCCAAGTTGGTAAAATGCCTGAAGATACTTCTGATTAGAGTAGGTTGATAACCGCTTTTACATCAGCAATGAGCCAGCACTTCGATATTACCAAGTAATTTATTTACCAAAAAGTACATGCTCAAATCGCTGCTCATTTATCAACTTGGAACTGTTGGGTTTTTTATGAAAATATACGAGTTATTAATGAATGCACGAGAACAAAACTTCGTCAAAATATTACGAACGCAGCCACAAGTAAGTTATCTAAAAATTCGTAACGTAGTACTTTAGAGTACTCTAAAGTTAACTAAAAATACTCTAAAATCCCAAAGAACGGTGCCTTATTTTAACGTACCGTTCTTTTTTTATTGTGTCTTTGTTTCCGACTTAGTTAGGTACCTACAAAATAAATAACTTTTGTGTGTGCATAAGTTCAGTAATAAGGTACTGTTTTTTTCGAACTATGTTTTTAGATATATTTCTCCCACACACAAATACTATTAATATAACTATGTATGTATGTATGTATGTATGTATGTATGTATGTATGTATGTATGTATGTATGTATGTATGTATGTATGTATGTATGTATGTATGTATGTATGTATGTATGTATGTATGTATGTATGTATGTATGTATGTATGTATGTATGTATGTATGTATGTATGTATGTATGTATGTATGTATGTATGTATGTATGTATGTATGTATGTATGTATGTATGTATGTATGTATGTATGTATGTATGTATGTATGTATGTATGTATGTATGTATGTATGTATGTATGTATGTATGTATGTATGTATGTATGTATGTATGTATGTATGTATGTATGTATGTATGTATGTATGTATGTATGTATGTATGTATGTATGTATGTATGTATGTATGTATGTATGTATGTATGTATGTATGTATGTATGTATGTATGTATGTATGTATGTATGTATGTATGTATGTATGTATGTATGTATGTATGTATGTATGTATGTATGTATGTATGTATGTATGTATGTATGTATGTATGTATGTATGTATGTATGTATGTATGTATGTATGTATGTATGTATGTATGTATGTATGTATGTATGTATGTATGTATGTATGTATGTATGTATGTATGTATGTATGTATGTATGTATGTATGTATGTATGTATGTATGTATGTATGTATGTATGTATGTATGTATGTATGTATGTATGTATGTATGTATGTATGTATGTATGTATGTATGTATGTATGTATGTATGTATGTATGTATGTATGTATGTATGTATGTATGTATGTATGTATGTATGTATGTATGTATGTATGTATGTATGTATGTATGTATGTATGTATGTATGTATGTATGTATGTATGTATGTATGTATGTATGTATGTATGTATGTATGTATGTATGTATGTATGTATGTATGTATGTATGTATGTATGTATGTATGTATGTATGTATGTATGTATGTATGTATGTATGTATGTATGTATGTATGTATGTATGTATGTATGTATGTATGTATGTATGTATGTATGTATGTATGTATGTATGTATGTATGTATGTATGTATGTATGTATGTATGTATGTATGTATGTATGTATGTATGTATGTATGTATGTATGTATGTATGTATGTATGTATGTATGTATGTATGTATGTATGTATGTATGTATGTATGTATGTATGTATGTATGTATGTATGTATGTATGTATGTATGTATGTATGTATGTATGTATGTATGTATGTATGTATGTATGTATGTATGTATGTATGTATGTATGTATGTATGTATGTATGTATGTATGTATGTATGTATGTATGTATGTATGTATGTATGTATGTATGTATGTATGTATGTATGTATGTATGTATGTATGTATGTATGTATGTATGTATGTATGTATGTATGTATGTATGTATGTATGTATGTATGTATGTATGTATGTATGTATGTATGTATGTATGTATGTATGTATGTATGTATGTATGTATGTATGTATGTATGTATGTATGTATGTATGTATGTATGTATGTATGTATGTATGTATGTATGTATGTATGTATGTATGTATGTATGTATGTATGTATGTATGTATGTATGTATGTATGTATGTATGTATGTATGTATGTATGTATGTATGTATGTATGTATGTATGTATGTATGTATGTATGTATGTATGTATACTTCTAGTAGGTATTCTCATTCATCAAAT
Source organism: Stomorhina lunata (assembly GCA_933228675.1). NCBI lineage: Eukaryota > Metazoa > Arthropoda > Insecta > Diptera > Rhiniidae > Stomorhina > Stomorhina lunata. The sequence continues at coordinate 142,162,310 of OW121740.1, read as the reverse complement.
CAGCATATGAAGACAAAATAAAAAAAAATTATTAGTTGTAAAAATGATCAAAACAAAAAATGTATTAAATAAATTTTTAAATTTATTATCTCCAATGTCTTGTTAATACCACTTTGTTTTTATCATACTCATCTTCGGCAAAATATAGAATTTCTGCCTGAGACTCGAGTCCCAATCACGACAAATATCAAATGCTCTAATTATACCCTTCACCACCATAGGCGGAAAGGGTATTATAAGTTTGTGCTGATGTATGTAATGCATAGAAATATTTGTCTTAGACCAACCTTTTTCACTTTCTGAGCCGATTTAGCGATGTCAGTCCGTCCCTCAGTCCGTCTGGCTGGATGGACCCCCTTGTAAACCATGTAATCAAAGTACAGGTCGCAATTCTAAAGATAATTTGATAATCATTTTCAGATCATTTTTTTGATAGTGGGACCATGGCTATTGAAATTCGTCGAAATCGGTTCATTATTTATAGTACCTCCCATAGGTCCCACTTCCCGGAATTGATATATTGGTCACAAATATTAATAATTTTTCATGAAATTTAAAACAAATACTGCTTAAGTAAACTTAAATCACTGTACCAAATTGGTCCTCATTTGACCATAGATCGGTCCACATTTGACCATAGCTCCCATACAAACTTATGTGTTAAAACGCACTAAATGAGACAACAAACGTTAGGTTTTAAAGTCCAAAAAAGGAAAGTCTGGTTCACCCAAGCAACATGGGATCTGGTTGAACATCGTAAAACCATAAAAAATACTATTTTAAATTCAAACGTGGATGTTGAGGAGCTTAGTACAATGAACCGTGACCTATCCAACAGAATAAAAAGGTGTGCAAGGAGGGACAAAAGAATGTGAGTAGATGAACAAGCGAGCTAAGCTGCGTCAGCTGCAAGTAAAGGCGACATGAGGACCTTATATAATATATCAAGGGCGTTGTGCGGCAAACCTACCTACACCAACAGTTCCATCCTGAGTAGTAGCGGTACACTTCTCTCAACCCCGGATGAACAATTAATACGATGGATGGAACACTTCCAGTCAACATTAAACAATCCCATTGGATTAGAAGCGCTGACGGAAGTGCAAAATGAAACCAACCATGACTATTTATTCAATAGAATTTCTGACAGCCCACCAACGATACAAGAAGTAAAGAATGCCATTAAAAGCCTCAAGCGCAACAAGGCCCCGGGCAATGACAATATATCAGCGGAGATGCTTTTATGTGACGTTGAAGGATCGACGAGACTGTGGCACCCATTTGTATTAATAAGGCAAAATCTGCATTCGGCATTCTCCGAGCTATTTGGAAATCTCGGCAAATATCAACAACAACTAAGTTACGAATATATAACTCGAATGTCAAGTCCATCTTGTATTACGGCTGCGAAACTTGGAAACGCACAAATGTCATCGATAAGCGCCTACAAACCTTTGCAAAAAAATCTACCAAATTCCTTCTTCTATAGAGGTATGTCAACGGAAATGGCGGTGGATAGACCACACACTACGAAGGCCAAATACCAACATTGCTCGACAAGCACATCGTTGGAATCCACAAGGAAGCTGCAGTCGTGTTGGTGCACCAGCTAGAACGTGGAGAAGGTCAATTGATGCGGAGTTACAAGCAGCAAACTATTCATGGAATGATATATGCCTAACATCTCGTAATAGAGTTCGATATAAAAGGATGGTTGAGGCCCTATGCTCCACTGGGAGTCAAGGATAACAGAAGAAGAAGAAGTAATGAGACAAAAATCACTAAAACGCTCTTAAATCTAAAGATAATAAGAATTTTAAGCTCTTTTTTGCAAACATAATTTTTGTAACAACTGTAATCAATTTGCAAAATTTCGAGAAAATCGGTCCACATTTGACCCTAGCTCTCATATAAGTCCAAATGACGGAAACAGCTAAAATATATAAATTTTGAGAAAATGTTTGTATAATGGCAATATTTAGCAGATATTTGTCTTTATACACGAAAAAGAACACATTTGATCTTAGTGGTGAAGGGTATCGTATGGTCGGGCTTGACCCACTATAATACTTTCTTACTTGTTTTTGTCTTTTTTTTAACAAAGCGGCACCAAACAACTCTGTTAACTTCCAAATTCCAACTGAATGATTTTAATACTCATTATTACGAGTTTTATTAATGATCGTAGTATTTACGAAAATTAAAAATATTCATCGGCTAATGGTGGTATGGGCTGCCTTCTCCTGATTAACAATTAACCAGCCTATGACAAGTATATTTTAAATATAAGACAGGAAGTAAGCAAAAGTGTCATCATTGAGATCTACTAAAGGCTTAGATAAACATTTACGTCATGGGTATTTTTTACCCTTGGGCAGCATAGCACTACGAAATACACAAACAACTTTGTCTTGTTATTATTTTTGTTGTTCTAACTTCTATAAAAGCAACTGGAAGGCAACAACACTTTTGCTCATAAGCATTGACGACAGCGATCATCAATGAAGACTTTCAATATTTAAGCAAAGTTTTGCTGGGTAAGTTTCTGTCAACAATTTTCATAATGATAACTTTTTTAGTAACAAGCAAAAGCGTATCTCTCTAAATTTAATATGAAGAAAGGAGAACATTTTATTCTGTTTATTTTAATGTTTGAATGAAAAAAGGATAAGCGCTCGCGGGCGGTTTTTAGGAGACGATTGCTATAATCAATTGAAATTTATTTTTGCACATCTCAACTTATTAGCAATCAATAGACATGGCGTTTACTCCTATTTTCCATTGGTTTTAATCTTTTTATTGTCTTTGCCAATCATCTACGAAGCTTTTATTATTTTGGGTTTGCTCTAATCCCAAAGCCAATCCATCCTACCAGCAGCCATTGGTAATATCTGCAAGGGTTTTCTCAACTAATCCACTTTTCATGCCTATGTATTTAGTTATGTATATACAATATTCTTTAATTTTCAATATTGATTGAACTACTTTTCTAGAATAAATATTAAACACAAAAAAAAAAAAAAAAATACAAAAATACATGCCACAAATTGTAATAAAAAGAAAAGAAAAAAAAAACTATAATAGAGAACAAAAATCCATTGATTTCTTGTTGAGTTTTCATTTGCAAGTGAAATGAAAAGTAAATGATAAAATAAGTAGAATGAATCTTTTCGTATATAAAATAGGGATCAATGTAAAACTAATAAATATACAGATACATAGACATTTCTTATGTATAACTGGGTCCTTTTATGGTAAATGTCAGCAACAGCTTTTACAACATTTTTATATGTTTTAGCAATTTTTCCTATATTTATTCCTAGAGATTCTTTTTTCTTATCATTTACTTTGATTTTATTTGTTGTCGATTTTGCTGCTGCTGATGTCAAATAAAATCAAATGGCATGAATTGAAAATCTGAATTTGTCATCAAGAAAACGAGAAAAAAAGATACAGAAAAAAAGGTTTTATACAAAATGTTTGCAAAACGAATTATGAGGAAGAAAAAAAAACTGTGGAAAAAGGCAAAGATTTAATTTAAAGAGAAAAATTCAAAATCTATTTCCAAGTTATTGATAATTTTTTTTTTGTCCAAAAAATGGGAAAAATACACAGATTTTCGCTTTTAAAAACTTATCTCTTTTGTAAATTTTCTGTCATTAAAGGAATTTTTTACATTAATAAATTTCTGTAACAAAAGGCTATAAATATTTTGATCTAAAACCAGTCGGTTACTGCCACCTGTAGCCAAAAGTCTTAAAGCTTAAAGGCAAAATTAAGTTTTGGGGAAGGAAAAACAGATTTTTGAAAAAGGATCAGCCAAACGAAGTTATATGTAAAAAAAATGGAAAATTTTTCATGGAAAATATTTTCATTAAAAAAATTTTCAATAGTGTAGTATGTAAATTTATTCTTTTCTTTATTTAGCACGATGTTTCACAAAGCTGTATCAAATATAAAGTAAAGTGCTCAGACGCGGAAATTAAAAAGTATCGCCATAATATTTTACATAGGGTTGTATTTAGAAGTAATCATAGTTGGAATTTCTGGGTTTGGAGTGTTGCCATATCAAAGACCACTACAATTTCGGCCGACCTGACATACAATCGCCCCCGATTGTCACTCTTCTCCCAAAAAATCCTCCTCTAAAAACTCGTAATCTTCGTACTCGTAAGTGTTGCTATCGTCAGGGCTTCCCCCATTATTGCAGTTGTTCTGTTCCATCCATTTTTTCAGGCGACTAGAGTCTACTACACCCCTATAGGGCATTTGAGTTATTTGACAATTTTCGATGTCTGATATTTCATAGCGGTCGTTGCCCAATTGTTTCTGGATAATATAAGGGCCACGATATTTTGGAATCAACTTTTTATTCAATCCTGGAGACGTATCAACATTCTTTAGTACTACTAAATCGCCTACCTTAAAAGTTCTGGCTGGCACATGATGCTCATTAAAGTATTTTAAATTATCTTTTTGTGACTTCTGTATATTTTTTAAGGCGTTTTCCCTAATTAACGCTAAGTTGCTTGCTCCTTCTTCTATATAGTTTTCAACTAATTGCTCTGTGAATTCGTCAATTATATCTCCCCTCTGCTCTACACCAAACAACATTTCACTTGGAGAATACCCTGTCGCTCGTTGTATGGTGTTATTCATAGCAAACTCTATCCTACTCAATTTATCAACCCAGTCCGAATGTTCTATTGGTTCGGCAAGTTTTGCCAACATAGCTCTCAAGTCTCTATTTATCCTTTCCACTTGGCCGTTCGACTGAGGAGATGCTACAGAAGTTTTCACGTGAACAATATTCCTTTCGGACAAAAATAAGTTAAATTCGTTTGATGTGAAGCATGACCCCCTATCACTTATTATCCGACGTGGTCTACTATAGCTTTCAAAGTATCTCTTTAATGCACAACAAACTTCTTTTGTTCCTGGTGTATTTACAGCATACAGTTTGGTAAATTTTGTAAAAGCGTCTACTACAACTAATATATGTTTTCTTTTCGACTTTATCGACGGTAAAGGACCAAAATGGTCAATGTGAAGTGTATCAAATGGGACTGGTTTCTTATCTATGTTATATAGGTTCCTCTCATTCTTCCTCTGCGGAGCCGAATTAAAAATGCATTTAAGACAATTTCTTATGAACTTGTTTATTTTATCTTTCATATCTGGGAACCAGTAACATTTTTGAATTTGGTTCATGCACTTTCCTATTCCAACATGTCCATATTTCTCATGAACTAATCTTATTATGTTCTCCTCTAACTCTGCCGGAACATACAACTGCTTTCTACCATTCGTTGCTAACCTAAAAATAAGTCCGTTTTCCATTAAGTACCCCTCCAAATTTCCTGTTTCTAACTTGGCTTTAAAACCTTGAATTTTGCTATCTCTCGTTTGTGCTATTTGTATAATAACATCCATATCACTTCCATCAACCACTGCCGCTATACGACTCAAAGCGTCAACGTGAGGCATAAGGTCACCTTTACGATGCCTAACTGTGTAGTTATAGTTTTCTAACTCTAATGCCCATCTGGCTATTCTTGGATTTATCAGTTTCCTATTCAATGTTAAAGCTAAAGAGTTGCAATCAGTGACTATTGTAAATGAAATGCCTTCCAAGTATACTCTAAATCGCTTTAATGCATAAATAATTGCCATTGTTTCTAACTCGAAGCTATGGTATCTGGACTCAGATGCCGTAGAGCACTTCGAGTAATATGCGATCGGGTGGAACTTATTATCACTTTGTTTTTGTAATAGTACTGAACCATATCCCTTTGCACTTGCATCAGTGTGTAATTCTGTCTCGTAGTGCGGATTATAAACTGCGAGAACAGGACTGTTAATAAGCCTATCCTTTAGCGTTAGGAAAGCATCCTCACACTCGTCGGTCCAGGTGAAGCTTTTCTTTCTCTTTAAGTCTGTTAACGGCTTGGCAATTTTTGAAAAATCGTGGACAAACCTCCTAAAATATGAGAAAAGTCCCAGGCATCTTTCTACTCCTTCACAGTCCAACGGCTTTGGATAGTTTTGGATAGTTTTAATATGGTCATTATTAAGTCTTATTCCGTTTCTGTTCACCCTATATCCCAGATAATCTAGTTCCTTATATGCGAATTTACATTTTTCAAGATTTAATTCTAGCCCATTTTGTCTTAAAACACGTAATACATCAGCTAATACTTCTAAATGTTCCTCAAAAGTTTCTGTGGCTATGCTAACATCATCTAAATATACCACTATTTTTCCTGCATCGATAAATTCCCTCAAAGTCTTATTTATATAGCGCTGAAATACGGCCCCTGCATTTTTTAACCCAAACGGCATATAGCAGTATTCAAATTGCCCTAATGGAGTCACAAACGCGGTGTATTTAATAGAGTCTTCATGCATTGGTATTTGGTGGAAGCCGTTCTTCATATCCAAGGTCGAAAAATAATTTTTATTACCGAAATAGTCGAGGCAATCTTCTATTAACGGCATAGGGTAATTGTCTTTCAATGTCACCCTATTTATTGAACGGTAATCAACACACATTCTCAGATCTCCGTTCTTTTTCTTTACTAAAACGATTGGTGAAGCATAAGGTGAATCACTTGGACGAATTATCCCCGCTCTTAAAAGTTCGTCTAATTTGTTTTTCACTTCACACTTTTCACGATACGACAGGCGTCTAGGTCCACAAAATAATGGCACATCATTAGATAATGTCATTCGCATACAATAATCAGATGGCTTCAAAACACTTTTCACCTTCTCTAAATAATTATTCACTACCACAGACCTCAGTCTTAAACTGTCTGACTGATCCAGACTACAATCAATATCTATTGTTTCCTCATCCTCAACTACACACACGACATTCAATAATTCCCCAAATTCCTCATTGCTACCAAAAACACCTAATCTTTCATAACCGTAAACTGCCCCTTCTTCTCCAGAAACAATTGGCACAACTTCGTTTGAGTTTCCTTTTATATTCTTAGTCTCGTATATATTCTTTGTTGGTAACCCGTCATTACCAATATTATTTTCATTCGAACTTGGAACCCCTGCAATATCGTTGGAAACCCTATACAATTCAAGTGACACAAGCGCACTAATAACTTTTTCTTTTGGTTTTCCTTTACTTTTTAAATTAATTTTATTGAGATCAATTTTATTATATTTCAATTTTATTTGACATAATCGTAAATTTAATTTGGCCAAAAGATCACGTCCAATCAATACTGGTACCACCGCTTCATCATCCGGTAAAATAATAAGGGTATGTTTTATTATTTTATTTTTATAAAAAACTTCACATTCAACTTGACCAAAAGAACTAATTATATTTTTTCCGACACCGCGGTATGGTGTTAGCATTCTACTCTCTTCTAGGGCGAAGGGTACCAGCGATTTCTTGACGCAACTAATGGGGCTACCCGTGTCAAATAAAGAAAGAAAATTTGTTATTTTTGTGCGCTTACCTCCCTTAACAAAAGCAACACTTACCATCCGGAAAGCTCCAACATCTTCCTCAGCATCAGCTCTACGTATTCCGGCAATCACCCCTTTTTTCTTAGGACAGTCCCGCCGAAAATGGCCAACCTCCGCACAAATAAAACAGGAATTAGGAGGTCGCTTAGGTTTTGGGCATTTGCTTTGGAAATGCCCAAACTCTGAACAATTGTAGCACCGTATTTCCGCCACATTCACTTCGCTAGGCATACCATTGTTGTTGTTGACAGTTTTTTCCTTGGAATAGCTGGCAGTCTTCATCGCACCCATTCGTGCCTGTCGTCTTTGCTCGTAGCTATCCATGCGGCTAATCAACTCCTTAATTGACCTGGCGCCATATAGCCGAGCAATGTCGGTTGAGCGGTCTGGTATCCCGTCAATCACTAGGTCTACCAACTCTTGTTCGTCGATCTCCATCTGTGCCGCAATTGCCTGCATAGATACTAGGTAGCTTAGGCATGACTCATTCGGTTTCAGGGATCTCGCACGCAACTGTCGATATATTTCTTGACGAGTTACAGATCTTTTAAAGACAGTGTATAGGCTCTCCCTTAATTCGTCATAACCCACTAGGCCTAGATTCATAACGTGTTGCTTAGCGGTGCCGGCCAGACGTCTGCGAATCGCAACACATTTTTCTTTATTGGAGTAGCCGCATGTGCTTGTGTAATCATCGAACACCGTAAGCCACTTAACGACGTCATACGGATCGTCTCCACTAAACAATGGCACCGCCGCATCTAACTCCATCAAATCAATACGACGTGTACTCACCATTGTGCCTCCACCCTCTAACGCACGGATTTGTTGTTGCAGTTTTAGTATTTCAAATTGTAATTGAAGCCTTTTCAATTGCTCTTCTTCCGCAAATCCGGCGGCCACCTGAGGCAGTGACTGGTTTTCAGTTGGCACATTATTTGTGGGAAAACCCGCAGGCTTGTTGACAAAATGAGTACATGTGTTCGTCGGCTGAGTGGGAGGTAAAGGACTAGTGGAAGCTTCATTTCCGACAGGCACATTAACACCAGACATCAATGCAGCAGCAAAAATGGCAGAAGGCACAGTACTTGTAGCAGCAGGCACGGTAACTGAAGGCACTTTAACAGCAGGCGCAGTAGAAAAAGTCACGGTAGTAGGAGGCATCGTGGCAGCAGGTAAATTAACAGAAGGCACGCTAATGGACGGCATGATAGAACGAAAGGTAGTAGGAGGCGTCTTGCCATCAGCCAATATGGCGTTTGACAACATGGCGGCAGACAAAATGGCGTCCCGCGTCGTGGCAGCAGGAGTGATAGCACCCGGTTCCTTAGCATCGGGGCTGAAATTTTCAAATAACTCAGTACCGCTTTGTGTGCCGTTTGCTTCTTCAATAGCAGCTTTTTTGAGACTATTAGAGGACGAAGCGGCATCATCATTTTCCGATGCATCATCCTTACCAGCAATTGCTACCGCATACAGACTTCTTAACTGGGTCAACGTCGCAGACTCCGGGAACTCAACACCAGAATCCGTCAACGCTTTAATTAAATGTTGGCGACCCGGCCGCAAATCCATTTGGCAAAGTTTAAAATATTGTTTTTTTTTTAATTATAAATTTTTTTATGCACCCCACATCTGATGTGTAGTATGTAAATTTATTCTTTTCTTTATTTAGCACGATGTTTCACAAAGCTGTATCAAATATAAAGTAAAGTGCTCAGACGCGGAAATTAAAAAGTATCGCCATAATATTTTACATAGGGTTGTATTTAGAAGTAATCATAGTTGGAATTTCTGGGTTTGGAGTGTTGCCATATCAAAGACCACTACAATAGAAAATTTTTCGTTAAAAAAAAATCAATAGAAAATTTTTCGTTAAAAAAAAAATTCAATAGAAAATTTTTCGTTAAAAAAAATTTCTATAGAAAATTTTTCGTTAAAAAAAAATTTTCTGTAGAAAATTTTTCGTTAAAAAAAATTTTCTGTAGAAAATTTTTCGTAAAAAAAATTTCTATAGAAAATTTTTCGTTAAAAAATTTTTTCTATAGAAAATTTTTCGTTAAAAAAATTTTTCCATAGAAAATATTTCGTTAAAAAAATTTTTTTATAGAAAATTTTTCGTTAAAAAAATTTTTCTATAGAAAATTTTTCGTTAAAAAAATTTTTCTATAGAAAATTTTTCGTTAAAAAAAATTTCTATAGAAAATTTTTCGCTAAAAAAAATTTTCTATAGAAAATTTTTCGTTAAAAAAATTTTCTATAGAAAATTTTTGGTTAAAAAAAATTTTCTATAGAAAATTTTTCGTTAAAAAAAATTTTCTATAGAAAATTTTTCGTTAAAAAAAATTTTCTATAGAAAATTTTTCGTTAAAAAAAATTTTCTATAGAAAATTTTTCGTTAAAAAAAATTTTCTATAGAAAATTTTTCGTTAAAAAAAATTTTCTATAGAAAATTTTTCGTTAAAAAAAATTTTCTATAGAAAATTTTTCGTTAAAAAAAATTTTCTATAGAAAATTTTTCGTTAAAAAAATTTTTCTATAGAAAATTTTTCGTTAAAAAAAATTTTCTATAGAAAATTTTTCGTTAAAAAAAATTTTCTATAGAAAATTTTTTTTAACGAAAAATTTTCTATAGAAAATTTTTTTTAACGAAAAATTTTCTATAGAAAATTTTTTTTAACGAAAAATTTTCTATAGAAAATTTTTTTTAACGAAAAATTTTCTATAGAAAATTTTTTTTAACGAAAAATTTTCTATAGAAAATTTTTTTTAACGAAAAATTTTCTATAGAAAATTTTTTTTAACCAAAAATTTTCTATAGAAAATTTTTTTTAACCAAAAATTTTCTATAGAAAATTTTTTTTAACGAAAAATTTTCTATAGAAAATTTTTTTTAACGAAAAATTTTCTATAGAAAATTTTTTTTAACGAAAAATTTTCTATAGAAAATTTTTTTTAACGAAAAATTTTCTATAGAAAATTTTTTTTAACGAAAAATTTTCTATAGAAAATTTTTTTTAACGAAAAATTTTCTATAGAAAATTTTTTTTAACGAAAAATTTTCTATAGAAAATTTTTTTTAACGAAAAATTTTCTATAGAAAATTTTTTTTAACGAAAAATTTTCTATAGAAAATTTTTTTTAACCAAAAATTTTCTATAGAAAATTTTTTTAACGAAAAATTTTCTATAGAAAATTTTTTTTAGCGAAAAATTTTCTATAGAAATTTTTTTTAACGAAAAATTTTCTATAGAAAAATTTTTTTAACGAAAAATTTTCTATAGAAAAATTTTTTTAACGAAAAATTTTCTATAAAAAAATTTTTTTAACGAAATATTTTCTATGGAAAAATTTTTTTAACGAAAAATTTTCTATAGAAAAAATTTTTTAACGAAAAATTTTCTATAGAAATTTTTTTTACGAAAAATTTTCTACAGAAAATTTTTTTTAACGAAAAATTTTCTACAGAAATTTTTTTTTTAACGAAAAATTTTCTATAGAAATTTTTTTTAACGAAAAATTTTCTATTGAATTTTTTTTTTAACGAAAAATTTTCTATTGATTTTTTTTTAACGAAAAATTTTCTATTGAAAATTTTTTTAATGAAAATATTTTCCATGAAAAATTTTCCATTTTTTTTACATATAACTTCGTTTGGCTGATCCTTTTTCAAAAATCTGTTTTTCCTTCCCCAAAACTTAATTTTGCCTTTAAGCTTTAAGACTTTTGGCTACAGGTGGCAGTAACCGACTGGTTTTAGATCAAAATATTTATAGCCTTTTGTTACAGAAATTTATTAATGTAAAAAATTCCTTTAATGACAGAAAATTTACAAAAGAGATAAGTTTTTAAAAGCGAAAATCTGTGTATTTTTCCCATTTTTTGGACAAAAAAAAATTATCAATAACTTGGAAATAGAATTTTCTGTAGAAAATTTTTCGTTAAAAAAAATTTTCTGTAGAAAATTTTTCGTAAAAAAAATTTCTATAGAAAATTTTTCGTTAAAAAATTTTTTCTATAGAAAATTTTTCGTTAAAAAAATTTTTCCATAGAAAATATTTCGTTAAAAAAATTTTTTTATAGAAAATTTTTCGTTAAAAAAATTTTTCTATAGAAAATTTTTCGTTAAAAAAATTTTTCTATAGAAAATTTTTCGTTAAAAAAAATTTCTATAGAAAATTTTTCGCTAAAAAAAATTTTCTATAGAAAATTTTTCGTTAAAAAAATTTTCTATAGAAAATTTTTGGTTAAAAAAAATTTTCTATAGAAAATTTTTCGTTAAAAAAAATTTTCTATAGAAAATTTTTCGTTAAAAAAAATTTTCTATAGAAAATTTTTCGTTAAAAAAAATTTTCTATAGAAAATTTTTCGTTAAAAAAAATTTTCTATAGAAAATTTTTCGTTAAAAAAAATTCTCTATAGAAAATTTTTCGTTAAAAAAATTTTTCTATAGAAAATTTTTCGTTAAAAAAAATTTTCTATAGAAAATTTTTCGTTAAAAAAAATTTTCTATAGAAAATTTTTCGTTAAAAAAAATTTTCTATAGAAAATTTTTCGTTAAACAAAACTTTCTATAGAAAATTTTTCGTTAAAAAAAATTTCTATAGAAAATTTTTCGTAAAAAAAATTTTCTATAGAAAATTTTTCGTTAAAAAAAAATTTTCTATAGAAAATTTTTCGTTAAAAAAATTTTTCTATAGAAAATTTTTCGTTAAAAAAAATTTTCTATAGAAAATTTTTTGTTAAAAAAAATTTTCTATAGAAAATTTTTCGTTAAAAAAAATTTTCTATAGAAAATTTTTCGTTAAAAAAATTTTCTATAGAAAATTTTTCGTTAAAAAAAATTTTCTATAGAAAATTTTTCGTTAAAAAAAATTTTCTATAGGAAATTTTACGTTAAAAAAAATTTTCTATAGAAAATTTTTCGTTAAAAAAAAATTTTCTATAGAAAATTTTTCGTTAAAAAAAAATTTTCTATAGAAAATTTTTCGTTAAAAAAATTTTTCTATAGAAAATTTTTCGTTTAAAAAAATTTTTTACAGAAAATTTTTCGTTTAAAAAAATTTTTTACAGAAAATTTTTCGTTTAAAAAAATTTCTGTAGAAAATTTTTCGTTTAAAAAAATTTTCTATAGAAAATTTTTCGTTGAAAAAAATTTTCTATAGAAAATTTTTCGTTTAAAAAAATTTTTTATACAAAATTTTTCGTTTAAAAAAATTTTCTATAGAAAATTTTTCGTTTAAAAAAATTTTCTATAGAAAATTTTTCGTTTAAAAAAAATTTTCTATAGAAAAAATTTTCTATGCTAAATTTTTTGATAACAAAAATTTCTATATAAAATTTTCCTTAGAAAATTTTTCATTAAAAACAATTTAATAGAAAGTTTTGGCTAAAAAAAAGTTTTATAGAAATTTTTTCTATAGAAAATTTTTTCATACAATTTTTTTATAGAAAATTTTTTCGTTAAAAATTTTTTTAATGATAATATAGATTTATAATATTTACCATATTAAGAGATTTGAAATACGAATTCCTTTTTCTTTATATATTTGATCCAATAATAGGTTTATACATAATTTTTCATATTCCTTTTTGAAGGCATATTTTGTGCCTTTAAGCCTAAAATGACCTTTATGTCGAAATTCACAGAAACTCAAAAAGTTATACAAAAAAGAAATGTTGCGAAATTGTTTTCGAATAAATCAACCCAAATACACTTAAAATATTTAGTTACATGTAAACAAGCTGGCATTTGTGCATAAATAATCCCATTCATCAACATTTGTTGAATATTTATCCCGAGGCAGAAAATTTATTAAGTTTGACAGGACGCTAGTCTTACAATGGATAATGTTACAATAAAAAAATATTACATTCGTTTTCAATTAAATATGAGCTACAATAGTTAGTTTAAAATCAATTTTTTTTGTTGCTTTTCATACGAAAGCTTTTTTAACAAAAGCAATTTTTTTCTCTGTCAGTGCTATTTGATCATTGGTTATACAAAAAATTCTTTTTTTTTACTTAAAATTTTGCTTAAAACTTATATAGTAAAGCTTTTTTTGAAGGTTTTTCAAAAAGTTTATAATGACCCAGCAAAACTTTGGTAATGGCAAGTACTCTGATAACTGGTTACCTTGTAACGACTACAACATACCATCCGAATAAATAATAAGTTATTACAGAAGTACTTATTTGTAATTAAGATGGTAATTTAAACTGAATGGCCCCGGTTCAAATCCCACCAAGGGCAACAATTTTTTTTAGTTTTTTTTTTTTATTAAAAGAATCTTTTTAAATGATTTTTGAATTTTAAGTACTTAAATATTATCTTCTGTAAAAAAAATTTGTAAAACTAACTCACGTTAATGAAAAATACCATCATGAGTCAATTTTGATTATCTAGGGGATGTTGAATACCAAACACGATTCTAATTGGTCTTAACTTGGTAAGCCCAACTTATCTGGGTCATCCTCTCATCATCTCAACTGTGGACACACACCTCCTCATGGTATCACCCGGGGAGCTAGTTTAACACCCATTAATATTGTGAGTTAACATGTTCCGAGAGTTGTCCCATAAGATCGATAAAAATGGGTTAGGATTACGGGCTAGTAACCCTCTCTTGAAAAAAAAAAATACAATGAAGAGGATAAAATTAGAATTGAAATGTCCCACTACCTAATATTAGAGGAGGATGTCCGAAACTTCGATAGAAAGACCAAGTAGAGGAACTTTTTTCAAAGCTTGGACTATAAAATTGGAGAATATTCGAACAAGATCGAAATCCATGGAATTCTAAAATATGCTCGGACTTTGACATTAACAGGTTGTAACATTTAAGTAAGTAAGAGTCAATCTAATGCAAAAACTTATACAAAAAAGAAGATTTAAATTGTTTAAGTTTTAAAATAATTTTAAAAAAGTTTTAAAATAATTACAAAAAATCGTATAAAAATATTTTTCCAAAAATTACAACAAAGCAAAAAAAACCAGGGAAAAACAAAGTTATTTTCACATGATTTTGGATCTAAAAATAAAAATTGTTTATATTAATTATAAGCTGCTAAGTTTTCAACATATGAAGTAGCTCAGTGGAAGAGTCTCTGCCTAGCAGTCGGAGGGTCTGGGTTCGAGCCCCCATGGGACCATAAAAAAAATTTTGTATTTCGTTTAAAAATATATGTTTTTAATAAAACAACAACAAAAAAGTTGTTGCTGTTGTTGTTGTTGTTTTCAAATTGCTTACCCAAGTCATTAATTTTCTGCAATTGGTAAGTACTTGCCTCCAATGACATCCTCATGTTAATGTAATGACTTAAACAGCGAATGAGTAAGTAGTTCGTGTTCAATAGTTTAACTGTTTAACTCATTATTTGGTAATGAAAAGTTTTACTGGGGAGTTATAGAAATTCACATAAAACATTTTGCTTATTTCATCTTTCAAAAAAGCTCCATTTGATCTGCCAAAAGCTCTACCTAACCAAATGTTCCTCGACATACTCTGTTAAAGTTTATGAAAATTTTTCTTTTAAAATTTTCAACATCTATTATTCATAATTTAATAATCCTTTCACAAAATCCCACTTCTACACCCACAATCAAATCATTATTCAAGTTTTCTTTCTTTGCATTAAAAAAAAAACATTTGATGTTAAATAAAATGAAAATTATGATGTTTTGTAAAATAGTTATAACTTAAAATATGGCATTTTTAGAATGAGCATTGACTTCAAGCAAATTCATCTTCTTTAACCTTTTTTCGTGTTTAAAATCAGTTTTGTTTAATTCTCTTTAATCGTTTCTGAGTTATGACGTTATTGCCACAAATGTTTGTTGTATTGCTAAGGGGTTTCAGAGGTGGAGAACAAACTAACAGTGGTCATTTATTTTGTTACTTTTATTTATTTTGAAATAAATATGAAATGTTTTGAAGTGAAATTATGATTCTAAAATAGAATTGTGGCATGTTGGGACAACCCAATAGTAATTTATATAAAATACTTGTTAAAACCCGGTGCTCTACGCTACTCCATGTTGTCTGCTGGGTGTGTGGTATCTGTTTTACTTTTATTGAAATGGTCATTCCGTTTGTAATTTCCTTAATATTGGCCCAAAAACCAAATATATTCTGAATTCTCATAAAATTCTAAGACGATTGAGAGTTATCCTTCTGTCTGTTGATATCACAATAACGAAAGGAGCTAGGGCACTGGAACTTGGTACAGATATTTCTCATTCCTGGGAAAATTTTTGTATTG
Organism: Stomorhina lunata; assembly: GCA_933228675.1. Lineage (NCBI taxonomy): Eukaryota > Metazoa > Arthropoda > Insecta > Diptera > Rhiniidae > Stomorhina > Stomorhina lunata. Next base: position 142,146,554 of record OW121740.1, on the reverse strand, counting down.
AAATTGGGAGTAATCGGTTCATATTTTACCATAGCTCCTGTATAACCTAGGCTAATCGCTTGTTTGCTAATAAATGCAAAATTATGACAGCTATGATGATTAAACTTGATATATAGAAGTTTTACATAAGCATTAGTCAGCATATAAAATCGGTTCATTTTTAACCATAGCTCCTATACAAAAAACTTACGGAAACAGCCTAAATTCCACCCAAAATACACTTAAATTCCAATAAATCTATAACTATAATATATATAACCACTAAATTTAGCACAAGGAAGTCTTATGACAGCCAGTGTGCAAAATTTTGTCACAATCGGTCACCATTTGACCATAGCTCCCATATAAAAACTTACGAAAACACAAAAATACAAAAAGAAAAAGGGGCTTATATCGGTCTGTCCATCAGTCCGTCAGAGAAAAGCGCGATAGCTCCTTAACTATAAGAGCTGGAGAGACAAAATTTTACAAAAGTATTTTCGATATCTTATAGAAGTTGTGTACGGAAAATAGGCGAAATCGGTCTACATTTAGTTAAAACTCTCATATAACCCTGCCCCGGGAATCACATTTATGTTTATAATTTGAATAAAATTGTAATATCTATGACTACTAAATTTAGAACAGAGAAGTTTTATGCAACTATTGGTCAGTATATCAAATTTTATAGAAATCGGTCCATATGTGACTAGAGCTTTAATAAAAAAAAACACTCCCGGAAACCACTTAAATTGCACAAACGCCAGTTAAAAACTATTAAATTATAAACTGTTAGAGTTATGGCCAAACTAAGCTTTATACAAATATCAGCCAGTATAAAAAATTTTCTGATAATCGGTCAGTATTTGGCTATAGTTCATATTTATAGAGGTCAATTCAGTATATTAAGATTGCACCAACTAAATTTGATAGCTATCAATCAATGTTCAGCCCAGACTTTATACTCGTATACGGTGGATGCTTTAGAAACTCCATAAAAAATATGTGGACCTGCCGTATTACTATCGGTTATAAGACCGAATTTATTCAAAGTAAATACTATAGAGACCACTTAGATACTTTTAAATGTTTTACTATAGTCCAAATATTTTATCCACAATACCAACTAGAGTAACGATTTTTTTCGAATTTGGTCTACATTTTGAATTAGCTGCACCCTCGTAGATATATGAGATTTGTTTCTAAATTTAGTACAACTTGATGGTGGGTATATAAGATTCGGCACAGTCGAATATAACACTCTTACTGGTTATATTAATAAATATTATTCACATATATCAAAATTTAAGATTATTTAGAAACATTTATGTAGCATACTTTAAGGATTATCTAAATAATATAAAACATATAGATAAGGTTCACTTCATTGTAACTTATTTGTCAAAAGTTCTCTGATAGTAAAATAATTTAATTTAAACTTAATATTTTGACAAACAAACAGATATGTTTTGGTATCAAATCTTATTAAACTTTTTGCAAAATAAATTATCTTAAAATCCCTAAGGTATGTTACACAATATTTGCTTTAAAGTCTAGGTATTCAATCGATATCGAATTCGGCGATTTTTCCCCAAATATATTACATAGGCTCGATAAAAACTGTTACCGTAGCTGTAGGAAAATATATTTTTATAAATTTTGAAACCTTATATTCTGGGACCTTTTTTCGGTTATTTAACAAAGGAAATTTTTAAAATTTTTAAACCTGCCTGAGCACTTAATAACGTACCACCTAGAATATAACATATATTTTGTATAACATCATATCATACAAAAACCACTGGTCACAATTGTTTTCAAGCCATCTTTGGTTTTTGATATTCAGCCGCAAGAATAATATTTCAAATGCAAAATATGTTACACCTACTTCTCACCAAGGAGTTAAAAGATTTTGGTAAATATTTTAACACAAGAAAATTAAAAGGCTTTTTAGATTCAAAAATTATGAAATATCAAATATTTTATTAAACAGTTTTAAATAAGTGTATTGCACTAAGATCCCAATTTATTACAATTATTTATTATTGCAATAAACTTTAAAAAAAAGAAAAAAATTTCGTGGTAAAAACATTTCCTGGAAGCGTTAGGTCATCATCATCAGGAGTATTTCAAATTCTAGACCAATGTTGGGCAGCTTTGTTCTAGACCACGGGTCGGCGCAAAAAGAACAGAACAAAAAACTAGTCGGCAGAGTTGCCGTTTTTTATATTTTTAACCAAAATAGGTTTTTTTTCAATGTGTAGTTCTAACGTTTGAAAAAGAAAAAGTTTTCTACTCTATTTTTATTTTAATTCAAAAATTTTTCTACAAAAAATTTTTTTATTAAAAATTTTCCTATAAAAATTTTTTTTATCAAAAATTTTTCTATATAAAACTTTTTTATCAAAAATTTTTCTATATAAAATTTTTTTTATCAAAAATTTTTCTGTAGAAAATTTTTTTATCAAAAATTTTTCTATAGAAAATTTTTCTATAGAAAACTTTTTTATAGAAAATTTTTTTATCAAAAATTTTTTTATCAAAAATTTTTCAATAAAAATTTTTTTAACAAAATTTTTTTTTAGAAAATTTTTTTAACAACATTTTTTCTTTAGAAAATTTTTTTATCAAAAATTTTTCTTTGGAAAATTTTTTTATCAAAAATTTTTCTTTGGAAAATTTTTTTTATCAAATATTTTCTTTGGAAAATTTTTTATCAAAAACTTTTCTATGGAAAATTTTTCATCAAAATTTTTCTATGGAAAATTTTTTATCAAAAATTTTTCTATATAATATTTTTTATTAAAAATTTTTCTATATAACATTTTTTTATCAAAAATTTTTCTATATAACATTTTTTTATCAAAAATTTTTCTATATAACATTTTTTTTATCAAAAATTTTTCTATATAAAATTTTTTTTATCAAAAATTTTTCTATAGAAAATTTTTTATCAAAAATTTTTCTATAAACATTTTTTTAACAAAATTTTTTCTTTAGAAAATTTTTCTTTGGAAAATTTTTTTATCAAATATTTTCTTTGGAAAATTTTTTATCAAAAACTTTTCTATGGAAAATTTTTCATCAAAATTTTTCTATGTAAAATTTTTTATCAAAAATTTTTCTATGGAAAATTTTTTATCAAAATTTTTCTATGGAAAATTTTTTATCAATATTTTTCTATGAAAAATTTTTTATCAAAAATTTGTCTATATTTTTTTAATTAAAAATTTTTCTATAAAATTTGTTTTTATCAAAAGGTTTTCTGTACAAAATTTTTTTATCAAAAATTTTTTTATTAAAAATTTTTCTATAGAAAATTTTCGTACAAAAATTTTTCTATAAAAAATTTTTTATCAACATTTTTTCTATAGAAAATTTTTCTTTAGAAAATTTTTTATCAAAAATTTTTCTATTATTCTATAAATTTTCTTATCAAAAATTTTTTTATCAAAAATTTTTCTAAAAAATTTCTAAAAATTTTTTTATCGAAAATGTTTCTATTAAAAGTTTTATCAAAATTTTTTTTATAGAAAATTTTCTATTGAAAATTTTGTATCTAAAATTTTTCTATGGAAAATTTTTCATCAATAATTTTTCTAAAGAAATTTTTTTTATAGAAAATTTGTTTATACGAAATTTTATATAGAAATTTTTTTGGATCGAAAATATCTAAAAAAAATTGTTTAATATTAGAATTTATTTCTAGTTTGAAAAATATTCCCAATATTTACAAAAATATTCCCTATGTTTACAAAAATAATTGGTCGTGGCAACAATGTTCGAGATTATATTTCTTTGTTCTCTCGAACCATGTATTTTGTTGCTATAAATTGGATTTTGATTTGTTTCTTGCCTATTTTATTTTCGTCTATTCTTTAACAGAGTGACACCAACCAACTCTATTAACATCCAAACTCCAACTGAATGATTTTAATACTCATTTTCACGAGTTTTATTGATGATCGTAGTATTTACGAAAATTAAAAAAAAATCATCGGCTGCTGGTGGTATGGGCTGCCAACTCCAGTTCTGCTTACTTTGAGTTCCTTACAGATCGAAAAGCAAGCCTTGACTCTAATGTTCGAAACAAAATAAATACGAATTATAGTGTCTATAAGTAAAGAAGTGATTATGAATTATTTAAATATCAAAACTTCTAAAACGAGTATATTTTTTAAATTATTACCCCTTAATAAATAAATTTAAAAATGCCGAGAAAAAAATGCCGAGAATTTCCAAAACTAATGCCTTGATTTATAAAAATTTTTATTTTAATAATACATTTTAAATTAATCCCTCCCTTAAAGTTAAGGTCATCCAACTTCCGTGAAATTATAGAAAATATTATAGAAAACTAAACAAAAAATGTTGATTCTAAAACCTGATACCATCAAGTCAACACAAGAAAACAAATAAATTCAAAATGTAATCGATATGCAAAGGAAGAATAATGTACAATAAAACACGATTTGTATACTTTAACTTTTCATTATTTACCTGTTGACCTTACACGCGAAGGTCAATAATTGAAAGTTTCTTTTCTTGTTTTTACCCACATAACTTATACTTTCTATACATTCAACTTTTTAAAACCTTAACCGCAAATTTAATTTAAAATTACAAAAAGAAAACTTGAAATAATTAAAAATTTCCTAGTAAAACAAAATTGGCAATTATCCTCAATAAATGTCAACATATGCCAATGGACTGCGTGCTTTCGTGTTTCCGAAGGTTGTGGCTGAGGGCCGAATGTTACATTTGCATTTTCACCTTTGTAGAACAAGGAAAATCTTAGTATCCTTAGGAGTCTATAGACCTATTTAATGGTGCTAAATAAACGCAATTGAACTTTACAAAGACTTTAGAAGCCTCAGGCGTTATTGTTCAAAATTTATTTTGTTAATTGAAGAGTAGAAGTTTATGCTTTGATTTTTACACTAAAAAAAAAATTTATTAAAAAGGTTAAAACATGAAAAATTTTCAGTATAAAAAAAAGTCTCTTAGAAAAATTCTGAATATTAAAATTTTTTATGAAAAAATTTTTAGTCAAAAAATTTTTCAGGGAAAATATTAAAAAATAATAAAAGGAAAATGCTTTTGATATAAAAGGTCCAAAAGAAGTAAATTTTAGGGAAATAGTTTTTCTCAAAATTTTTTTGTTATAAATATTTTGTCATATAAATTGTTTTTTTGAAAATTGTTCATTATAATATTTAGTTTATAGAATTTTTTGGTATTACGATTTTTTCAGTGCTAAAATGTTCATTGGACATTCATCGTGAAAAATCTTAAATAAAGTTTTTGGTATAACAAATTTTTCATAGACAATTTTTTGGTAAAATGTTATCATATCAAATTTTTAGTATAAAAATTCTAAAATACTTAGTTATAAACATTTTGAAAAAAATTCCATAGTTATATGAATAAATTTTGAATAGGAAATTATATAAACTAGTAACTAAAGACCGGTATGCTTCGGTAGATTTTTATATATTTAGAATAAGTTTTGAATTATATTAAATTTTATTACCCTACATACTGACTTCTGTTTCCCAACCAAATTAACGCTTTTTAATAATTTTCCTCTTATAAGCTAAAATCTAATTTTAGAACAATGAACACGATAAAGAAAACCTTCCAGACTGAAAGGAGCCTTCTAAGAAAACCCCACTTTTCTTACTTTTAAATAAAAATTACACTGTGTGTAATTTTTTAGGTCATGGAAAAATAACCACATACGGACACCACCACGAGATAGAGGATCAAAAAAAAGAAGACACGTGTCTTTCAGTTTTGTCAAATGTCCTCCCCTTTTTTGTGGGCGGGGCCCTAAAGATATTGGGCCTCTTTGCCTTTTTTGCAAAAAAGTGGTCATCTTCTCAGGCTCATATCTTCCAAACCGTTAGGAATTTTGATTTACCTTTTGAAACAAAGTTGTAGCTATTGTCATGAGGAATAAAAATAGTGAACACAAAAAATCAAAAAAACGCCATCTTGAATATCAAAATCGCAAAAAAACTAAAAAAAATCGATTTTTTTTAGGCTTTTTTCACATGTTCAGGTTCCTACGTAGCAAACCGTTCAAAATTTAAGAAATCAATATACAACAAAAATAAAGCTAAGACCTCACTTAACAACTTTGTAGAACATACAAACATCCTAGGAATGATCCTTAACACAGTAAGGGTAGCGCTAAGGAAACCATAAAAATTAAAAATTTCCCAAAAAAATGATATTTTCAATGCTTATTTTTTTTTACTTCAACAATTAAAAATATAACCATATACAAATACAACTACGTGATAAAAGACAAAAAAGACCATATATTCTAGTTTTGCCCCAAGTCATGGAGTTTTTTCAGAGGCCCCCAAAGATTTGAGGTCTTGGTGTCATTAAAAAAGTAATCATTTTCTCAGGCGCATATTTTGCAAACCGAGTGGAATTTTCATTTTCTCTTTAAGGCAAAGATATTGTATAACCCTTGTAAAGAACAAAAATTGTGAACACATAAAATGAAAAAACGTCATTTAAAAAAATCAATTTTTTTACCTTTTTTCCCATGTTTAAGTCCATACGTAGCAAACCGTTCGAAATTCAAGAAAACAATAAGCTACAAAAATGTACATAAGATCTAATTAAACAACTTTTTAGAACATTCGATTTCTAATACAAAAATAATTTAATTTCATTTGATTTAATTTCATTTCGTATGTGTAAAATTTTTTTATTTTAATTTTTTTTTGTTGTTATTTCAACATTAATATACAATGGCATATATCACAAAAATAAGATAAATAAATATGGAAATAAATAAAATAAATAAATATTTGTGTCATGTTTATAAAGTTGATGGCCCTGGACTTGTAAATAGCACTCTCTTAAGTTGTGGATCCAATTCGTCGTCCGAATCATCCGAATCTGACTCTGATTCAGAACTTAGGGTGCGCACGGGTACGTTGCTTCCAGACTGCCCTCCATCATAAGCTTTTTCTTCTTGAAATACTTCATTGACATCATACAGGGTAATCTTGTGGCTCCACCAACATACCTGAAATAAAAACAAAAATCAAAAAAGGAATACAAAGCAATGCATCAATATATTTGATATTACCTCTCCAAGCAATGCGTCTAGTTTTTTGCCTTTGTACCGTTTTTCCATGGGCATTGTGGTTTGATGAAACCGTTCTCCTTGCTCATCGGATTCAGTAGACAGTTGCTTCATAAAATCGTCAAAATGAAAATGAAGAAAGTGCAGCTTTAATGTCATCGATGCGCCGATTTTCTCAAAATAATACAGCATTTCTTTCACCCATTCTCTTGCTTCCGGCTCAGCGTCTCGATCCCCTCCCAAGACTCTGGTGCATACACGTTGAAGATAAATCCATGCCATTGAATGATTTTCATCAAGCGCTGACTCAAAATTTGTCTTGAAAAGCTTTCTAATGTCTGGGCCATTAAGTAATCCTATCAAACGATAAAAAAAGAAACAGAAAAGAAAATATACAATAAGGTGGAAAATATAGGATTTAGTTTACTACAATACATACCTTTCTTAATTTTGTCATCGCTACGCTTTGGGAAAACACTTTTCAAATAGTCAAATGCATTTGGACAATTTATAACAGCCACTTCGATGAATTTTTTAACAATTCCCAATTTAATGTGGAGCGGTGGCAGCAAGATATCATGAGTATTGTCAATCAAAGGTGCATTTTTCAGTCTATGTTCTTTCATTTGTTCCTCCACATTTCCTCTTGGTGTCCACGAATTACATTCGAATTGATTCAGAGATCGCGAATCCCAATTACAACGAAAACAAAAGAATTTGGGAAAGCCGCCTTTATCAATGATCCCTTGCATAATGTTGATGACCTTCAAATCACAGAAAATCTTCCATTTATTTTCGTAGTATGTATTTGATTTTTTCCATAATATTTTTCAATGTTTCGTAGTTTTCTTCCATGTTGACACCGATTGCTAGCGGAATGCAAGGTTTTCGGTTCGACATATGCAATAACACTGCCTTCAAGCTTGAAACAGAACTATCAATAAATAATCTCCACTCACTAGCGATGTAGTTTATTCCCATTTTTACCACCAAAGCTTTTATATCGTTGCAGTAAGCGAACGAATTGTCATTATGTAGAGTGTAGAAGTTCTGAAATTCAGCTTGCCGTTTCCGGTATGCCGAAGAGTTAACGTTAGCAAGTGTTAATTTTCTTTGCTTTAAAAACGCTGTCAAAAATATGGCAAGCCGCTGCGATAATCCCAATATGGCCACAATGAAATCCATTTCCATTTGTGTTATTAGTTGTGGTCCATCTCTTCCTTGTTGAGGCTCATAATCGGCGTCAAACGGATCTTCATAAGTAACACCACCTTCAGTATTCATTCCTGTAAATTCTGTCCTGAGATCTGTACTTGGTGGCCTTGGCGGTACAAAATTTTCAGGTGCAAGCACTGGTAGTGTAGCTGTTGCAGTTGCTTTATAAATTTTATTCTTCTCACCATGTCGATTCATTCCACGTGTGTAATTTACGCATGCATAGCAAATGTTTACATCATGAGCACCTGGGCGATAAATCCAGTTTACCGGTTTACAATACTTCATACTAAATTTTGCTCCACTCAACCATGCCATGAGATTGTTATAGCATTGGCGACACACTATATTAGGTGTGTAATTTTCACTGGTCAAGTCTACTTCGTTGAAAAACAACGTATATGCTCTTCTGAATTCGCTAGTTAGAAGATTCTTTTCTTTTCCATATTTGTTTTTGGACCTGGTTAGGTAAAAAATCGATTTTTGGTTTTTTATGGCAAGAGCTGATTTTTTTACTTTTTTAATTTTTCCTAAGCGCTACCTAGCCTAAAAAGTAGTTCACTTTTGCGGTTACCAAGGCGCTACCTAAACGATATTGAGGATCATTCATATAATGTTCGTATGAATGATTCAAAAAAGTTGTCCAATAAAAATGTATCTTTTCTAGGTGACTGTTTCTTGAATTTTTAACCTGTCCATAACCAGGTAAAAAATCAATTTTTAAAAATTTTGTGATCTTGAAGATTAATTTTTTATATGTTGAGAATTTTTCTTTTTTATGACAAGAGCTAATTTTTGAATTTTTCACTTTTGTCGTTACTTAAGCGCTACCTAAATGCTGTTAAATGGTGGTGAATTGGGTCAAAACTGGAAGATATGGGCTTTCTTGTCTTTCATCACGTAGCGGTATTTGTACTATATATGGTTATATTTTTTTTCTTGTTGAAGTAAAAAAAAAACATTAAAAATAACATTTTTTCGGCAAATTTTTAATTTTTATGGTTACCTTAGCGCTACCTTTACTGTGTTAAGGATCATTCCTAGGATGTTTGTATGTTCTACAAAGTTTTTAAGTGAGGTCTTAGCTTTATTTTTGTTGTATATTGTTTTCTTAAATTTTGAACGGTTTGCTACGTAGGAACCTGAACATGTGAAAAAAGCCTTAAAAAAATCGATTTTTTTTTAGTTTTTTTGCGATTTTGATATTCAAGATGGCGTTTTTTTGATTTTTTGTGTTCACTATTTTTATTCCTCATGACAATAGCTACAACTTTGTTTCAAAAAGTAAATCAAAATTCCTAACGGTTTGGAAGATATGAGCCTGAGAAGATGACCACTTTATTGCAAAAATGACAAAGAGGCCCAAATTTTTAAGGCCCCGCCCACAAAAAAGGGGAGGACATTTGACAAAACTGAAAGACACGTGTCTTCTTTTTTTTGATCCTCTATCTCGTGGTGGTGTCCGTATGTGGTTATTTTTTTTCATGTTGCACCGTGTTATTTATGTACTTCAAACACACATATTTCATTCTGTTGGTTTTTATATAAATATTTTCCTTGTCATAATTCTTAAACATTAATAAATTTCCTTTTAAAAAGTTAAATAAATATATCTTTATCACTTTTCTTTTTGTTGATATTGAAAGAGGAATGGGTAAATCCTGGCGTCAGTTAAATGTCTTCATATATTTCTTATAAATATAAAATCAATGTTGAAATTTTTAATAAATATTTGTTTGTATTGGTTAAATAATATTTACACGAATACACACACATAAACGTGTGGTAATGAATATATAAGGATGGGTAAGAAATTAACTTTTTGCTCAAATCGACAGATATTGGAATTATTATTCTTCGTTACCTCCATTAAATATATGTCAGATATTATTGATTTATTAAGAGTGCAATTTATAGCGAATCAGTCTTTTCGAACTTTGGTTTTAACATTTCCGACAGATTAAATTTTCTGAAATTTAGAGTAGAGTTAGAGTAGAGTTAGAGTAGAGTTAGAGTAGAGTTAGAGTAGAGTTAGAGTAGAGTTAGAGTAGAGTTAGAGTAGAGTTAGAGTAGAGTTAGAGTAGAGTTAGAGTAGAGTTAGAGTAGAGTTAGAGTAGAGTTAGAGTAGAGTTAGAGTAGAGTTAGAGTAGAGTTAGAGTAGAGTTAGAGTAGAGTTAGAGTAGAGTTAGAGTAGAGTTAGAGTAGAGTTAGAGTAGAGTTAGAGTAGAGTTAGAGTAGAGTTAGAGTAGAGTTAGAGTAGAGTTAGAGTAGAGTTAGAGTAGAGTTAGAGTAGAGTTAGAGTAGAGTTAGAGTAGAGTTAGAGTAGAGTTAGAGTAGAGTTAGAGTAGAGTTAGAGTAGAGTTAGAGTAGAGTTAGAGTAGAGTTAGAGTAGAGTTAGAGTAGAGTTAGAGTAGAGTTAGAGTAGAGTTAGAGTAGAGTTAGAGTAGAGTTAGAGTAGAGTTAGAGTAGAGTTAGAGTAGAGTTAGAGTAGAGTTAGAGTAGAGTTAGAGTAGAGTTAGAGTAGAGTTAGAGTAGAGTTAGAGTAGAGTTAGAGTAGAGTTAGAGTAGAGTTAGAGTAGAGTTAGAGTAGAGTTAGAGTAGAGTTAGAGTAGAGTTAGAGTAGAGTTAGAGTAGAGTTAGAGTAGAGTTAGAGTAGAGTTAGAGTAGAGTTAGAGTAGAGTTAGAGTAGAGTTAGAGTAGAGTTAGAGTAGAGTTAGAGTAGAGTTAGAGTAGAGTTAGAGTAGAGTTAGAGTAGAGTTAGAGTAGAGTTAGAGTAGAGTTAGAGTAGAGTTAGAGTAGAGTTAGAGTAGAGTTAGAGTAGAGTTAGAGTAGAGTTAGAGTAGAGTTAGAGTAGAGTTAGAGTAGAGTTAGAGTAGAGTTAGAGTAGAGTTAGAGTAGAGTTAGAGTAGAGTTAGAGTAGAGTTAGAGTAGAGTTAGAGTAGAGTTAGAGTAGAGTTAGAGTAGAGTTAGAGTAGAGTTAGAGTAGAGTTAGAGTAGAGTTAGAGTAGAGTTAGAGTAGAGTTAGAGTAGAGTTAGAGTAGAGTTAGAGTAGAGTTAGAGTAGAGTTAGAGTAGAGTTAGAGTAGAGTTAGAGTAGAGTTAGAGTAGAGTTAGAGTAGAGTTAGAGTAGAGTTAGAGTAGAGTTAGAGTAGAGTTAGAGTAGAGTTAGAGTAGAGTTAGAGTAGAGTTAGAGTAGAGTTAGAGTAGAGTTAGAGTAGAGTTAGAGTAGAGTTAGAGTAGAGTTAGAGTAGAGTTAGAGTAGAGTTAGAGTAGAGTTAGAGTAGAGTTAGAGTAGAGTTAGAGTAGAGTTAGAGTAGAGTTAGAGTAGAGTTAGAGTAGAGTTAGAGTAGAGTTAGAGTAGAGTTAGAGTAGAGTTAGAGTAGAGTTAGAGTAGAGTTAGAGTAGAGTTAGAGTAGAGTTAGAGTAGAGTTAGAGTAGAGTTAGAGTAGAGTTAGAGTAGAGTTAGAGTAGAGTTAGAGTAGAGTTAGAGTAGAGTTAGAGTAGAGTTAGAGTAGAGTTAGAGTAGAGTTAGAGTAGAGTTAGAGTAGAGTTAGAGTAGAGTTAGAGTAGAGTTAGAGTAGAGTTAGAGTAGAGTTAGAGTAGAGTTAGAGTAGAGTTAGAGTAGAGTTAGAGTAGAGTTAGAGTAGAGTTAGAGTAGAGTTAGAGTAGAGTTAGAGTAGAGTTAGAGTAGAGTTAGAGTAGAGTTAGAGTAGAGTTAGAGTAGAGTTAGAGTAGAGTTAGAGTAGAGTTAGAGTAGAGTTAGAGTAGAGTTAGAGTAGAGTTAGAGTAGAGTTAGAGTAGAGTAGTTAGAGTAGAGTTAGAGTAGAGTTAGAGTAGAGTTAGAGTAGAGTTAGAGTAGAGTTAGAGTAGAGTTAGAGTAGAGTTAGAGTAGAGTTAGAGTAGAGTTAGAGTAGAGTTAGAGTAGAGTTAGAGTAGAGTTAGAGTAGAGTTAGAGTAGAGTTAGAGTAGAGTTAGAGTAGAGTTAGAGTAGAGTTAGAGTAGAGTTAGAGTAGAGTTAGAGTAGAGTTAGAGTAGAGTTAGAGTAGAGTTAGAGTAGAGTTAGAGTAGAGTTAGAGTAGAGTTAGAGTAGAGTTAGAGTAGAGTTAGAGTAGAGTTAGAGTAGAGTTAGAGTAGAGTTAGAGTAGAGTTAGAGTAGAGTTAGAGTAGAGTTAGAGTAGAGTTAGAGTAGAGTTAGAGTAGAGTTAGAGTAGAGTTAGAGTAGAGTTAGAGTAGAGTTAGAGTAGAGTTAGAGTAGAGTTAGAGTAGAGTTAGAGTAGAGTTAGAGTAGAGTTAGAGTAGAGTTAGAGTAGAGTTAGAGTAGAGTTAGAGTAGAGTTAGAGTAGAGTTAGAGTAGAGTTAGAGTAGAGTTAGAGTAGAGTTAGAGTAGAGTTAGAGTAGAGTTAGAGTAGAGTTAGAGTAGAGTTAGAGTAGAGTTAGAGTAGAGTTAGAGTAGAGTTAGAGTAGAGTTAGAGTAGAGTTAGAGTAGAGTTAGAGTAGAGTTAGAGTAGAGTTAGAGTAGAGTAGAGTAGAGTAGAGTTAGAGTAGAGTTAGAGTAGAGTTAGAGTAGAGTTAGAGTAGAGTTAGAGTAGAGTTAGAGTAGAGTTAGAGTAGAGTTAGAGTAGAGTTAGAGTAGAGTTAGAGTAGAGTTAGAGTAGAGTTAGAGTAGAGTTAGAGTAGAGTTAGAGTAGAGTTAGAGTAGAGTTAGAGTAGAGTTAGAGTAGAGTTAGAGTAGAGTTAGAGTAGAGTTAGAGTAGAGTTAGAGTAGAGTTAGAGTAGAGTTAGAGTAGAGTTAGAGTAGAGTTAGAGTAGAGTTAGAGTAGAGTTAGAGTAGAGTTAGAGTAGAGTTAGAGTAGAGTTAGAGTAGAGTTAGAGTAGAGTTAGAGTAGAGTTAGAGTAGAGTTAGAGTAGAGTTAGAGTAGAGTTAGAGTAGAGTTAGAGTAGAGTTAGAGTAGAGTTAGAGTAGAGTTAGAGTAGAGTTAGAGTAGAGTTAGAGTAGAGTTAGAGTAGAGTTAGAGTAGAGTTAGAGTAGAGTTAGAGTAGAGTTAGAGTAGAGTTAGAGTAGAGTTAGAGTAGAGTTAGAGTAGAGTTAGAGTAGAGTTAGAGTAGAGTTAGAGTAGAGTTAGAGTAGAGTTAGAGTAGAGTTAGAGTAGAGTTAGAGTAGAGTTAGAGTAGAGTTAGAGTAGAGTTAGAGTAGAGTTAGAGTAGAGTTAGAGTAGAGTTAGAGTAGAGTTAGAGTAGAGTTAGAGTAGAGTTAGAGTAGAGTTAGAGTAGAGTTAGAGTAGAGTTAGAGTAGAGTTAGAGTAGAGTTAGAGTAGAGTTAGAGTAGAGTTAGAGTAGAGTTAGAGTAGAGTTAGAGTAGAGTTAGAGTAGAGTTAGAGTAGAGTTAGAGTAGAGTTAGAGTAGAGTTAGAGTAGAGTTAGAGTAGAGTTAGAGTAGAGTTAGAGTAGAGTTAGAGTAGAGTTAGAGTAGAGTTAGAGTAGAGTTAGAGTAGAGTTAGAGTAGAGTTAGAGTAGAGTTAGAGTAGAGTTAGAGTAGAGTTAGAGTAGAGTTAGAGTAGAGTTAGAGTAGAGTTAGAGTAGAGTTAGAGTAGAGTTAGAGTAGAGTTAGAGTAGAGTTAGAGTAGAGTTAGAGTAGAGTTAGAGTAGAGTTAGAGTAGAGTTAGAGTAGAGTTAGAGTAGAGTTAGAGTAGAGTTAGAGTAGAGTTAGAGTAGAGTTAGAGTAGAGTTAGAGTAGAGTTAGAGTAGAGTTAGAGTAGAGTTAGAGTAGAGTTAGAGTAGAGTTAGAGTAGAGTTAGAGTAGAGTTAGAGTAGAGTTAGAGTAGAGTTAGAGTAGAGTTAGAGTAGAGTTAGAGTAGAGTTAGAGTAGAGTTAGAGTAGAGTTAGAGTAGAGTTAGAGTAGAGTTAGAGTAGAGTTAGAGTAGAGTTAGAGTAGAGTTAGAGTAGAGTTAGAGTAGAGTTAGAGTAGAGTTAGAGTAGAGTTAGAGTAGAGTTAGAGTAGAGTTAGAGTAGAGTTAGAGTAGAGTTAGAGTAGAGTTAGAGTAGAGTTAGAGTAGAGTTAGAGTAGAGTTAGAGTAGAGTTAGAGTAGAGTTAGAGTAGAGTTAGAGTAGAGTTAGAGTAGAGTTAGAGTAGAGTTAGAGTAGAGTTAGAGTAGAGTTAGAGTAGAGTTAGAGTAGAGTTAGAGTAGAGTTAGAGTAGAGTTAGAGTAGAGTTAGAGTAGAGTTAGAGTAGAGTTAGAGTAGAGTTAGAGTAGAGTTAGAGTAGAGTTAGAGTAGAGTTAGAGTAGAGTTAGAGTAGAGTTAGAGTAGAGTTAGAGTAGAGTTAGAGTAGAGTTAGAGTAGAGTTAGAGTAGAGTTAGAGTAGAGTTAGAGTAGAGTTAGAGTAGAGTTAGAGTAGAGTTAGAGTAGAGTTAGAGTAGAGTTAGAGTAGAGTTAGAGTAGAGTTAGAGTAGAGTTAGAGTAGAGTTAGAGTAGAGTTAGAGTAGAGTTAGAGTAGAGTTAGAGTAGAGTTAGAGTAGAGTTAGAGTAGAGTTAGAGTAGAGTTAGAGTAGAGTTAGAGTAGAGTTAGAGTAGAGTTAGAGTAGAGTTAGAGTAGAGTTAGAGTAGAGTTAGAGTAGAGTTAGAGTAGAGTTAGAGTAGAGTTAGAGTAGAGTTAGAGTAGAGTTAGAGTAGAGTTAGAGTAGAGTTAGATTAGAATTAGAGTAGAGTTGGAGTATAAACTCTCTAGAAAAAATTTGTGTTCAAGAAAAGACATTTGAACTAATAGGTGAAGGATATCATAGGTGTACATTTTTTCAGAGACAGTTAATTTGACAAACTTTTTATTATAAAATTTTTAAGATAATATTTTTAATTTTTTTGAAACTTTCCTACGAATTGAAAATTTTGTTATTATTTGACTATTTTATTCAACAAAACTCCTTGATAAATAGTCTCATACAAACAAAATTAATAAAAATAAATCCCTTCAAAAACAGAATGGAATTTTTTCAAAAATTTAGTATTATTATGTAATAACATGTAAGTATGTTTGTAGTAACTTTATTCTTCAATCACAAAAAAATATTTCAAACAACAATTTTTAAATCAAAATAATTGAAATTCTATGATCACCTAGATTTCTCACGAAAAATCAATTTTTAAATTAAAAATTTCATTTGGAATATAATCCTAAACTTGTTCTTGCAGAGCAGAAGTAATTAAATCCTTGATTTCATGTTACTGCATTAATCAAATTCTAATCAAAAATTTCGTTTGAAAAATATTTGTAAAATTCATGTATGTGTTTTTAGTATTTAAAAGAACTCGTGTATGAATTTTCAAAACAAATAATCTCAATATCTACATCTTTATACCTACCCACTCAGGTAATGGGTCCGCAATTTTTTACCCACACATTTAAAAAAAGAAAATGTCAGCAGCTGTTTTTATAAAAGCCTTCAGCTATAAAATGTTTTTTGCTTATTTTGACTGCTAGTAAAAAGAAAATATTTTTCTTCAAAGAAGTTAGGAAAGAAAACAAAATGGAAACGTTCCAACGACCTTATTAATGACGAAGGCGTTGTTCCATTGATAACTTAATACCAAAAGTTACCAGATCCTGAAGGTGTTTAGCAATGCGGGATTGAAGAGAGTTAAGTCGTTAAGCTCAAGCATGAAAAGAAAGTAAAGATTATTGAACGTAAAAAAAAGCTTAAATCTGTGCTTTAATTTGCTAACTTTACTACCTAGCAAGTGCAAAGTATATATTGACCCCCTTATGTATAAAAATTTTTTAAATTTTCGACAAAAAAATTTTTTATAAACATTTTTCGATATACAAATTTTTTAATAGAAAATTTTTCGATGTAAAAATTTTTCTATAGAAAATTTTTCGATATAAAAATTTTTTCATAGAAAATTTTTCGATGTAAAAATTTTTCGATATAAAATTTTTGATATAAAGATTTCTCTATAGAAAATTTATCGTTATAAAAGTTTTTCTATTGAAAACTTTTTTAATAGAAAATTTTTCGATGTAAAAATTTTTCTGTCGAAAATTTTTCAATAGAAAATTTTTCGATATAAAAATTTTTCCATAGAAAATTTTTGATATAAAAATTCTTCTATAGAAAATTTTTCGATGTAAAAATTTCTCTATAAAAAATTTTTCGGTATAAAAATTTTTCTATAGAAAATTTTTTGATAAAAAAATTTTTATAGAAAATTTTTTGGTATAAAAATTTCTCCACAGAAAATTTTTGATATAAAAATTCTTCTATAGAAAATTTTTCGATGTAAAAATGTTTCTATAGAAAATTTTTCGGTAAGAAAATTTTTCTATAGAAAATTTTGGGATATAAAAATGTTTATAAAAAAAAATTTTCGATATAAAAGTTTTTCTATAGAAAATTTTTCGATATGAAAATTTTTCCATAGAAAATTTTTCGATATAAAAGTTGTTCTATAGAAAACTTTTCGAAATAAAAATATTTCGATATAAAAATTTTTCTATGCAAAAATTTTCGATATAAAAATTTTTCTATACAACATTTTTTGATACAATAATTTTTTATACAAAATTTTTTAGTATAAAAAATTTTTCTTTAGAAAATTTTTCGATATAAAAATTTTTCTACAGAAAAGTTTTCTATAAATAATTTTTCGATACAAAAATTTTTTTTATAGAAAATTTGCCTATGAAAATTTTTCCATAAAAAATTTTTCTAAAACAAATTTTTCGATCTGAAAATTTTTCTAGAAAAAATTTTTCGATATGAAAACTTTTCTATAGAAAAATTTTCAATATTAAAACTTTTCTATAGAAAATTTTTCGACATGAAAATTTTCGGTATAAATATTTTTTGATATTAAAATTTTTCGATGAAAAATTTTTCGATATAAAAATTTTTCTATACAAATTTCTTTAATACAAAAATTTTTCTATAGAAAATTTTTCGATATAAAAAATTTTCTATTGAATATTTTTCGATATAAAAATTTTTCTATAGAAAATTTTTCTATAAATAATTTTTCGATATAAATATTTTTTTATTGAAAATTTTTCCATATAAAAATTTTTCTATAGAAAATTTTTCGATATAAACATTTTTCTATAGAACATTTTTAGACATAAAAATTTTTCTATAGAAAATTTTTCGATATAAAAATGTTTCTATATACAAATATTTCGATATAAAAATTTTTTTGTAGAAAATTTGCCTATTTTTTGATATTAAAATTTTTCGATGAAAAATTTTTCGATATAAAAATTTTTTTATACAAATTTTTTTAATACAGAAATTTTTCTATAGAAAATTTTTCGATATAAAAAATTTTCTATTGAATATTTTTCGATATAAAAATTTTTCTATAGAAAATTTTTCTATAAATAATTTTTCGATATAAATATTTTTTTATTGAAAATTTTTCCATATAAAAATTTTTCTGTTGAAAATTTTTCGATATAAATATTTTTAGACATAAACATTTTTCTATAGAAAATTTTTGGATAAAAAAATTTTTCTATAGAAAATTTTTCGATATAAAAATGTTTCTATATACAAATATTTCGATATAAAAATTTTGTACAGAAAAGTTTTCTATAAATAATTTTTCGATACAAAAATTTTTTTTATAGAAAATTTGCCTATGAAAATTTTTCCATAAAAAATTTTTCTAAAACAAATTTTTCGATCTGAAAATTTTTCTAAAACAAATTTTTCGATCTGAAAATTTTTCTAGAAAAAATTTTTCGATATGAAAACTTTTCTATAGAAAAATTTTCAATATTAAAACTTTTCTATAGAAAATTTTTCGACATGAAAATTTTCGGTATAAAAATTTTTTGATATTAAAATTTTTCGATGAAAAATTTTTCGATATAAAAATTTTTCTATACAAATTTCTTTAATACAAAAATTTTTCTATAGAAAATTTTTCGATATAAAAAATTTTCTATTGAATATTTTTCGATATAAAAATTTTTCTATAGAAAATTTTTCTATAAATAATTTTTCGATATAAATATTTTTTTATTGAAAATTTTTCCATATAAAAATTTTTCTATAGAAAATTTTTCGATATAAACATTTTTCTATAGAACATTTTTAGACATAAAAATTTTTCTATAGAAAATTTTTCGATATAAAAATGTTTCTATATACAAATATTTCGATATAAAAATTTTGTATAGAAATGTTTTCAATATAAAATTTTCTATTGAAATTCTTTTAATATTAAAATTTTTCGTTAGAGAATTTTTCGATATAACAATTTTTCTATAGAAAATTTTTAGATATAAAAACTTTTTTGTAGGAAATTTTTCGATATAAAAATTTTGTGATATAAAAATATTTCTATAGAAAATTGTGTGATATAAAAATTTTTCTACAGAAAATTTTTTGATAAAAAAATTTTTATAGAAAATTTTTTGGTATAAAAATTTTTCTACAGAAAATTGTTGATATAAAAATTCTTCTATAGAAAATTTTTCGATGTAAAAATTTTTCTATAGAAAATTTTTCGGTATGAAAATTCTTCTATAGAAAATATTTCGATATAAAAATTTTTCTATAGAAAATTTGTCTAAAGCAAATTTTTCGACATAAAAATTTTGTTAGAAAAAATTTTTCTAAAGCAAATTTATTGATATTAAAATTTTTCTATAGAAAATTCTTCGATATAAAAAATTTTCTATAGAAAATTTTTCGATATAAAAACTTTCCTATAGAAAATTTTTCGATATGAAAATTTTTCGATATAAAAATTTTTCTATAGAAAATTTTTGGATATAAAAATTTTTATACAAAAAATTTTTCGATATAAAAGTTTTTCTATAGAAAATTTTTCCATAGAAAATTTTTCGACATAAAAGTTGTTCTATAGAAAACTTTTCGAAATAAAAATATTTCTATATAAAAATTTTTCTATGCAAAAATTTTCGATATAAAAATTTTTCTATACAACATTTTTTGAAACAATAATTTTTTATACAAAATTTTTCAGTATAAAAATTTTTCTTTAGAAAATTTTTCGATATAAAAATTTTTCTACAGAAAATTTTTCTATAAATAATTTTTCGATACAAAAATTTTTTTATAGAAAATTTGCCTATAAAAATTTTTCGACATGAAAATTTTTCCATAAAAAATTTTTCTATAACAAATTTTTCGATCTGAAAATTTCTATAGAAAAAGTTTTTCGATATGAAAACTTTTCTATAGAAAAATTTTCAATATTAAAACTTTTCTATAGAAAATTTTTCGACATGAAAATTTTTCGGTATAAAAATTTTTTGATATTAAAATTTTTCGATGAAGAATTTTTCGATGAAGAATTTTTCGATATAAAAATTTTTCTATACAAATTTTTTTAATACAAAAATTTTTCTATAGAAAATTTTTCGATATAGAAAATTTTCTATTGAATATTTTTCGATATAAACCTTTTTCTATAGAACATTTTTAGACATAAAATTTTTCTATAAAAAATTTTTGGATCAAAAAATTTTGTATAGAAATTTTTTCGATATAAAATTTTCTATAGAAATTCTTTTAATATTCAAATTTTTTGTTAGAAAATTTTTCGATATAACAATTTTTCTATAGAAAATTTTTAGATATAAAAACTTTTTTGTAGAAAATTTTTCGATATAAAAATTTTGTGATATAAAACAAGTAAGAAAGCGCTATAGTCGGTCAAGCCGACCATACGATACCCTTCACCACTAAGGTCAAAGGTGTTATTTTTCCTGTATAAAGACAAATATTTGTAAAATTTTGCCATCATACAATCATTTTCTCAAAACGTATATATTCAACCTGTTTCCGTCATTTGGATTTATATGAGAGCTAATTGATTACAGTTGTTACAAAAATTATGTATGCAAAAAATAAACTAAAAATTTTCATTATCTTTAGATTTACGAGCGTTTTAGTGATTTTTTGTCTCATTTAGTGCGTTTTTGAAGAAGAGTTTGTATGGGAGCTATAGTCAAATGTGGACCGATTTCAACGAAATTTGGTACAGTGATTTAGGTTTACATAAGCAGTATCTGTTTTAAATTTCATGAAAAAATATTGATATTTGTGGCCAATATAGCAATTTCGGGAAGTGGGACCTATGGGAGGTACCATAAATAATGGACCGATTTTGACCAATTTCAGTAATGGTCCCATTATCATTATTTCATCAAATTATCTTTAGAATTGCGACCTGTAGTTTGATTACAAGGTTTACATGGGGGTCCAGCCAGCCAGACGGACGGACGGACGGACGGACATCGCTAAATCGACTCAAAAAATGAGTCTAAGTCTATTGGTATACTAAAAGGTGGGTCTAAGACAAATATTTCTATGCGTTACAAACATCAGCACAAACTTATAATACCCTTTCCACCTATGGTGGTGAAGGGTATAAATATTTCTATAGAAAATTTTGTGATATAAAAATTTTTCTACAGAAAATTTTTTGATATCAAAAGGACAGAAAAGTTTTTTAAAACACATCTTCGGTAACTTCCAGAAAGACATGTGTAAAGATAATTATATAAAGTTTATCATGCTGGTAGCGTTTAATTTTACATCCTTCTTCTTTTCTTTACCTTCTTTCTGATTTTAGCAAAAATGCCTATAAGATTTGTTTCACTGGTAACTTTATGTTCGACTATTTTACTCTATTAACTCATTATTATTAGTTTATACTTTAAGTTAAAATGATACAAAATCCTTTGGTGCGAGAAAAAGGCAAAAAAACATCCGTCTTGCCAAAGGGGATATTTGTTTATATACATAATTATATTAAAATAATGGGTGATCGAAAGAATAGGTAGTGTTCAGAAATATAAACTTCAAGAAATAAAAATAAAGTTTCATATTTTGGTTTATAAAATTCTAGCTTGTAGACTTTTATTTTTACTTTATATTCTAACATATAAGATTTTGTTAGTTATTTTTTTTTAACGCTTCACCCTTTATTCAATTATGTTAAAATGTCTGTATACACCAGCATCTTTTGTACTCAGTCCCCCTCCTTGTCGAATCTTTCTCACTGGCATCTGGTGTTGCTGTGCGGGTGCAATGTGGCCACGGCTATTGCCACACAGCTTCTGCTGCGATATTGACGAGGAGGTTAGTTCAGGCATGAATTATGAGCAAATTAAATGGCTTCAACTAAATCAATTAAGGCATCATTATCGACAGCCAAGTAGCCAACGAAGCAGCAAGATATATATGTTTATAGTGAGTAAATATGTCTTAAATTTATTTTTATAGAATCGTAAACATTTAAACATATTTGTATGCCCTGTAGTCTAGAGAATAAGTTAGTAATAAGAATATACATTTTTTATGTAAATGTAATAGTTTAATTTTCTTTATTTTGTTTTTATATGACAATATAAACTTTTTTTCTTGTAGTTTTTTCTTAAATTAATGTCTAACATATAACCCACAAGCCAGTACCGTATTGTAAATGTATGTACCTATCGCCACCTCAATGAAACAATAGTGTATACACATATACACCTACATAACTGATTTTTTATATGGTCAAATTTTGGTGAAATCAAAACAAAAGATCAACTGAAAAATAGCTTTCGAGTTTAAAATTGTTCATTAATAATTGTGTAAGTAAAGGTTATGGAGTTTTAGTTAGTTGTTTCTTTAATTATAATTTCAAAGAAAAATAGTGTATAAAAATATACGTTATTTGTATTATTCATTTTTTTCTTATTTCACCTGTAAGTACAGGTATGGTGTTTAAATTAGTTGAAATTAGTCTGAAAATTATTTTAAAGAAAAATAGTGTATGAAAAGCATACACTATTTTATAATTTCATAACAAAATAATATCGAAAAATTAGGTATATTTATATATAATTTGCTATATATAATTAATAATATCAGCTTTCTTTCAACCTTCATCACTGAAATGTCCTTATATTTTTCTTGGCAGAAAAATAAAAGTTCCATTATCTTAAAAACTACAAGAGATAGACCAATTTAAGTCAAAATCTGAGATTACTTAAAAAAAATTGAAGATTAAAAAAAAATTTTTTGGAATTCATTGTATGGAAATATAAAAGTTTGATTATCTTGAAAACTACAAGAGATAGAGCAATTTAAGTCAAAATCTGTGATCACTAAAAATATTTCAAAATTGCAAAAAAGAACATGAATTTTTGAAATCTTTTATATGGAAACATAAAAGTTCGATTTTGGAAACTACAAGAGATAGTGCAATTTAAGTCAAAATCTATGATTACTAAAAAAAAAAAATAAATTTCGAAAAAAAAATAATTTTTTCAAAATTTTTGTATGGCAACATAAAAGTTTGATTATCTTGGAAACTACAAGAGATCGAGCAATTTAATTCAAAATCTGTGATTAGTAAAAAAATTTTAAGCTCAAAAAAAATTATTTTTTTGAAATTTCTTTATGGAAATATAAAAGTTCGATTATCTTTAAAACTACAAAGATAGAGCAATTTAAGCCAAAATCTGTGAACACTAAATAAATTTTAAAACTCAAAAAAAGAGAGTTTTTGGAAATTTTTGTATGGAAACATAAAAGTTTAATTATTTTGAAAACTACAAGAGATAAAGCAATTTAAGTCAAAATCTGTGATTACTAAAAAAATTTGAAAATTCGAAAAAAAAGGATTTTTTCAAATTTTTCAATATGTCAACATAAAAGTTTGATTTTCTTAGAAACTACAAGAAATAGAGCAATTTAAGATTTTGAATAAAAATATTTTTTGAAATATTTTGTATGAAAACATAAAAGTTTGATTATCTTAAAAACTAAAAGAGATAGAGCAATTTAAAATCAGCGATCACTTAAAACTTAAAATTGAAAATTGTAAAAAAACGTAATTGTTTGCAAGATTTTATATGAAAACATAAAAGTTCGATTATCTTAGAAACTACGAGAGATAGAACAATTTAAGACAAAATCTGTAATAACTAAAAAATAGACCAATATAAGTCAGTATCTTGGAAACTACAAGAAATAGAGCAATTTGATCTGTGATCAGTAGAAAAAAATTTTAAACTTAAAAAATAAATTTTTTGAAATATTTTTATGGAAACATAAAAGTTCGATTATCTTTTAAACTACAAAAAATAGAGCAATTTAAGTCAAAATCTGTGAACGCTAAATAAATTTTAAGTCTCCAAAAAAAAAAAATAGATTTTTTGGAATTTTTTGTATGGAAACACAAAAGTTTAATTATTTTGAAAACTACAAGAAATAGAGCAATTTAAGTTAAAATTTGTGATCACTAAAAAAATTTGAAAATTCGAAAATTTTTTTTTTAATTTTTGTATGGCAACATAAAAGTTTGATTATCTTGGAAACTACAAGAGATAGAGCAATTTAAGTCAAAATCTGTGATTACTAAAAAAATTTTAAAATTCAAATAAAAAATTGATATTTTGAAATTTTTTGTATGGAAACATAAGTTATCTTGAAAGCTTCAAGAGGTAGAACTTAAGAAGTTATTTCGATACCATTTTACCATTTTTCAACTTAGCAGCTGTCTTGGCAAAACAGAATAAGCTCCCTTATATGTATACTATAAAAAAATGGGGACTAAAATGATCCACATTTTATTTTTGTCGAAAATTTAAATTTTAGGTCATAATTTGGGAAGATTTTTGTGTTAGTGTTTTTGTTATTAATTTTAATTTGGGTCATTTTAGTCGAGATGTCTGTTTAGGGTTAGAATACATATTTTAAATAAAACAATACAGTAATTCTAAAAACTACATTTTTAATAATTTTGACCAAAACTTGGCGCTAAATCCATAACTTTCCGTTTATTTGCCATGAAAAATTTAAATCTTCACCTTTGACCCGAAGATAAAAGATTTAGAATTCATCAATTTTAAAAACATTATTAGTATACATTCATCATAGCCTAGAAATAATATTTAGTATTAGTTTTCTTAAAATTAAACTCATCGCATCTACTCAAATCAAATCCAAAAATGTACCTTTTCACCAGTAGGTACTTCGAAACCGCATTAGATATTAAGCTCAACTTTTCAAATCTTATTTACCACTTCTGCCTATTTTAATATAGCGATGAAAAAATTTTTAATAATTGTTTAACAAAATTTTCGAAAACTTAAAAAGTGAGTTTTGAAACAGGGCAGAAATTACCGCATTCGATATCAATCGAAATCATAGATATTTTCAAAACATTTGTATAGCATACTTTAAGGATAATCAAAATTATTTAAAAGATGCTCAGTTAACTTTATTTTTTTGTAGTTATTTGCCAAAAGATGACTAATAGTAAAAGAGTTTTAATAAAGTTAAAAACGAATCAAAATGGATACCAAATTTCCATAAACTTTTTGCATCAAAGTAACTTTGAACATCCCTAAAGTATACTTCACAATATTTGCTTAAAAGTCTGAGTTTTCGATCTATATCGAATGCGGTAGTTTGGCCCTAGACCTTAAACAGAAGCACCATCATCCAACATAAATAACAAGGTACATTTAAATACAGGCAACTCCCGGTATAACGAAAGATATAATGTCAGGCTCATTCGTAATACAGAAAAATTCGTTATATCGCAA
Source organism: Stomorhina lunata (assembly GCA_933228675.1). NCBI lineage: Eukaryota > Metazoa > Arthropoda > Insecta > Diptera > Rhiniidae > Stomorhina > Stomorhina lunata. Next base: position 142,121,684 of record OW121740.1, on the reverse strand, counting down.
AGTTTTTATACTCTACACTATATTGGGATGAGAACATATTTGATCATACTGATCTACTCATAATCAATAACTGTAACGACTTAACCCCTTGACGTATTTCCACGAGTCTGACTCGTGGTATAATTTCTGTGCCTAACATGATTATCACGAGTCTTACTCGTGGTACAATTTCTGTGCCTAACATGATTTACACGAGTCTTACTCGTAGTACAATTTCTGTGCCTAACATGATTATCTCGAGTCTGACTCGTTTTGCGACTGTTCTTAAGCATCAAAACTGGTTTGTTTAGTGCAAGTTGTGTGCGAACAGTTTGAAGCGAACTTCGTTGCGCTAATTGATACGTCAAGGGGTTAACGATGCCAGTCCGTTCGTCTGCCTGAACAGCTAGCTTGTCGTCGATGTAATCTTATCGTAGTCACAATTTCTGAAACAATTTGATGAAAGTTGGTTTAGACGTATTTTTTAAAGTATATGATACTGAAATCGGTTCGTTATTTCAATTGCCTTCCATAGGTCTGGCTTCAGGGAATGTAGATTATGGACTTAAATTTAAGTATATGTAAGAATTTTTCGTTGAAATTGGTCAAAAGCAACTTCAATACATGAAAGTCGCAAAATAGCTCATAAATCTAACGAGAATGAAAATTGTATAAATAATTTTTGTACCGACCAATCGGTTTGATAGACTAAAATACTTTTAACTTGTTATACCACCATAGGTGGAAAGGGTATTATAAGTTTGTGCTGATGTTTGTAACGCATAGAAATATTTGTCTTAGACCCACCTTTTAGTATACCAATAGACTTAGAATCACTTTCTGAGTCGATTTAGCGATGTCCGTCCGTCCGTCCGTCTGGCTGGCTGGAGCCCCATGTAAACCTTGTAATCAAACTACAGGTCGCAGTTCTAAAGATAATTTGATGAAATTTGGCACAGATAATGGGACCATGGCTATTGAAATTCGTCAAAATCGGTCCATTATTTATGGTACCTCCCATAGGTCCCACTTCCCGGAATTGCTATATTGGCCACAAATATCAATATTTTTTCATGAAATTTAAAACAAATACTGCTTATGTAAACTTAAATCACTGTACCAAATTTCGTTGAAATCGGTCCACATTTGACCATAGCTCCCATACAAACTCTTCTTTAAAAACGCACTAAATGAGACAAAAAATCACTAAAACGGTCGTAAATCTAAAGATAATGAAAATTTTGAGTTTATTTTTTGCATACATAATTTTTGTAACAACTGTAATCAATTTGCCAAATTTCGAGATAATCGGTCCACATTTGACCCTAGCTCTCATATAAGTCCAAATGACGGAGACAGGTTGAATATATAAGTTTTGAGAAAATGTTTGTATGATGGCAAAATTTAGCAAATATTTGTCTTTATACAGGAAAAATAACACCTTTGACCTTAGTGGTGAAGGGTATCGTATGATCGGCTTGACCGACTATAGCGCTTTCTTACTTGTTTTTTTTTTAACTTGATTTTCAAAAACTCATTTATATAACATTTAAATTTATGTAAATTTTCTTTAACTTTTTTATATTATTCGTTATATCGCGTATAAAATTTGCTTAATATTCGCTATATAAGCTATTCAATGGAAAAAATTATAACGTTCGTTATATCCAACTTTCGTTAAATCGAGATTCGTAATACCAGGCTTTGCCTGTATATATTAACCAAATAAAACTTTTTAGTACTTTAAATAAAAAAGTAAAGTAAATCTTATCTTCCTTTGTATTTTCTGTATTTTGAAATATTTTCTTTGTTGCATATCCTTGGGCATTTTGAAAAGATCACGAATTTTCTTGGGAAAATTGCAATAACTTACAAACTATTGTATGAATTTTTGGTTTTTATGACTATAGGGAAATTTGTTTTAGTCATCTTCTACACCCTATTATTTAATGTTGTAAAAACAAAACTTTATTTGTTGAAATTTTGCTAAAACAAAAAAAAAACTTCAATTTTTTTTCCATACAAATGGGTCTTTAAATACAGAAGAAGACATGGGGACTAAAATAATCAAACATTTTTTTGTCGTCAATTTTATCGGGACACTCTAATCGTGTTATAGGGTATAAATATTTAGAACTGCTATTATTGAATTAATTAATTAGAATTGTCACCTGAAACCTTTATAATATCATTAAACTTTTCCCGTTGGGATTAGTGTTTTTTTTAGCTCGATGAAAACTATGTGTATGTTAGTGGTAGTCTTGCGGAAATAATAGTAAACAGTCACTTATAGAGCGGAAGATACTTCATTGAATTTATCTCAACACATGTATGAGTGTGGATATATATAAATGTTTACACTGTGATAGAGAAGTGATACTATATTAAGTATCATATAACATTTTAGGGTAAATTTTCAAAATCATTTCGTTTTTAGAAAAATTAAAAAAAAAATGTGAATATTTTTGTGTTCGCTAAAGTCCAAAGAAACAGAAGTTTTGAATATAGCTCTTTTTTGTATCACAGTGTTATTTTGTTCATGTGTATTCAGTAAATGAGTTTAAGTTTAAGTGTGTGTGGCTAAAGTTTCTTAAGGTTTAGCGATTTAATTACATGTAATTCTACCAGAATGTGTTGAAAAGTTTAAGAGGCCACATATATACCTTTCAATACATTTAACAGGTGATCAAAAAAGTTCGAAGGTTGAACTATAGTTAACGCTAGTATTTAATATTTCCCTGTCCAGTGCATTACAAATGATGCACACATAATATTTTTATAACCTGTACCACCATTTTTTATACCCACCATCAAAAAGAATGGAGGGTATATTGAGATTGTAATTCCGTTTGTAATTTCCTTAATATTGACTCAAATCAAAAAAGATATATATTATGAATCCTTATGAAATTCTTAGACGATTGAGCTATGTCCGTCTGTCTGCCCGATTGTCTGTCTGTTGAAATCACGATAACGCCTAAACGAAAGGAGCTAGCTCACTGAAACTTAGTAAAACATTCTTCATCGCTGAGAAAATGTTGGTATTGAAATTGGTCAAAATCGGTTAACATTTGACCATAGCCCCCGCATAACCTCGCCTATGCTAATCGCTTATTTGCTAATAAATAACAAACTATAATAGCTATGATGAAATTTGGTATATAGAAGTTTTACATAAGTCCTAGGCAGCGTGTTAAATTTCATCAAAATCGGTTCATATTTAGTCATAGCTCCCATACAAAAAAACTTACGGAAACAGCCTAAATTTCACCTAAAATACACTTAAATGCCAATTTATGACAAACTGTAGTTAGAGCTCCCATATAACATTGCCCCGGGACTCACAATTATGCTGATAAATGGAATACAATTGTAATACCTATGACAACTACATTTAGAACAGAGAAGTTTTATGCAACTTTTGGTCAGTATATAAAATTTTATAGGAATTGGTACATATTTGACCATAGCTTTCATATAAAACTCTCTCCCGGAAACCACTAAAATGCCATAAATGTCAATTAAAAGCTATTAAATTATAAATTGTAATAGCTATGGCCACTAAGTTTTGCACAAACAAACTTTATAAAATTACCAGCCAGTATATAAATATCGGTATATAACAATCGGTCAACATTTGGCTATAGTTCTTATATATATAACATCCCCTTTTTATATCTACAATCAAAAAGTTTCGGAGCATATTAAGATTACACCAATATCCAGACTTTATATACGGTAGATGCATTAGGAACAAAATATATGGACCTGTCGTATTACTATCAGCTTATTTATCCTAACTAAATATTAAGCTAAATGAAAATCATTTAACATCTTATTAATGTAAAACCATACCAGGTAACAATACCGAATTTTGTTTAAAGTAAATACTAGGGAAACCACTTACATACTCTTAAATGTTGAACTATAAGCTCCTGCAACCGAATTAAGTCCAAATATTTTACTAACAATACCAACTAGCGTAATATCTTTTTTCGAATTTGGTCCACATTTTGAATTAGCTACATCCTCGTAGATATATGAAAGATATTTCTAAATTTAACAGAACTTGATGATGGGTAATAAGATTCGGCACAGCCGAATATAACACTCATACTTGTTAGTTGTTGTTTTTCTCAAGTCCTTACTTCTTGTCAATTAGTAAGCACTTCACCATGTTAATGTAATGACTCAAACATCATATGAGTAAGTAGTTCGTATTTAATATTTTAGTTTTGCTGGGCAGTTTACGTTTTCTGAATTTGCTTAATAGCTTCAATAACATTTGTTTCAGATTTTGTTTGTCCTGTGCTTATTTTATAATTAAATTCACTCACTGTAATTCACAGAATCTAAATTATTCGAAATGCAATTTCAAGGAATTTTAAACTTTATGCCCTCATGTATGAGTTTATCGAGCTAATGAATTTCATTCTACTTAAGCTTAAAAACAAGTGTTGACAACATGTCAATTGTTGTCATTCTATTGCATAATGCACACTTGCATGTATTGTTAAAGTTCACTTACACATTCATTCATTCTTCAAAATTCAATACAATCAAATTCACAGCAGGAAATCACCTAAGGGGGCTAATTATGCCTCAAATTTTAAGTTAAAGAAAATCAGTTTAAATATTTAATTAAACAATTTAAAGCTCAATAAATAATTTTATTTCGCCTACAACAAAATTAAATTTTAGGCGTAAATACTTAATGAAATAGAATTATTTATTTTACTTATTATAAATTCGTAAGATTCGCTTAAATGAGATTTTTGGAAATCATTTTAGTAAAAATAATATTTGATTAAGCAACTGAGAGTAGTTAAAGCATTTTCAAGCATAAGTATTGTTCCAAATAAGTGGGACAATTGATAAGTTTCTAGATAAAACAACTAGTGTTTAATTTTTTAAATGAAGGAAAACCGATATTTTCTCTTTATTTCATTCAGTTTTGAAACAAAACTTATATTTTAAATTAAAAACATGATAAAATTGATTTTTGAAGTGATACTTGAGTTATTATGGAAATAGTTATTATGGAAATTATTATAACTTTTCTATAGAAATAGAAAGTTATCGACAACTTTTCTATAGAAATAGAAAGTTATCGATAACTTTTCTATAGAAATCGAAAGTAAACGATAACTTTACTATAGAAATAAAAAGTTATCGATAACTTTTCTATAGAAATAGAAAGTTATCGATAACTTTTCTATAGAAATAGAAAGTTATCGATAACTTTTCTATAGAAATAGAAAGTTATCGATAACCTTTCTATAGAAATATAAAGTTATCGACAACTTTTCTATAGAAATAGAAAGTTATCGATAACTTTTCTATAGAAATAGAAAGTTATCGATAACTTTTCTATAGAAATAGAAAGATATTGATAACTTTTCTATCAAAATAGAAAGTTATCTCTAAAAATAGAAAGTTATTTCAAATGATATCAAGAAATAGAAACTTATCGATAACTTTTCTATATAAATAAAGAAAAGTTATCGAAATTCAATAGAAATAGAAAGTTATCGATAAGTTTTCTATAGAAATAGAAAGCTAACAATAGCTTTTCTATAGAGAAAAAAAGTTATTGATAACTTTAGTACAGAAATAGAAAGATATCGATAACTTTTCTATAAAATAGAAAGTTATCGATAACATTTCTATAGAAATAGAAAGTTTTTTTTTTTAACTTTTCTATTCAAATTGAAAGTAATCGATAACTAGAAAGTTATCGGTAACTTTTCTATAGAAATAGAAAGTTTTCGAAAACATTTCTATAGAAATAGAAAGTTATCGATAACTTTTCTATAGAAATAGAAAGTTATCGATAAATTTTCTATGGATATATAAAGTTATCGATAAGTTAGAAAGTTATCGATAACTTTTCTATAGAAATGGAAAGTTATCGATAACCTTCTATAGAAATGAAAAGTTATCTACAATTTTTTTTATAGAAATAAAAAGTTATAGATAACTCTTATAGAAATTGATCGATAACTATTCTTCAAAATTAGAAAGTTATCGATAACTTTTCAATTGAAATAGAAAGTTATTACTTACTTTTGTATAGAAATAGAAAGTTTTTGATTACTTTCCTGTAGAAATAGAAAGTTATCGATAATTTTTCTATAGAAGTAGAAAGTTATCGATATATTTTCTATAGATTTCTGTAGATTTCTACAGTTATCGATAAATTTTTACTAGAAAGCTATCGATAACTTTTCTATAAAAACAGAAAGTTATCGATAACTCTTCTATATAAATAGAAAGTTATCGATTTCTTTTTTTTTTAATAGGAAAATATAGATAAGATTTCTAGAGAAAAAGAAAGTTTTCTATGACTTTTTTATATAAATAGAAAGAAAGAAAATAGAAAGCTATCGATTACTTTTCTATAGAAATAGGAAGTTATCGATAACTTTTCTATAGAAATAGAAAATTATAGTTAACTTTTCTAATGTTATCGATAATTTTCTATAGAAATAGAAAGTTATTGATAACTTTTCTACAGAAATATAAAATTATAGATAATTTTTCCTTAGAAAACTAAAGTAATATATGATTTTTCTATAAAAAATAGAAAGTTATCGATAAATTTTTTATAGAAATACAATACTAATGATTAGTTTCTTTAGAAATAGAAAGTTATCGATTACTTTTTTATAGAAATAGAAAGTTATATAAAACGTTCCTATAGAAATAGAATGTTATCGACAACTTTTCTCTAGAACTAGAAAGTTATCAATAATTTTTCTATAGAAATAAAAAGTTATCGATAAATTTGCTATTTAAAAATAACATTTATGATAAGTTTTCTTTAGAAATAGGAAGTTGTCAATAATTTTTCTATAAAAATAGAAAGTTGTCTATAACTTTTCTGTATAAATGGAAAGTTATCGATCATTTTTCTATAGAAATATTTAGTTTTCTGTAATTTTTTTTCGTTTTTAAAGAAAAATTTTCGATATATCTGCAGAAAAATTTGGATAAATTTATGTTTCTATATAAAAGTTGTTGATAACTTTCTATTCATATAGTCTTGTTCTTACCCATAGAAAAGTATTTTAAATAATATTTTTCTATTTTGATCCCTGACACACTTTTCCTTAATCTCACCTAATTCCTTTAAGGCACTTTTCAATTAGTCTCTTTGATTTCTTTAACAAGATTTCTGGAATATTCATTGTGTCCTTGCTTGGTTCTGATTGTCATTTGGGGATTGGGATTCATTAGATATTTGAATTTATTAATCGTAACATTTTGCTTTTTATCTCCTTCTCTTAAAGTTGTCATCATTGTTGTTATTTATGAGAAAATACTTTGTAAAATTGGTCGTCGTCCTTGTCGCTTTTACTTTGTTGTTGTTATTGACTGAAGAGGCGCCTTTGTTATGAATATATTTGTTTTTTTTTTACCGTATCCCCATTCCTGTCGCTTGTTTATTATTAACAAGGACATCATTTTAACGATTTGCCGACTACCAGAGACAATAAGTCTGGCAAAAGCTCTAAACAATTTTATTTTTAACTTCTATTTTCCAAATTACATCTACTTCCTTTTATTATTCTTTGTTTTGAGATTTGTAAAGTGAAAATTTAAGCTTATCAATTGAACTTGAATAGAAAATAGGAAAATCTTAGATGAGAAATATTATTATTATTATGACGACAATAGAAAATAACAAGTGCTTCTTTTTATCAAGAGAATTTTAGATGACAAACAAATGGGAATAACCAAAAAGGATCTTTCCGGTGAGTCAATGTAAATGAGGAATGACACAGTGCAACAAGATTATAAAAAAATATACGAAGCTTTTTATTTCCAAGGAAAACTTTTTGATGACCTTTCCATAGAAAATATACGACAAAGTTATTTTTATATAGAAATGTAATCGATTACTTTCTATTTCTATAGAAAAGTTATCGAAAACTTTATATTTCTATAGATAAGTTATTGATAACTTTTTATTTCTATAGAAAAGTTACCGATAACTTTCTATTACTATAGAACATTTTTCAATTCCTTTCCATTTCTGTAGAAAAGTTATCGATAACTTTCTACCTCTATAAAAAAAATTTGTCGATAACTTTATGTTTCTATAGAAAAGTTATCAGTAACTTTATATTTCTGTAGAAAAATTATCGATAACTTTCTATTTCTGTAGAAAAGTTATCGATAACTTTCTATTTCTGTATAAAAGTTGTCGATAAATTTCTATTTCTAAAGAAAAGTTATCGATAACTTTATATTTTTATAGAAATATTATGGATAACTTTCTATTTCTACAGAAAACTTATCGAAAACTTTCTATTTCTATAGAAAAAATATGGACAACTTTCTATTTCTATAGAAAACTTATCGATAACTTTCTATTTCTATGGAAAAGTTATCAATGACTTTCAATTTCTATAAAAAAAAGTTGTCGATAACTTTCTATTTCTATAGAAATGTAATAGGCAACTTTCTATTTCTATAGGAATGTTATCGATGACCTTCTATTTCTATAAAAAAGTTATCGATAACTTTTCATTTATATAGAAAAGTTATCCATAACTTTCTATTTCTACAGGAAAGTTATCGATTACTTTATATTTCTATAGAAAAGTTACCGATAACTTTCAATTTCTATAAAAAATTTATCGATAA